>OX451739.1:1229447215-1229764811 GCA_948472305.1 Vicia faba
CTACAGCATATTGTGAAGCCCGGATTACGACCAGATGATAATATCAGACTACCACGAAGCATGGATCACGACCAGATAGTGATATCTCTCAAAAGAAAGCTATGAAGCCCGGAGAACGATCGGATAATAGTTTATGCCCCAATGAGCCGTGAAGCCCGGATTACGACCGAATAACAGCTCAATAAGCACCATGAAGCCTGGATTTGACCAGATAGTGGTATATCACAAACACAAGCCGTGAAGCCCGGATCACGACCGGATAACACCTCAGCAAGTCATTGTGAAGACTGGATTACGACCAGAAAGCAATACAAGACCTTGAAGCCTAGGTTACGACCAGATAATGGTAGAAGATGTTGCGAAGACTGGATTACGACCAGATAGCAACCAAGAGTACTACGAAGCCTGGATTACGACCATATAGTAGTATGATACATTGTGAAGACTGGATTACGACCAGAAAGCAATGCAAGACCTTGAAGACTGGATTACGACCAGATAGCAACCAAGAGGACTACGAAGCCTGGATTACGACCAGATAGTGGTATGATACATTGTGAAGACTGGATTACGACCAGAAAGCAATACAAGACCTTGAAGCCTGGGTTACGACCAGATAATGGTAGAAGATGTTGCGAAGACTAGATTACGACCAGATAGCAACCAAGAGTACTGCGAAGCCTGGATTACGACCAGATAGTAGTATGATACATTGTGAAGACTGGATTACGACCAGAAAGCAATGCAAGACCTTGAAGCCTGGATTACAACCGAATAATGGTAGAAGATGTTGTGAAGACTGGATGACGACCAGATAACAACCAAGAGTACTGCGAAGCCTGGATTTTGACCAGATAGTGGTATGATACTTTGTGAAGCCTGGATTATGACCAGATAGCGTTAAGGGACACTGTGAAGCTTGAATTACGACCAGATAACAGTTTACCCAGCCAATTACTAAGAAGCCTGGAGTCGGCCGGATATTAGTATGCCCTAAATTTAAGTTGAAGCCCGGATGCGATCAGATAACCACTTGATTTGTTCTGAAGCCTGGATTTCGACCAGATAAGAAGTGAGGTATTGCAAAGCCTGGATTACGACCGGATAGCAAGTTTAATCTCATCCCCCCAGTAAGTCACTGTAAAGCCTAGATTACGACCAGATAGCAGTCGGTCTTATCACTATGAAGCATGGGTTACGACCAGATAGTAGTTCACTCTCACCTCTTCAACAGAGATGATTCCCCAGTAGAATAACGAACGACCGAAGTTCCTAAAGTTCTATTTCTCCTAAGACAAAGAACAACATTCCCCAGCGGAATCTCCCTCAATAACAGGTATACAAGCTCTCGCTAAGGAATCTCTTACGCGATCGACACTCATTCGGATAGCATCTTTAAGCCCATCTCCCATCATCAATCTCCAAATGGCATCTGTAAGCCCATTCTCGATATCACAAGACAAATACCACTTCATGCGAGTGCAAATTTCTGGGCACTCTAGTGTTCAATCATCTTCCACCTTCGGATCACGAAAGGCCCGAACGCCAATCTACATCCTCAGGTTTAAGAAGATTAAACAGGGGCAACTGTTGTACCCCAAAATTTTCCCTCCCATATTTCTCAATACATGTCAAGAATTATCTCCAAGTTGCTCAAGATGGCTCAAAGATTGGACAGTCAAATCACCTCCTAAGGCAGTCAAGTCAAAATTAGGGTTTTTTGTTGCATCAAGGTCCTTATATACAAATGAACTAAAGTGCTCCCCAATGTCCTAATATGTTCTTAAGTTCATCCATGTCAAATTTCAAGCCTTTCAGAGGAAGTTTGGTCAGTCAATTGCTCAAGAAGTCCAAAAATCGACTGTGCTAGGGCAAAAGTCAACTGTGACCCAAATACAGTCAAACCTCAAGATTTTTTTTGTCAAAATTCTCATTTTTAAGGTTAATTCATCATTTGATCAAGGGTTGATCATGATTCATCAAGGATTTCTCAAGATTCATCAAGATTCAAAAGTTGCTAAATTAGGGTTTTGTAGGAAAAGTCAACTCAACTTTGACCAAGCATAACTTTCTCATACTTTATGAGAAATGACCCACCCAAAGCTAATTCTGAATAGGATGCAATTTCCTACAATCCATATTCACACCCCAAGATCAAGAAATGCACTCACAAAAAGTTATAAATTTGGACATTATAGGTCATTTTTGAAAGTCAACAAAAACATCTTTTTTTCCAAAGCTTATAACTTGAGAATGGAACATCAAAATGCGATGAGACCAAAAGGGTTAATTAGAGTACATATCAAGGTTTCTAAAAAGTCAAAGAACACCTCCAAAAGTTCAAAATTGAAGAAGTTATGCATTGTTGAAGTTGGGCATTTTTCCAAATTTGCCAAAAGTCAACTATCCTCAAAACTCCAATTTTTGACAAAAGGGCCCACTTTTTTCCACTTGATATGGTCTTGTCATGCCACACACGTGTCCCATACTTGATTTCATGGCCATTCATTTATTTGTATATTTTATTTAATTTTTATTGATTTAATTCATTTTTAATCAATATTAAATCAAATAAAATCTAAAAATTGATGAAGTAATATCTTTGTGATTGATACAACTTTCAATTGTCATGATTCATCAAATCAATTCGTATCAAGGCTTATTCATGCATAAAAAAATCAGATTTGAGCTATTTTGGGAAGTTTGATAATGGTGATCAAAATCAAATCTCCAATATTCAATATTCATTGATTAAGGCCCAAATTTTAACCTAAACTGATTCCCTTATGTGCACACAAGCCAAGCATAGCAAGAACACGCACAAAGCATTGCTGAAACGGCTAGAAGAACTTGAGAAAAAAGCTTGAAAACCTTGGATCTGAAATCGTTCTTAGAGGCCTTTTCAGGATTAAATAAAGGTCCCAATCGCTTCCTTGCACTTCACTGAAGCAGTACCAATCATAATCACGCGTTCTCCTGCCTCCAAAAGCCCTGTAAGTGTCGCTCAAAACCTCCATACTCAAGGAGTCGTAAAGCTTCAGTCTTGCATCCATTCTTTGAGATAATTGCATATTCGAATTCCTTACATCATTTGCGAAATTTCTGCATTAGTCAATTTCATTATCATGCCATATATCACAAAATGCCATTGTAGATTGTTTTAGGGTTCTTTCAGGGGTTTTCGTTATAGGGAAAATTGGTCAATAAAAGGACCATGATTGGAACCGGGACGGAGAGGCGAGTGAAACTACGCCTTTAGTTTGCATTTTGGTGGCTTGTGGTGGATTTTGAGACAACATGACATATAGCTACGGACAGTCGTCCGTTGGTATAGATAAAAGGACTTTTAGCCACAGTCCCAATGACAGGGATGATAGCGTGGCATGGCCAGATTGGTGCGTTTGAATAGCGCGCCATATTTTCTTATTTTTCAGCATATTAATTGATTTGCCCATATATTAGTTATTTCTTATTCTAATAACAATTGAACAAGCTGGTTGGATTGGTGAGCGTGCTATTGGAAAATCCTTTGGGACCTAGGTTCGAATCCCAGGTCCCCCAAAACTTTATTCAATTTTTCTTCAGGTGTTCACATGTAGCGCCTAGGATGCAGCTCACCATATGCCCTTCTCCAGATGCTAGCCAGGTGGTCTCAGATCAGATCCAGGGGCCCAGATTGCACGCTCATCATACTCCCTGGTCAAAGACACGCATTGGATTCCAAAAGTCAAGCAGGCTGGATGTTCTGGGCCTCAAAAATTGTTGATCATACACCCAGATCAGGCCCATACCCCCCTGAGTATTTCTTTTAATTTCTATATCTTTCTATTTATTTACTTATTTTATTTAATTAATTACTAACCCATTAATTTTTCTCATAAAAAAATCAGAAACAACAAAAATAATATTTTTATGAAATCCATTAATTTTATTATTTATTTTTGTAAATAAACATTAATTAATTTATTTAGTTTAAATAGGTTTAACCATAATATATTTTGCAATAAATTAAAATCAAATTAGAATATTAGGTTTTTAACATTTTTAACCATTCTTATTTTATTGCCTTAATTAAAATAAAAACCCAAAAATATTTTCATTTAATTAATTAATTCAATTATTAACTTAGACTAATTTTTAATTCAAATAAAATAACAAAAAAATATGCTTTATTTAATAAAAAGGGTCAAAACCCTAAGACACTCTGATTTAATTTTCTCGCGCGCGAATTATTTTTGATCCATATTTCAATATTGTAACTGCTTCGAGAATGTAATAGTTTTTAACTTAGGACTTTATTTATTTATTTATCGCTTTTATTTACTTTTCGCAATTTAATTTTAAAGGGTTGTCTTTGGCGATGTAAATACCCGACGCCTTGTAATAGCTTAGATTTATTTTCCGTAATTTAATTTCCGCACAATATTAACTGTTAGATGTTTGATAAATAGGCAATGTATGACAAGATTAACCTTTAACCTAAAATCAACTGTAGCTCACCATTAACATGTACAAAGATAATATAACTGAAAAAATAACACACTCGCACATGCGCACTCTTAGGGTACACCTCACTTGGTTGCCTTCGAACATGGTCATTGAGTATAGGAAGTTTTAGAGGTCGCCCTCTTGTCCAAAGATCATAGTTTCCTCGAAACGGTTGCCTCGGAAAAATGATCTAAGACATTAGGGTTACCGCTAAGGCGTCCTAACATTGCTTTAGTGACCACACGTCCCTTAATCGAATTGACCCGAAAACTCCAACGAAAATGCTACCTACTCCTCAATAGTGGGATAGCCTTGTCTAAAGGACATTAGCACAGTTTAATTTCTTTTCGAGTAGGTAGATGGTTCTTAAGTACTTGCTCCTTTTAAAACAAAATAAAACTTTTCGCACTTACACTCTCTTCAAAACAAAAACTCTTTTCAAACCCACAAACACAAAGAAAAGCAAACTTTTGAAAACACAATGAGCAAGTACCTAAGAGCCCGTGGATAACCATGGATAGAAAGGGTGATAACACCTTCCCTTTCTATAATCTACCTCCTGAACCCGAGAAATATCTTAAAAAGAAATTTTTCTGTGCTTTTGTCCTTTCCTTGTTGGATAAAATAAAAGACGGTGGCGACTCTTGCTTACCGCGACATTTTGCGAAAACAAACGCAAACGCGAACCAGTATTCCAAAATAGTCAGTTCTCATTCCCACCGATCACACACATCATACATCTGCAAAAGTTATTCGAGCGGTTGCGTAAGTTCAGATTAAGGTTAAACTCGAATAAATGCACATTTGGCATCAAATCAGGCAAATTGTTAGGTTTTATTGTAAGCCAGCGAGGTATCGACGTGGATCCCGACAAAGTAAAAGCTATACAAGAGATGCCCGCTCCAAGGACAGAAAAAGAGTGTGTGGTTTCTTAGGGAGATTGAACTACATCTCAAGGTTCATATCGCATCTAACAGCTACGTGCGAGCCAATATTTAAGTTATTACGAAAAGATCAGACGGTAGTATGGAATGATGATTGTCAAACTACCTTCGAGACGATAAAACAGTATCTGCAAGAGCCACCAGTCTTGATGCCACCAGTCCCCAGAAGGCCACTCATCATGTACTTGATAGTACTCGAAGGGTCAATGGGTTGTGTTTTGGAACAGCAGGATGAAACAGGTAGAAAGGAGCATGCGATCTATTACCTCAGCAAGAAATTCACTGACTGTGAAACCAGGTACTCACTCCTTGAGAAAACTTGTTGCGCATTGGCTTGGGCTACCAAGAGGTTGAGGCAATATATCTTAACCCATACTACATGGTTAATATCAAGAATGGATCCTCTAAAATACGTGTTTGAAAAGCCAGCTCTTACCAGAAGAATTGCACGATGGAAGATGCTACTATCAGAATATGACATCCAATATGTCACACAAAAGGCCATCAAAGGTAGTATAATAGCTGATCATCTAGCTCACCAACCGCTATCAGAATATCTGCCCATGAAGTTTGACTTTCCCGACGAGGATGTCATATTTATAGCTAACTACGAGATACCAGGACCGAACGAAGGGCTCGAGCCAGGGGAATGTTAGACACTCATGTTTGACGGGGCTTCAAATGCATTAGGTCACGGTGTAGGGTCAGTATTAACATCTCCCAAGAACTATCACAAACCCTGCACTGCAAGGTTATGTTTTGACTGCACCAACAACATCTCCGAATACGAAGCATATATACTAGGACTGGAAGCTGCAATTGATTTGAGAATAAAGCACCTCAAAGTGTTTGGAGATTCTACGTTAGTCATATACCAGGTTAATGGAGAATTGGGTACTAAACACCCTAAATTGATTCCATACCGGAATCATGTTCTAAAGTTAGCCACATAATTTATAGAAATCACTTTCAGTCATATCCCACGAGAAGAAAATCAATGGCAGACTCTCTGGCAACCCTGTCAGCTATGTTTAAAGTGACTTGGCCGAATCACGAACCACATATTAGGATCAGACATTTCGAAGATCCTGCATACTGCCTTGCTATTGGGGAAGGACCTGACAACAAACCTTGATTTTACGACATAAAGAAGTACTTGGAAAGGCAGGAATATCCAGAGAACACCTCTATCATTGACAAGCGAACCTTATGAAGGTTAGCTTCAAAATTCTTTCTAAGTAATGGCGTGGTATACAAAAGAAACTACGATATGATACTACTCAGATGTGTGGAAAAGCAAGAAGCAGACACGCTCATGAGAGAAATCCACGAAGGCACTTTTGGAATCCATACAAACGGGCACGCCATGGCTAGAAAGATTCTGTGAGCAGGGTATTACTGGTTAACAATGGAAGTTGATTGCTATCATTACACGAAGACGTGTCATAAATGTCAGATCTATGCCGACAAGATAAATGTACCACCGACTCCTCTGAACGTCATGAGCTCCCCTTGGCCATTCTGAATGTGGGGAATTGATATGATTTGCATGATCGAGCCGAAAGCATCCAATGGACACCGCTTTATATTGGTAGTTATCGACTACTTTACCAAATGGATAGAAGCAGCATCATATGCCAACGTAACAAGTCAAGTGGTTACACACTTCATCAAACATAACATCATATGCAGGTACGGTGTCCCAAGTCGGATAATCACAGATAACGAGTCTAATTTAAACAACAACATGATGAAGGAACTATGCGACGACTTCAAAATCGAGCATCATAATTCCTCACCATACAGACCAAAGATGAACGGGGCCTTCAAAGAATCCAACCAAAATATCAATAAGATCATCCATAAAATGGTGAAGACATACAAAGATTGGCACGAAATGCTTCCCTTCGCTCTACATGGCTATCACACTTTTGTACGCACATCAACAGGCGCGACTCCTTTCTCACTAGTATATGGCATGGAAGCAGTACTCCCGGTGGAAGTTGAGATGCTATCACTTCGAGTTCTAAGGGAAACAAAGCTGGAAGAAGCAGAGTGGGTACAGGCTTGACTTGACCAGCTCAACCTCATTGAAGAAAAACGATTGACGGCTTTGTGTCATAGTCAGTTACATCAAAAGAGAATGAAGAGGGCCTTCGACAAGAAAGTACCCCCTTGAATATTCAAGGAAGGGAATTTAGTGCTCAAGAAGATTATACTACCTCGTCTCGATTCACGTGGTAAATGGACACCCAACTACGAAGGTTCATATGTAGTCAAAACAGCATTCTCCGGAGGTGGTCTCATCCTCACAACAATGGATGGGGAAGAACTACCGCACCAGGCAAATTCAAACGCAGTAAAAAAATACTATGTATAAAAAGCTCTCTAAGCTCGAACCTCAAAAGGGCGACTTAGGCAAAAATGAGCGCCCCAGTGGATCGAAAACCCTAAAGGGCGATCCAGGAAAAATTAGGGGCATATAACAAGAAAATTATCCCGGTGGATTGAAAACCCGAAAGGGAAATCCAGGAAAAAGTTAGGGATTTCCTACAAAGAAATAAAGAACAAAAAGACTGCGATCTAAAGAGCTATGACTATGAACCACAGAGGGGAGGATAGGTTGGAATCATACAACTCAAAAGCGAAGGAGATAAGTTCATCAAAAGCTACGGGGGAACAATAGTAGCGATTATCATTTTTTCATTGCCATTTACTATTTTAAAACTTTCTGTAATTACCTCTTTCTAGGAATTGCATCTTGTATTCTCGCCTACTCTGAGGCATATTGTAACGCGGTGAGAGAAACGACTTGGGTGTTTTGCGTTTGATCGTAATTGTTGTAGATAGCAAGAGTCTCCACCGACTTTTCTTTTATCCAAAAGGAAAGACTGAAAAGAACAGGAAAGACCTTTAGAGATGTTTTCTGCGTTCGGGGATAGATTATGAAAAGGGAAGGTGTTAGAACCCTTTTCATCCGTAGTTATCTACGGGCTCTTAGTTGCTAGCTAGATCACTTGCTTTTGTTTGACAGTGTGCTTGTGGTGTGGATTTTGAAAATGTCTTTGTAACGGTTCTTGTTTCTATAAGAACACGTACAAAGTGTTGTTTCGAAAATAGTTCAAAGAGGTGTTTGTGGAATGTGTTTTTGAAAGTGATTTTGAAAAGGTGTCTTTGTAATGGCTCTCATTTCTATAAGAACGCGTACACAGTGTTGTCTTTTGAAAATGTTTCAAAATGAGAGTGTTGGTGTATAAAATGTTTTTGTTGTGAGCAAGCAAGCAACTAGGAGCAAATCTACCTACTCAAAAGGTCTTAGATGTTCTTTTACTCCTCCTTTAGATGTTGCTATCTTACCATTGTTTTGGTAAGTAGCCTTCTCGTTGGATGTGAAGGGACGGGCGTGGGACATTTGTATAGTCATAGAAGGCAACCTATGGGATGTTTTAACAATATCGTTTTACGGACTAGATCGTTTACCGAAGGAAACATTGAGGGTCATCGAAGGACTACGATGTTGTATCGAGGGTCTTTGCTAAAACGCCCATGTTCGAGGGACATGACTATTTTTCCGAGGCAACAACCGAGATTACCTTACGGGTGCATGTGTGCAAAGTTTGTTTGATTGCATGCATTTTTCTTTGATTTTTAGGTTGTCTACTTGTTGATTTTATCTTTCCATACACACCTAATTACTAACATTTGTACAAAAGTAATAAAGAATGCAAGAAATAAAACCTAAACTATTACAACCATATCGAAAGGCATAAAAATATGAAGGCAAAAATAAAATAAAAGTAAGAAAAATGAGTGTCTTTCTATTTGGGGGAAGAAGCCTTCGATTTGCAATCTATTGGCCTTCTTCGATTAGGGGCTGACATCAGTAAGGTCAGGTCTTTCGATTGGGCCTTGGAAATAGTAAGGTCCTGTCCTTCGATTGAGCACTGGTACCAGTGAAGTCCTGTCCTTCGATTGGCCTGGAAATCAGTGCATGGTGAAGCCTAAGGTTCTGCCTTGTTGCCTTCTTCGATTGAGGCTGGCAGTAGCAAGTAATGGCTTTCGATTTTGGATGGACTTTAGTGCAAGCATGACTTTTGGTTCTGCCTTTCTGCTTTGGAAGTCAACAAGGAAGCCCAAGGCTTTGTTTCATGTTTCCTTTCCCCTGTTTCTTTTGTTTAAGGCACTAAATGGAACCATGGCCTAAGGCCATGCTAATATTTGTCTTGCAAACAGTATAATCGTTAAAGCATATTTCAGAAAACAGGCAGCAAAGCGAAAGGGGGGTTAGCTCTGAAAACATGTTAAGGGGGTGGAAATGAAAATGTTATGTACATGATATTTGAAACGAAAAGCTTAGAGTCAGAATGACTTACCTTAAAGTTGGTGTGTGGGCATCGAGCCTGAACTGCTGGTGCTGGCAGGAGGGGATTTGAAGAGTTGTCACAAAGGGGGGTTTACCTTTTGTGATACCGTGGGAGAACTGACTTGGGTTTTGCATTTGTTTTCGCAAATGTTTCGGTTTAGCAAGAGTCGCCATCGACTTTTTATTTTATCCTAAGGAAAGGTTAAAAAGCACAGCAAAAACCTTTGAGATGTTTTCTTGGGTTCGAGGAGTAGATTATAGAAAGGGAAGGTATTAGCACCCTTTCTATCCATGGTTATCCATGGGCTCTTAGTTACTTTCTTAGATCACTTGCCTTGCATTTTCAATTGTTTGAAATGGTGTTTTGTGTGTGGGTTTGAAAATGTTTTGAAAAGAGGCCATTGTTGTGGCAACCTTTGTACTGATTCATGTTTGAATGTATACAAAGGTGTGTATCTTTTGAAAAGTTTTCAATGTTTTTGAAAGTTGTTTTGAAAGTGTGTTGTGATGTGTGTTTTGAAAAGTAGGCAAGTGTATTTTGCAAGATTGGTCAAGTAACCAAGAGCTATCTACCCTAAATTTCTCAAAGATCTTTCCTATGTTTTAACCCTTTTAACAGTATTGTTCCACCATTGCATTTGGTGGACAATCTTGTGTTAGGATGTTAACGGGACGGGCGCGGGTCATCGTTTAGACCATGATTGCAATGGTGCCAAGTGTCTTTGGAAACTTTTCCTTTAAGGGACTTTGATCATTTTTAGGCAACTTTCGAAAGCGTCACCGAGGGACTATGATCATTTGAATTGTTTTGTTTTGCCAAAGACACCTAACATGCAACATGGCCCATTATTGAAGGCAACAAGTGGAGTAACCCTAAGGGGTGTAAGTGTGATTGGTGTTGTCCATTTTCATGCTTTTTTATCTTTGAATTAGGTCAAACTATTCGTTATTTTTGATTCGCATTCAAACCCTAAGTCTATCATGGCATATTTAGAAAGCTTTAAAATGCGGAATTTAAAGTCCTAAATTATTACAACATAATTATGGGATGGGGGGTACAAATGTTCAAATGGGGGTATTTAGCAAGAAATTTAAATCTAAGCTATTACAATCCAAATTGAATATACAAATTATTTAATTGTACAATAATTAAATAAATACAATAAATATGCAAAATGCACAAAAATGGTTTTCTATGTATGTAAAAGTATTTTTCATGTGAAACAAAAATAATAGAAAAGAAAGTTAATTTTTGGATATTTTCATGGTTTAGGGCAAAACCCTAATTTTGTAAATAAAAAAGTATTTATTATGTATTATATACAATATTTATTAATTATATACACAAATAAATAAAAGAGAAGTATATTTGTAAAAAAGTAATTTTTGAGGTCAAATATTAATAAAAATAAAAAAAGTATTATTTTTGTATTTTTACCCTAAATATTCTAAATATATAAGTATTTATATTATATGTTAACTATATTAAATATATACAAAAAAATAAAATATTTATTATTTATCAAAAAAAGTGTATTTTAAGAAAATGTTTTCAAAAGATAAAATAAAATAAAATCAGAAAATAAAATGTAATTTGTATTATCTTTTAGTATTTTAAATAAAAGTAAATGTATTATTTTGCACACATAAGTATAAACAAAGCAAATAAATTCAAAATAAATGTAAAAATGGGTGAAAAAATATTTTTAATGTTTTTTACATTTTTACAAAAAATAACAAGTCAGAATCAAAAAGAAAAAATCAAAAATGATAAAAATAACACACAATGGGCCAAGGGGGTGTAAGTGAAAAATGAAGGTGCAAACAGAAAAACAATCTCAGGCCCAGCCCAAGGAGGCTTGTCTTCAACCTCCAGCTAGTTTCAAACATAAAACACACGTTTTCCCTTGTCAAGCACAGATCCTGATTCTTTGACTTTCAACAAAAACTTACAACATCAATGTTATAGAGCATCATGTCACGATTCTAAACATATAAAGAAGTTGTTCTAACTCTCAGAAATGAGAGAGAATTTCTCCTCCACCAATTCCTGACCTAACTTTTGTTTAATGTTCAGGTTCAAAATTCGTGCAGCACACATAACATAAATGAAAAGTAATGATATGGGTAGCTTCAGGGCCATGAGTAGGACATAACTTCTTCACAAACCTAAGCCTAGATATGCTTGGATAGAGAGATAGAAGTTCAAACTTTTACCTGTTCAGCTTGAATCGTGTGCAACAATGGAGGTACTTTCAATGCAGTGTGAGGACTTGTACAACTTGCTTGAGGTCCAAGGATGCTCTCCCAACCTCTAGCTTGCTTTGAAACTAACTGAATCGAGCTATGTAACTCAACCTACACAACTGAAAAAATGAAAATGGTGAACTTGGTTAGAGGTGTTACATTCTGTAGCTAGGGCTTGGGATAGTTTATAGGGATGTTATAGAATGTGTTTGAGCTGGTTTGGATGAAAACGCACGAGGGAACTGAACTGGCCAAGTCAATCTGCAACAGGGACTCTGTTTTGCATAAAATGGTGTTTCTGTGGATGAGGGAGTATTGAGGGTCAAGGGCTCGTGTTCTAGGTCAGTTATGGAGTGTCAAATCTGTTCACAAGGTTTGCTTGAGTTGGTTCTTGCAGGAATATGAGTTGTTGTTCAAAATGCAAGTTTTCTTCCTTCTTAAGCAAAAGTTGTCAAGTTAGGTTGTAGGCTACCACAGGCCCCTCAAACATGCTGCACAAATCACTCTTGATCAGTGGAATTAGTTCATGAACTTGTGCCCAAAAGATCTGCTTTGGTACTTCTTTGATTTGCTTTTGACATAAAGCACTTCTTTTCAAAAATGGCTAAAATGATTTTTCCATTTTAAGACTAAACCTTTGTGTAATGACTTAATGAACAAGATAATGCTAGGACACAAAGGTTTTGCATTAAATTATTGAGTAAGAATGGGATTAGAGGCCTGTAATCTAGCTTGTGCAAGCTGACTTGAAAAATGCAAAGTGTTATGAACATGAAATTGGCCATGAACAAAGTGACTTTTGTCCATCTTCACAAATTCGATTCTCCCTAACCACAAGGGTGTTTGAGAAGTTCTTGGATAATTTGGAAAGCTTGGAATGTATACTACAATCCATCTTTGTAATGCAAGTTGAAATTCCAAGTGGAAGAATGTGAAAAGTGGCCATGAAGTTAGGCAAAAATCCTGCCTAAAATAGGTCAAAAAATTTCTAAGTTAAGAATGTTTTGCACCCCTATTCCAAAAATCATAACTTGAGCTACAAGCTTCTTTTGAGGAAAATTTGTGAATCAAAGTTGTATATTTTTCAATGGACTATAACTTTCATGTTTTGAGTTTTGTTTGAATCCAAATGTATCTTGATGAAAAGATGGGACAAAGTTAGGGAAAAAATAGGAAATTTCATAACTTAGAAAATTTCTAAGTTATGAAATTTCTTCATTTCAAACCCTAATTTGTAATTCTTGGTTTCTTGATGAACAAGTTTCATAATTTGACATGTCTTGATGAAAAATGAATCTTGGCACTTGATTTTGACCAAAAAGTCAACGTTTGACTTTTCAGTATACAGTCAAATTTGATCAGTTGATTGGAAAATTCATCTGTCAATCCTGAGCATTTGGGATCTTTTGAACTTGTTGAATGTGTCAAGACCATGCCATTGAGTCCTTGAGTCCATATGTGAGCTTGGTTTGCCATTGTCTAGGTCAAACAGTCAAAAATTGCCTTTGTGCAATCAAAACCCTAAAAATGACCATTTTGCCCTTTTGGTGATCTGATCAAATTTCTTGTGGAATTGTGATCCAAACTTGATCAAATGGTCCATATGAGTTCATAATGTTGATGTAGGTCAAAAATCATGAGGTTTGACTGTCAATTGACCACAGTTGACTTTTTCCCCAATACAGCTGATTTCTAGGTCAACTGTCCAATTGACTGGGCAAAGATTGGAATCAAGGCTTGAAACTTGGTATGGATAAGCTTGTGAGTCCAACATGAAGCATGAAAGTCATTTTGGGCCTTTTAGGTCAAAACATCTTTGGGCAAACTCAAACCCTAATTTGGGTCAACAGTGCAAGGAAGAGTCTTGAGCAGAGCAAACCCTAACTTGATCTTGAGTTCTAGAGGTCTTGTGGTGAGAAAATGTTGATGAAATGAGAGGGAAAATTTTGGGGTACAACAGTTGCCCCTGTTCAATCTTCTTAGACCTGAGGATGTAGATTGGCTTGGGTGCCTTTCGTGATCCGAAGGTGGAAGATGATTGAACACTAAAGTGCCCAGAAATTTGCACTCTCATGGTAGAGTGTCAGCAGTGTGATGGCGGGAATGGGCTTATAGATTCCATTTGGAGAGATGGTAGATAGGAGGATGGGCTTATAGATGCCACCTGGAGACGTGACAGAACCTTGTCGGGAATGGGCTTATAGACGCCATTTGGAAGTGTTGATCGCGTAAGAGATTCCTTAGCGAGAACTTCTGTACTTTGAGAAAGGAAGATGGTTTCCTAGCCTGTTACAGGTGTTGATCTTCAAACTCTTCATGCAGATATGCCCTGGCTAGGTACAAGTATCGAATCTACAGTCAATCGCTCACAGATATGCCCTGGCTGGGTACAGGAATCGAATCTGGAATTGGTCGTCTACAGATATGCCCTGGCTGGATACAGGTATCGAATATGGAATTTGTCGTCTTCAGATATGCCCTGGCTGGGTACAGGTATCGAATCTGGAATTAGTCGTCTACAGATATGCCCTGGCTGGATACAGGTGTCGAATCTGGAATTTTTCGTCTACAGATATGCCCTGGCTGGATACAGGTATCGAATCTGGAATTTGTCGTCTACAGATATGTCCTGGCTGGATATAGGTATCGAATCTGGAATTTGTCGTCTACAGATATGCCCTGGATGGATACAGGTATCGAATCTCTAAACTCTTCATGCAGATATGCCCTGGCTGGATACAGGTGTCGAATCTACAATCAATCGCTCACAGATATGCCCTAGCTAGATACAGGTATCGAATCTGGAATTGCGATAGTTGATAGTAATCATCTTTGGATTGTCCTTTTTCCTGAAAAGGCAAGACATTAGTTGTATGCAATGTCATGATGCATGATGTCATGATGTTCTCAAAAATAAATGAGATTGTGTGATATGATGCGTATATGCATGCGTCATGGTGTATGATAATGTGATGAATGTATATGAATGTGTTTTCGACTAGGAAAATAAATCCTTGACGAAGGCCGGGAAATCAAATCCTGGGCTGATGTTGAAGAGTAGAGTTCTTAGCTTCCGCTGGGGATGATGGTTGTAAGAATAAACCGGTAGGAGAAGATGACTCTGTTGGGGAATAAACTTGTTGGAGAGATTACTCTGCGGGGAATTACTCTGTGGGAAGAGATACTTCGTTGAGGTTTTGATGAGAGCTCCGCTGGGGATTCCACCGATAAGTTATGCTGGGGAATTTGATGAACTCCGTTGGGGATAGGAAGAACTTCGCCGAGGACGATCTTTCCGTGGTAATTAGCTGAGGATAACCCAGTTATAAGCTCTAGTGGGAAATAACCTTTGAATGAAGCCGGGGAGATGCATTCGTACTCTGCAGGGGATAAGCTTCCAGAATCTACTGGGGAGGATGATTCAACTTTCCTGGGGAAACTCTTCAGACTGTACTGGTATGGTTCCACTGGGGTGTCTGGTATTTCGCCGGGGAATAATCTTATATTAAGACTGCCGGGGATGCTTGCTGAGGAATGTCTATACTCCGCTGGGGAATGTTGAGATCTTCTGGGGATACCCAACTTCCTTAAGGCTAACAGTAGACTAACTCTGCTTGGGGAGAGTATCGCTGACTTGCTGGAGATACTGTGCCTTTTTAGGGCTGAGGGGAGACCAACTCTGCCTGGGGAGAGTATCGCTGAATCTTGTCTTACTCAATCGGGGAGTGAAGGTATCCTGGTTACGTTATTCAGTCGAACCTACCTTGGTACCTTGGTGGACAGAGCAACTAGATCGCTTAGACAATTCTAAATTGCCCCTGTTTCTGATGTCATCAGTAATTAGTCCTTTATTTCGCATGCAAATATTCATGATTAGCAATTAATGTCAAATGCATATATCAAAAATGAACATTGGACGTTCTTTGCAAAACAAAACAGAGAAAGGAAAAACGATGGTAATTTGTCTGAAAAATTGAACTTGTATTGATTTTGAAATTTGCCTGTAAATAGGCGTTTTATGTACAAGAGGCTGACGTCCTAGTAAGAGAACACCGCCGAACAGCATAGAGTTTATACAATTTTTACAAGGAAACAAAACAGCTATGTGAAAAATAATCCCACTGGGTTCCAACTCTGCTATCGCCTTTATGTCTTCAAGCGTCTCATCACTTTGCTGCTTAATTGAAGATGAAGCTGATTGATTGGCGCCGTCTGAGCCCGATAATTGATGCCGAATTCTGGATGCGAGGTGATCCAATGAGACATAGTATTACGCTTTATCCCTAACTTTTTCCTGGACCGCCCTTTCGGGTTTTCAATCCATCGGGATACCCATTTTTGCCCAAGCCGCCTTTTCAGGTTTTTGACTTGCCAGGTGTACAGATTTTTTTTCATTTCATCCCTTGTTTTTGCCCGAACCCTTTTGGTTTGCCGGGAAGCCCTTATTTTTGCCTAGGTGTGTCAACCTAGCGGGTCCTTAATTCATGCGTAGTATCTTTTTACTATGTCTGCATTGGCGGGGTGAGGAAGGTCGTTGTGATCGGTGGATCTGGAACTGACTGTTTAACGCTGGTTCGCGAAATGTCGCGGAAGCAAGAGTCGCCACCGTCTTTTATTTTCTCCAAATGGAAAGGACAAAAGCACAGAAAAATTCCTTATAGAGATTGCTCTCGGTTCGGGAGGTAGATTATAGAAAGGGAAGGTGTTAGCACCCTTTCTATCCATGGTTATCCATGGGCTCTTAGATACTTGCTCAATGTGTTTTCAAAAATGTTTGCTTGCTTTTCAATGTGGGTTTAGAAAAGTTTCTTTGAAAAATTTCAGATCGACTCGTACGTCAGAGTGTTTGAAAAATTTGCTTTGAAAGCTTTTGAAAATGTGTTGATGAAAAGATGTTTTGATTTGTTTGAAGATTAGAGCAAGTATCCTTGAGAACCTACCTACCCTAAGGAATTCGTCTGTGTAAATGTCCTTTAAAGTAATGCCATCCCACCATTGAGAGGTAGGTAGCACCACCGTTGGAGGTATTCGGGTCAATTCGATTTTTAGGGACGTGGTGATCACCAGAGCAATGGGAAGACACCTTAGAAGCTACCCTCATGCCAGGTTCCCGGATCATGAGGACTTACTAAGACATCCTCTACTCGACGATCACCTTTCGAAAGGCAACAATGAGGCGTACCCTAGGGGTGGTGTGTGAATTGTGTGTCATGTTTCAGTTATTTGTCTTGTCATGTTTGTTGTGTTCTACGCTTGATTTTATTTAGGGCCATTCATTCTTGCATGCATGTTTAACAGTTATAAAGTTTGCGAAAAATAAATCTAAGGCTATTACAAAGGCGCGGGTCCACATCGCCAAAATAAACCGGACCCGATTTGACTGAAAAATAAATAAAGCGAATAAAAGTGCGAAAAGTAAAATTGTTACAAGGCTTAGGGACAATTACATAATTATAATAAGCAATAAAGTAAAT
This sequence comes from Vicia faba, assembly GCA_948472305.1. Lineage (NCBI taxonomy): Eukaryota > Viridiplantae > Streptophyta > Magnoliopsida > Fabales > Fabaceae > Vicia > Vicia faba. The sequence goes on from OX451739.1 coordinate 1,229,464,732, forward strand.
GCGCGAAATAAAATAATTAAAACAATGGGCGTTGGACCCTTTTGCAAAACATTAAAGTTAATGAGAATTAAAATTAAAAAAAAATTAAATGTTTTTTGGTATTTTGTGTTTTTTAGATTTAAAAGAAAAAAAAAAGAAGGAATTAAAATTAAAATGAAATGCTAAACCCTAATTCTAATGTTTTTTAAGTTTATTGTGAAAATATTGAAATTTGACCTAATTTAAATCTAATTTATTTATGTACAAATTTAATTATAAAATATAAATAAATAAATAATTATTACTGTGAAAAAAAAAGGCAAAATGTGAAAAGGAATCAAAATTGCTAATTAACCTAATTCTATATTTTTATTTAATATGAAAAGAATTAAATTGCAAACATCCTAATTAAAACTAAATTCACTATATGTTAATTTATTTACAAGAAAATAATTATAATAAAAATATTTATTATTTTGGTCTTTTCTGATTTTTTTTTATAATGTTTTTGTATTTTGTTAAAAAAAATAATTATTGAATTAAAACAACAAAACAAATAAAATAATAATTAAAAAGATATAAGAAAAATGAAATTAGCAAACCAGAGTGGGGTGTAGTCCCAATTTAGGAGGTTTTGGTTCAGCGAATCAGGCCCAATAAGCATGGCCTTGTGGACTTTTCCAGATTCCATATGGTGCGTTGACTGGAGTTTATTGCGCTTCTTAAATCCCTGCCTTTGATTTGGTTCTAAACATGCACGTGGATGGATAGATGAGGAGGGCGTATGGTGGTCCTTAAGAGCGTGCCTGCATAGGAATGAGTATTGAAAAATATTATTGAAATTTGCCAGACCTGGGACTTGAACCCAGGTCTTGAGGATTAACCATATCACGTGTTACCAACTGAGCCACTGCATTTCAATTAATATATTATGGTTAATAAATAACAAAAATCAAAACCAACGCGTAGTGGAGGGAACGCGTGAAATTTCAAATGGACGTATCACTGGCTGCCACGAGTCCTTCTTCTTCGTTCTCTCTTTTATTTTCTGAAACATAAAAACAGAAAGCAACGGTTTTAACTCGTTGCCATAGAGGCCCTATCAAAAAATAGCGAATAGGAATCTATGGATCATAAATTTATCGCGAATACACCATTCTCATCGTCCAGACGCGTTGAACTTAGTGGTCTTAGTCCTAGCCTCTAATTTTTCTTGATTGCAAAAACCCCAATTTTAAAACCTGCAAACCCTAGAATATGGACATGGCAAAACCTTGTATACAGCATGAAAATCCAATTAAATATAATGGTTAGTTCTAAAACTTTGTAAGGAACATGAATATACAATTAAAATGCAATGATCATGCTTCAAAACCAAAATACGATTAGGCAATTTTCTGGATGCAGTTCACGTTCAATGTACCGATTCTTTGCGTTTGAATTGATGTTAGGGATTGGCACACGTTCAGAATTACCCAAGGAAGCTATTGGAAAAGGAATGGAGGCTTGAATCCACCTATAACCTTGAAATCAGTTTTCAATTTTTTGGACAATTTTTCAAGTTTGTGTTTTGCTTCTGAGCGCAGCTTAGAGTCTAAGGCAATTAGGTTTGTGATCAGGGTTATGTAGTGAGATGATTAGGTCAACAAAACTTGACAAAATCCAAAGCATTCATTGTTTTACATATTTGATTTTATGAAATCTTTTTTTGAATCTTTTTCATGTATTCTTTGTTCAATCAGCTCAAATCACACCAAAACTTGCCTAATTAAGATGTGCACGTGATATTGATAGTAAAACATGCATGAAAAGATTTTTTTAGGTCAAGTTTATATTTTTCATGTATTTAAGTAATTTAAATGAATTAATATTAATATAAATTCAAATAAATAGTTAAAAAATGAGAAAATACTTCCCTTTGGGCCTAATGGTCGTGCATAGGCTTGTCATGAAGAAACTTGGAAGAAAAATGGGCCCATTAGCATTTTTGGATCATTTGAACCAATGTTGACTTTTCAAAATTCCCAAAAATTTCCCAACTTCCACAAGGCATAACTTGCTCAATTTTTAAGCTTTTTACATGTTCTTGGACATTTTGGAAAGGTATTTGAGTCCTTTAACCAATGCCTTTGGTCCCATGTCATTTTGATTTACCAATCTCAAGTTATGGCCTTTGACTTAAAGTCCCTTTTTGTTGACTTTTGAAAATGACCTATAATGTTGAAATTGATAACTTTTTGTGAGAGCATTTCTTGGACTTGGAATATGAAGATGAGTTGTAGGAAATGTCTTTCTCTTCAAAATGAGCTTTGGATGGAATTTTTCTGATAATCCATGTGAAAGTTATGCCCTGGTCAATTTCAGTTGACTTTTTCAGCTGTCCAAATATAGTAACTTTTGCATCTTGATGATTTTCTGAGCCAAATTTTGAGAATCATGATCAAGCATTGATCCAATGATGTTTGTGGCTTCAAAATGATATGTTGACCAAAAATTTGAACTTTTGACTGTCAAATGACCATTTTGCCCCTACAGTTGACTGTAGTGCAATTAGGGTTTTGACTGTGCAATTTTGAGCTGAATGCCTTGAAACTTGATATGAGGATGCTTGACCATCTTTGTAGGCATGTGAGACTTGATTGGGCCTTTGAAAACTTCATTTTCTTGATCAGAACCCAAACCCTAGTTTTGACTGTATAGGAGACAGTTGAGCTGCACAACCCTTGGGGAATTTGGTGACCTTGACTTGACAAATCTTGATGAATATGGGAGGGCAAATTTTGGGGTGCAACAGTTGCCCCTGTTCAATCTTCTTAGACCTGAGGATGCAGATTGGCTGACGTGCCCTTCGTAATCCGAGGGTAGAAGATGATTGAACACTAGAGTGCCCAGAAATTTGCGCTCACATAGTGGCAGTGATGGTGAAATGGGCTTATAGATGCCATTTGGAGATTGCTGGATAGGATGATGGGCTTATAGATGCCATCTGGATGTTGATCGCATAGGAGATTCCTTAGCGAGAACCTGTATACCTGCAAAAGAAAAAATGAGTACCTGACACGTTGCAGGGGCTGATTTCAGATGCTTGGTGCAGATGTGTCCTGACTGGTTACAGGAGCTGAATCTGGAGCTTCAAACGTTGACAAATGAACCAGGGATGGTTACTACCTTAGCGTGAATGATAAGAGAACCTTGGATGACTTTAATCTCAACAACGCTCGTTGAGAAAAATCTTGGCGGGAATTACCATCTTTGCAGTATCGGGAAGAGAACCATATGCACTTATAATCTGAAAGGAATGATCACCTCACTCAACGTTGGAGAGGGAAACATCTGAAAAGGACTTACCACCTCACGCACTTGCCGGAGAGGGGACCATAAGAGAATATCACCTCACACTCATCGTCAGAGAGGGAAACATCTAAAAAAGGGGATTACTACCTCACACACCGTTGGAGAGGGAACCATCTAAAAAGGACTTCTGGAAGCAGTATCAGAACGTCACCATATCTGGTTTACATCTGAAACTATATCTGGAAGGAAATCTGGAAGCAGTATCAGAACGTCACCATCGCTGGGTTTACATCTGAAACTATATCTAGAAGGGAATCTGGAAGCAGCATCAGAACGTCACCATGTCTGGATCATATCTGAAACTATATCTAGAAGGAAATCTGGAAGCAGTATCAGAACGTCACCATCGCTGGGTTTACATCTGAAACTATATCTAGAAGGAATTCTGGAAGCAGCATCAGAACGTCACCATGTCTGGATCATATCTGAAACTATATCGAGAAGGAAATCTGGAAGCAGCATCAGAACGTCACCATGTCTGGATCATATCTGAAACTATATCGAGAAGGAAATCTGGAAGTAGTATCAGAACGTCACCATCTCTGGGTCATATCTAAAACTATATCAAGAATGAATTGCGATAGTTGATAGTAGTCATTTTTGTATTGATCTTTTTCCTGAAAAGGCGAGACATAATTGGATGCAAAATCATGATGCATGAACTGTATGTCTTCAAAATCAATGAGATTCGTGTAATATGATGCATATGCATGATATAATGATGTATGTGACGTTTTATGAATGTATGTTTGTCTAAGAAAATAAATCCTTGACGGGTGCCGGGAAGTCGTATCCTGGGCTGATGTTGCAGAATAGTTGCAAGAATTCCAATAGACGAAGATAACTCCGTTGGGGAATAAACTTGGCGAATGGAGGATTCCGCGGGGAGAAAAAGATATTCTAGCGACCATGCTGGGCAGAAATACTCTGTGGGGGATGCTTTTGCTGAATTGTTGAGGATGACTCGCTGAGGATACCTTGCTGTATTGGAAGTATGAATGGACTTCGCTGGGGATAGGAAGATTCTGTCGACGACGCTCTTTCCGTGGCTTTTGGCTGAGGATAACCCAGTTATATCCTGTTAAGGAAATAACTCTTTAAATAAAGCCGGGCGACGCGTTTGTGCTCTGCGAGGGGATACGCTTACTGCTTGGGGATATGTGGATTCCAACTTTCCTTGGGAAACTGGATTGGACTCTTTTGGGGAGGTATTGAACTGTATTGGTTACGTTCTTCAACAGGACCTACCCTGATACCTTGGAGGATAGAACAATCAGACTGCTCAGACCACCCATTATTGCCCCTGTTTCTATGGGGGGGGCACTTGTGGGGTGCTGATAGTTGTTGATGGACAAACCTTCTTCTGGTAGTCAGGTGACCAGATGACAGGACATAGTCGTACGCTTTGATCCCTAACTTTTGCCTGGACCGCCCTTTCGGGTTTTCAGTCCACCGGGATACCCATTTTTGCCCAAGCCGCCTTTTCAGGTTTTCGACTTGCCGGGTGTACAGATTTTTCATTTCAACCCTTCATTTTGCCCGAACCCTTTTGGTTCGCCGGGAAGCCCTTATTTTTGCCTAGGTGTGTCAACCTAGCGGGTCTTTGACTCTGCGTGGTATCTTTTCGACTATGTCCATGTTTTTAGAATGCAGGGAGGTGCCCCTGGCTGTTTATGTTACCATGTTACCAGAAGATGTTTAATCAGGCAAGATTCATTGTCGGAATGCCCCAAGTGATTCAGGCAGATATTTGCCCCAGGCTTTTTGGACTTTTGAGAGATTCTCTGGATCTTGACTTAACTGCCCCAGATGGTAGACCATGATCATGTCGTGCCCCTTGATTGGAGATATTCTTGTTCATTAGACTTTCGTCATGCGAATTTCTATGCTGTTCAAACAAAAAGTCATATGCAAACAAAGTTATGTTAAAAATGCAAAGCTTATGCCTGTCTCGACGATTTTGAAAATGCATTCTTTTTTCATAAAACAAGTGAATGTTTGTAAAACATGATGTCAACTCCGTATTTACCGTAGGCCTTAAGGAGTCAGGATACCTTTCGTGACAGTATGCTTTCGAACTAACCCATGCTTCAGCTAGGACTTTTGAGGGTTATAACGTGGCCTGGTTCACGGTTTAAGAAACAAAGGATAAAGGCTCAAATTATTTGTACCCACCCGCTCTTCGTGATGTTCTCCAAACCTAAACTCAGTTGATCGTGCGTTAGACCTTTTTTGAGTTTTTGTCCTGATGTTCCAATGGTGGTTCAGATGTTGATGATTTATTTTGAACAAGCAGTCATTTTTTTTGCTTTGGTTGAGGGTTTGTAGGACCTCTTTCTTTTTGATTTCGTTATCCCTTTCTTTTTTTGCCTGAACTGTTTCCTTTTTTGGAATTACAGTCAGCGGGATGCCCCAGTTTCATAAGTCCCCTTTGTAGGTTTAGACTTTTTTTCTTTGGGCTTTTCATTTATGAATTTTGATGATGACTGCCTGTCCTTTTGATTGTTCTGAACCATCACTGTCTTTGTTCATTTCGTAAAGATCTCTTCGGTGCCATTCGTCATGTACTTGGATCAACTGAGGGAACTACCCTGCCCCAGGTTATGATTAAGGGTTTCAATTTTCGAAAATAAAACTCCTGCTTCTTTGGCTCAGATGGGTTGACGAGGGATTATCATCCTTATAACTCCAGTGTTTAGGGATTTGAAACAATGCCTGTACCTCATCAGCGGGGTCCGTTCAAAAGCATACTGTAAAGATCGTGGTATCGTTTTCGTCATCCTCCCTCAAGAGGCTCAGAGTTATTAACCGAGAGTTGACATCAGAAAAAATATGAAAAGAATATAACAAAAATAATTGTATTAATTCTCCAAACAGACATATGCGATGCATTGATAGAATAAAAGAGTTTGCTATGACATTAATTGTTTGTATAAGCAAAGAAAAATACAACTTCAAAAATTCAAATAAACAAAAGTCTTCAATGATTGGGCAACGGAGCAGTGATTATGTTCGGAGTCTCAGACACTTCAAACTGAATCTCCCCGGCGTCGATCATGTCTTGAATTTTGTTCTTGAGAGGCCAGCAGTTGTCTGTAGTATGCCCCGGGCTATCTGAATGATATGCGCACCTATCGTTGGGATGATAGTTGGGAGCAGAAGTGTTCGGATTCCGGAGAGGAGCCCTTAAGGTGATCAGCCCTGCCTTCAACATTTGTTGCAATGCTTGATCCAGCGACATGTTGAGTTTTGTATACTGTCGTTTCTCCTTTCGCGGCTGCCCTTGTCCTTGTTGAGCAGGCCCAGGATTGGAGATTTGGATTGCCCCTGCCTCATGACGGCTCTTTTTACCGTGCACGGCATTGGATTCTTTCTTTCCATGATGAGGCTTTTTATCAGCAGGTGCAGCCTCTTGAATTTTCCCAGACCGGATACCAGCTTCTATTCGCTCTCCAGTCAAGATAAGATCTGTGAATCCAGCAGATGAATTCCCAATCAGGTGGTTATAAAATGGACCAGACAAGGTCCCCAAGAACATGTCCACAAGTTCCCGATCGGTCAGAGGTGGTTGTACCCTTCCAGCAAGCTCCCTCCATTTCTGCGCATATTTTTTAAAACCTTCACTTGATCCTAACGACATACCCTGGAGTTGGGTACGCGTAGGGGCAAGGTCGGCATTATATTGATACTGCTTATAGAAAGCAGTAGCCAACTCCTCCCAGTTACGAACTTTGGTCCCATCCAGCTGATAGAACCATTCGAGATGAGTCCCTGAAAGACTCTCCTGGAAGAAGTGGATCCATAAATTCTTGTCCACCGTATATGGCTGAATCTTCCGAACATAGGACCTTAGATGCAGCTTGGGACAAGACGCCCCGTCATACTTAGTAAAGGATGGTGCTTTGAACTTCCGGGGAATAACCACACCAGTTGACAAACCCAGATCTCCAAAATCCAGCCCAGGTACCTGTTGGGTCTCCATAGCCTTCAACCTATCCTCCAACTGTTTGTACTTGTCCTCAGCCGGAGGGTACTGCTCTTCATCAAAATCTGTCTCGTTGTCGGAGACCACGGGACTGGGAACCTCTCTCTCATGGTGACTGCTTTCCCTCACAGATGGGGTAGTCCTCTCAGTTTCAGCTTGCGGTGTATTCCCAGATCTGCGTCTAGGGCTGAACAAAACAGTCCTCTTCTTTTTCTTGTCCTTCTTCAAAAGCAAAGCCTTCAGGTCTTGTTGCCCCTGGGTCAAATTCATGATCAGCTCTTGGAACTGGGCGTTCTGAGCCTGGAGGTCCTTGATAGTCTGCTCGGCTGATGATTCAGGATTCATGGCGATCGGCTGAAATAAACAGCGAGGAAGGGTAAGCAACCTGTCAAGGGATACCTGCAATGCAATGAGATGTATGACATGCATGTAATGTTTTCAAGGACCTCGCGGGATAAACAGAGAAATTGTTAGAGTTGAGAACCGGTAACTTGATTGAAGGAACTTCATGTTGTTGAGAGTCCTTCTTCAAGGGTCAAAGGCTCACCATATCCAGTGGGTCATAGCCCCTGACGCCCTTGGCTAGAGGAAAATAAATCCCCTTTGCCCCTTGCTGGGTAATTGGTTTATCATGACCTGCATCACAAGCCCTTGAGATCCTTGAAATGGGTTAGGATGTATGCAATGGTATGCAATGGTATGATGTCATGCTATGCATGGGGTGAAGTAGGTAAACCCTGTTATGAGTCCCAATTAAGGACTATAAACAAACCCTGCAAGAAATTCAGTATACTTTGTTATGAGTCCCAATTAAGGACTATAAACAAAACCTGCAAGAGATCTAGTAAACCCTGTTATGAGTCCCAGTTAAGGACTATAAACAACACCTGCAAGAAATTTGGTAAACCCTGTCATGAGTCCTAGTTAAGGATTATAAACAACACCTGCAAGAAATTTGGTAAACCCTGTCATGAGTCCTAGTTAAGGATTATAAACAAGGCCTGCAAGAAACTTAGTACCCTGTTATGAGTCCCAATTAAGGACTATAAACAAGACCTGCAAGAAACTTAGTACCCTGTTATGAGTCCCAATTAAGGACTATAAACAAGACCTGCAAGAAACAAGTGTTAGGTAACAAGCACGCAGATAGTCAAGTACGAAGGCACACAAGTCACACAAAAGAGCCCTTAAGGTTTAGGCCAGCATGAGGTCTGGGTAGTACCCTCTTTCAGTTTGTTGGTTAAGACCTGTCCTATCAGAAGTAACCGGGTTCTAGAGGATCCCAATATCACTGACTACCCTCAATCGGTCATAACTCCAGCATCGCAATCTTTTCTTGCGGCCAGAACCATCACGAGAGTTTAGCCTCAATGGGCGTAGCATACTGCTACTGTTTCTATTGGCCAAGTTGGGTCATTTAAGGTTCTAAGGTCTGTTGGTGCTTAATGACTCCTTGGAAGACCCATATTCTCCCCGTTTCGACACGAGGGATATCGGTACAGACCAAGGCGCCACACCAACGTAGCCACTGCTTCACCCATGTCGGTATACGCCGGACAGGTCCCTCACAGCTTATGCTACCTAAACAGGGTATCCCCAGATCCGGGTTAGGATCTATGTAACTCCCATTCAACCCACAATAGTAAAGCAAGCAAAGAAGACAATTGAAAACACAGTGATCTTAATTCTAAGGTACACCTCACTTTAAAGTATCCCCAGCAGAGTCGCCAGTTCTGTGATCGGTGGATCTGGAACTGACTGTTTAACGCTGGTTCGCGAAATGTCGCGGAAGCAAGAGTCGCCACCGTCTTTTATTTTCTCCAAATGGAAAGGACAAAAGCACAAAAAAATTCCTTATAGAGATTGCTCTCGGTTCGGGAGGTAGATTATAGAAAGGGAAGGTGTTAGCACCCTTTCTATCCATGGTTATCCATGGGCTCTTAGATACTTGCTCAATGTGTTTTCAAAAATGTTTGCTTGCTTTTCAATGTGGGTTTAGAAAAGTTTCTTTGAAAAATTTCAGATCGACTCGTACGTCAGAGTGTTTGAAAAATTTGCTTTGAAAGCTTTTGAAAATGTGTTGATGAAAAGATGTTTTGATTTGTTTGAAGATTAGAGAAAGTATCCTTGAGAACCTACCTACCCTAAGGAATTCGTCTGTGTAAATGTCCTTTAAAGTAATGCCATCCCACCATTGAGAGGTAGGTAGCACCACCGTTGGAGGTATTCGGGTCAATTCGATTTTTAGGGACGTGGTGATCACCAGAGCAATGGGAAGACACCTTAGAAGCTACCCTCATGCCAGGTTCCCGGATCATGAGGACTTACTAAGACATCCTCTACTCGACGATCACCTTTCGAAAGGCAACAGTGAGGCGTACCCTAGGGGTGGTGTGTGAATTGTGTGTCATGTTTCAGTTATTTGTCTTGTCATGTTTGTTGTGTTCTACGCTTGATTTTATTTAGGGCCATTCATTCTTGCATGCATGTTTAACAGTTATAAAGTTTGCGAAAAATAAATCTAAGGCTATTACAAAGGCGCGGGTCCACATCGCCAAAATAAACCGGACCCGATTTGACTGAAAAATAAATAAAGCGAATAAAAGTGCGAAAAGTAAAATTGTTACAAGGCTTAGGGACAATTACATAATTATAATAAGCAATAAAGTAAATGCGCGAAATAAAATAATTAAAACAATGGGCGTTGGACCCTTTTGCAAAACATTAAAGTTAATGAGAATTAAAATTAAAAAAAAATTAAATGTTTTTTGGTATTTTGTGTTTTTTAGATTTAAAAGAAAAAAAAAGAAGGAATTAAAATTAAAATGAAATGCTAAACCCTAATTCTAATGTTTTTTAAGTTTATTGTGAAAATATTGAAATTTGACCTAATTTAAATCTAATTTATTTATGTACAAATTTAATTATAAAATATAAATAAATAAATAATTATTACTGTGAAAAAAAAAGGCAAAATGTGAAAAGGAATCAAAATTGCTAATTAACCTAATTCTATATTTTTATTTAATATGAAAAGAATTAAATTGCAAACATCCTAATTAAAACTAAATTCACTATATGTTAATTTATTTACAAGAAAATAATTATAATAAAAATATTTATTATTTTGGTCTTTTCTGATTTTTTTTATAATGTTTTTGTATTTTGTTAAAAAAAAATAATTATTGAATTAAAACAACAAAACAAATAAAATAATAATTAAAAAGATATAAGAAAAATGAAATTAGCAAACCAGAGTGGGGTGTAGTCCCAATTTAGGAGGTTTTGGTTCAGCGAATCAGGCCCAATAAGCATGGCCTTGTGGACTTTTCCAGATTCCATATGGTGCATTGACTGGAGTTTATTGCGCTTCTTAAATCCCTGCCTTTGATTTGGTTCTAAACATGCACATGGATGGATAGATGAGGAGGGCGTATGGTGGTCCTTAAGAGCGTGCCTGCATAGGAATGAGTATTGAAAAATATTATTGAAATTTGCCAGACCTGGGACTTGAACCCAGGTCTTGAGGATTAACCATATCACGTGTTACCAACTGAGCCACTGCATTTCAATTAATATATTATGGTTAATAAATAACAAAAATCAAAACCAACGCGTAGTGGAGGGAACGCGCGAAATTTCAAATGGACGTATCACTGGCTGCCACGAGTCCTTCTTCTTCGTTCTCTCTTTTATTTTCTGAAACATAAAAACAGAAAGCAACGGTTTTAACCCGTTTCCATAGAGGCCCTATCAAAAAATAGCGAATAGGAATCTATGGATCATAAATTTATCGCGAATACACCATTCTCATCGTCCAGACGCGTTGAACTTAGTGGTCTTAGTCCTAGCCTCTAATTTTTCTTGATTGCAAAAACCCCAATTTTAAAACCTGCAAACCCTAGAATATGGACATGGCAAAACCTTGTATACAGCATGAAAATCCAATTAAATATAATGGTTAGTTCTAAAACTTTGTAAGGAACATGAATATACAATTAAAATGCAATGATCATGCTTCAAAACCAAAATACGATTAGGCAATTTTCTGGATGCAGTTCACGTTCAATGTACCGATTCTTTGCGTTTGAATTGATGTTAGGGATTGGCACACATTCAGAATTACCCAAGGAAGCTATTGGAAAAGGAATGGAGGCTTGAATCCACCTATAACCTTGAAATCAATTTTCAATTTTTTGGACAATTTTTCAAGTTTGTGTTTTGCTTCTGAGCGCAGCTTAGAGTCTAAGGCAATTAGGTTTGTGATCAGGGTTATGTAGTGAGATGATTAGGTCAACAAAACTTGACAAAATCCAAAGCATTCATTGTTTTACATATTTGATTTTATGAAATCTTTTTTTGAATCTTTTTCATGTATTCTTTGTTCAATCAGCTCAAATCACACCAAAACTTGCCTAATTAAGATGTGCACGTGATATTGATAGTAAAACATGCATGAAAAGATTTTTTTAGGTCAAGTTTATATTTTTCATGTATTTAAGTAATTTAAATGAATTAATATTAATATAAATTCAAATAAATAGTTAAAAAATGAGAAAATACTACCCTTTGGGCCTAATGGTCGTGCATAGGCTTGTCATGAAGAAACTTGGAAGAAAAATGGGCCCATTAGCATTTTTGGATCATTTGAACCAATGTTGACTTTTCAAAATTCCCAAAAATTTCCCAACTTCCACAAGGCATAACTTGCTCAATTTTTAAGCTTTTCACATGTTCTTGGACATTTTGGAAAGGTCTTTGAGTCCTTTAACCAATGCCTTTGGTCCCATGTCATTTTGATTTACCAATCTCAAGTTATGGCCTTTGACTTAAAGTCCCTTTTTGTTGACTTTTGAAAATGACCTATAATGTTGAAATTGATAACTTTTTGTGAGAGCATTTCTTCGACTTGGAATATGAAGATGAGTTGTAGGAAATGTCTTTCTCTTCAAAATGAGATTTGGATGGATTTTTTCTGATAATCCATGTGAAAGTTATGCCCTGGTCAATTTCAGTTGACTTTTTCAACTGTCCAAATATAGTAACTTTTGCATCTTGATGATTTTCTGAGCCAAATTTTGAGAATCATGATCAAGCATTGATCCAATGATGTTTGTGGCTTCAAAATGATATGTTGACCAAAAATTTGAACTTTTGACTGTCAAATGACCATTTTGCCCCTACAGTTGACTGTAGTGCAATTAGGGTTTTGACTGTGCAATTTTGAGCTGAATGCCTTGAAACTTGATATGAGGATGCTTGACCATCTTTGTAGGCATGTGAGACTTGATTGGGCCTTTGAAAACTTCATTTTCTTGATCAGAACCCAAACCCTAGTTTTGACTGTATAGGAGACAGTTGAGCTGCACAACCCTTGGGGAATTTGGTGACCTTGACTTGACAAATCTTGATGAATATGGGAGGGAAAATTTTGGGGTGCAACAGTCGTCACCATCCATGGTGGTTAGAATCATAGCTCCTCCTGAGAAGATATGTTTAACCACAAATGGCCCTTCGTACGTGGGGGTCCATTTTCCCCTGGGATCATTTTGAGGAAGAATGATGCGCTTGATTACCAGGTCTCCGACTTGATACTCTTGTCGTCTGACCTTCTTGTTAAATGCCCTGATCATCCGTTTTTGGTACGTCTGACCATGACAAATAGCAGTGAGTCTCTTTTCGTCAATTAGGTTTAATTGATCAAGCCGAGTCTGGATCCAGTCATCTTCGCTTAAACCTGCATCCTTCATTATCCGGAGAGAGGGTATCTGGACTTCAATAGGCAAGACTGCCTCCATGCCATAGACCAAGGAAAAGGGAGTTTCCCCTGTTGACATCCGTGCTGAGGTATGGTACCCATGAAGAGCAAACGGTAACATTTCATGCCAATCTTTATAGGTTATTGTCATCTTCTGCACAATCTTCTTGATGTTCTTATTCGCCGCTTCTACAGCCCCATTCATCTTCGGCCGGTAGGGAGAAGAGTTGTGGTGCTGTATCTTGAATTGCTCGCAGAGCTCAGTGATCATCTTGTTGTTGAGATTGGTACCATTATCCGTAATGATCCTCTCAGGTACACCGTATCGACAGACCAGGTTGTGCCGAATGAAACATGCCACGACGTTCTTGGTTACGGTAGCGTAGGAAGCTGCTTCAACCCATTTTGTGAAGTAATCAATCGCTACCAGGATGAAGCGGTGCCCGTTGGATGCCGTAGGTCTGATTTCGCCGATCATATCAATGCCCCACATTGCAAAAGGCCAAGGTGCTGTCAAGACGTTCAGAGGAACCGGAGGAATGTGCACCTAATCAGCATAGATCTGGCATTTATGACAAGTTTGAGAATGCTGATAACAGTCGGTTTCCATTATGGACCAGAAATATCCTGCCCGAAGGATTTTCTTTGCCATGGTATGTCCACTGGAATGTGTTCCGAAGGTACCTTCATGTAGCTCTGCCATGTTCCTTTCTGCTTCAGTCTTATCCACACAACGCAGTAAGGTTGAATCATGGTTTCGCTTGTAGAGAATGCCATTGCTGAGGAAGAACTTTGCCGCAAACCTTCTTAGGAACTTCTTGTCATTAACAGATGCGCCTTCGGGGTATTCTTGAGCTTCAAGGTACCTCTTCACTTCATGATACCAGGGTTTTTCTGTTACCTCTTCGGTCTCGAGATCGCAGCAATGTGCAGGTTCATCCAACTTCCAAATAATGATCTGGGGCGCCTCGTTGTCCCATTTGACTTTGAACATAGAATACCTCGTAGCCAACGCGCCCGCTAACTGATTCTCCTCTCTTGGGAAGTGTTCAAAAGTTATCTCCTCGAAGTGGGGAATCAACGTCAACACATACTCTTTGTAAGGAATAAGGTTTGGGTGTTTCATATCCCACTCGCCTTTGATCTGATTGATCACGAGAGCGGAATCTCCGAAGACACTTAGAAACTTGATCCTTAGGTCAATTGCAGCTTGAAGACCCATGATACATGCTTCATACTCCTCCATGTTGTTGGTGCAGTTGAAACATAACCGGGCAGTGAGTGGAGTATGAGTGCCTTTAGGGGATATGATCACAGTGCCGATACCATTACCCAAAGCGTTCGAGGCTCCGTCAAAGTGCAGAGACCATCGGAATCCTTCCTCAGGTCCTTCATCCGGTCCAGCTACTTCACAATCAGTCATTACCATGATATCCTCGTCTGGAAATTCAAAGTTCATCGACTGGTAATCATCCACTTCCTGGTGTGCCAAATGGTCTGCCAATACACTTCCCTTGATTGCTTTTTGAGTCGTGTACTGGATGTCATATTCCGTCAAGATCATCTGCATTCTTGCTATTCTTCCAGACAAGGCAGGCTTTTCGAATATGTACTTTATTGGATCAATTTTTGAAATCAACAGAGTAGTGTGATTCAACATATACTGTCTCAGCCGGCGAGCAGCCCATACCAAAGCGCAGCAAGTTTTCTCGAGCAATGAGTATCAGGTCTCACAGTCGGTAAACTTTTTGCTAAGGTAATAAATGGCGTGTTCTTTTCGGCCAGACTCGTCATGCTGCCCCAGCACACACCCCATTGAGTTGTCCAGTACTGTCAAGTATAAGATTAGAGGTCTCCCTTCAACCGGTGGCATAAGAATGGGCGGTTCTTGGAGATACTCTTTGATTCTTTCGAAAGCGGCCTGACATTCATCGTTCCAACGTACTACTTGATCTTTCTTCAGCAGCTTGAAGATTGGTTCACAGGTAGCAGTTAGATGCGAGATGAATCGGGCAATGTAGTTCAAACGTCCTAGAAAGCCTCTGACTTCTTTCTCTGTCTTGGGAGTTGGCATCTCTTGTATGGCTTTCACTTTGGCCGGGTCCACTTGAATGCCTTTGTCGCTTACGACGAAGCCTAGCAATTTTCCAGATCTCACCCCAAAGGTGCACTTGTTTGGGTTCAACCTCAGCTTGTACAACTTCAGACGGTCAAACAGCTTTTGTAGATGGTCCAGGTGTTCCTCCTCAGTTTGGGACCTTGCAATCATATCGTCGACGTATACTTCTATCTCGTGATGGATCATGTCATGAAATAAAGCAACCATGGCACGTTGGTAGGTTGCCCCAACATTTTTCAACCCAAAAGGCATGACCTTGTAGCAAAAGGTGCCCTACTGAGTAACAAAAGTGGTCTTCTCCATGTCTTCAGGAGCCATCTTGATCTGATTATAACCTGAGAACCCATCCATGAAGGAGAATACCTTATGCTGAGCAGTATTGTCAACCAGGACGTCGATATGAGGCAGAGGGAAATCGTCCTTAGGGCTTGCCCTGTTCAAATCCCTGTAATCAACACACATTCGGACCTTACCATCCTTCTTCGGCACTGGAACCACGTTGGCAACCCACTGAGGGTAAGAAGTCACTGCTAGAAACCCGACATCAAATTGTTTCATAACCTCAGCTTTGATTTTCTCGGACATTTCTGGACGCATACGGTGGACCTTCTGTTTTACCGGAGGGCATTCTTCTTTGGTAGGCAGGTGATGAACCACAATGTCGGTATCCAAACCAGGCATGTCTTCGTAAGACCAGGAAAAGATTTCCACATAGTCATGCAGCATCTGAATCAACCGTTATTTCACACTGAGCTCTAGATTGGCACCAATCTTGACTTCCTTTCTGTTTGTCTCAATACCCAGATTTACCGTTTCCACTGGCTCTTCATGTGGCTGAATAGCCCTCTCTTCCTGGAGTAGCAGTCTTGCAAGCTCACCAGGCACTTCACAATCATCTTCACCTTCGTCTTCGGCTAAATTGATCGGATTTTCGAAGTCATAATTGGCAGTAGCAGAGTCGTTACCAGTGAGATCCAGAGTGGACTGGAACCTGTATGGGTGAGTGTGTGTAAATATAGTTGTTTTGCAATATATAATAAAGAAAGAAAAGGAGCGCAAGATTTTGAAATGCAACAAACGTCCAATGTTTTTATTAATGATATATGAAAATGACACACAAAAGCCCTCACAAATGAAGCCACGGTGCCCCGGGTAAGACACTGAGCCATAAAAGTTTCAAAATATTGTCTGTTACAAATTCAAAACAAAATAGTTCATTATTGAGTGACAAAAGTAATAGGTGTGAAGTCTTTCGCAGTCCAGTTGCTTGGTCCACTGTCGGTTGTTGGGTAGATCCAGCTGTCGAATTCAGATTCCTCCACGTCGTCTTCAATAGCATTTACTCCCGGGTTGGTGATGAACACATGAGGTCTTCCAATCCTTTCCTTACGAACAGTCCTCTGAGCTTCTGCAGTGAAACCCAAACCAAACTTGTCGGTCTTTGGAGTGAAATCAGGAAGTCGGCCCCAGTTTGCGCACTCACATTTCTCAATCACATCCTGGGCATCCTTTAAGGAAGCCATCTTCAAAGGAGAATCTTCTTCAGTTACAATCTCTGCTGACGCCAGTGTCTGAGGAACCTCTTCAAAGTGTTGAAAGGGGGTCTCAATGAACTCCCCATCCATCTCTATGTACCGGAACGAGTTGAGGTGGCTGACCATATATTCTTCTTCCCCCTGAACTGTAACAATCTTCCCTCTGACTGGGTACTTAAGCTTCTGATGTAGTGTGGAGGTCACAGCTCCAGCCTTATGAATCCATGGACGACTCAGCAAACAAGAGTAGGATGGTCGGATATCCATCACATAAAAAGTAGAATCAAAAACTTGAGAACCAACCCTGATTGGAATGTCAACTTCCCCATGTACCATCCTTTTCGAACCGTCAAAGGCCCGGACAACAATGTTACTAGGATTGAGCTCCAAACCCTCACAATCCAACCTGTCTAGGGCCTTCTTGGGCAATACGTTCAATGAAGAATCGGTGTCTACCAACACATGGGAAAGAGTAGTTCCCCTGCATTCAATGGAGACATGCAGGGCGTCGTTATGGTTATTTCCTTTGGCATTCAGATCGGCGTCAGAGAAGCCCAACCCATTATCGGCAGTCAAGTTGGCCACACAATCGGTAAATTGATCAGCAGACGTTTCTTGTGGCACATGGGCCGTCTTTAGGAAGGAAATCAGGGCCTTGGCATGGGCCTCTGAACACAACAATAGTGATAGCATAGAAATCTTTGATGGAGTGTGCCCCAGCTGCTCAACTACGTTGAAATCACTCTTCTTAATGATCTTGAGAATCTCTTCCATCTCTTGCTGGGAAGCTTCAACATTGGTTGTCTTTGGTGCCTCCGTCCGGGCAGGCAAATCAGTAGCAATACCTTTGCCCCGAGCGTCAGATGACTCAGCAGCAGGGGTAGAAACAGGAACTTGATCAGGAAGGGGAGCAAGCACACTTGTAGGTGTGATGATAAGAGGTCTCTGAATAGCTGGTGGCGCAATATCTGGTGAGAACAGCCTACCACTGCGAGTAACCTTGGAAGGCCCGGTGATGTTGCTGACACCGGTACTAGTATCAAACTCTTGTTTTACTCCGAGCACATAAACATCTGCCCCATAGTGCCACGGGACAGCTTTGTCAGACGTATAGGGGAGGGGCCCCGAAACAGTAATGATGATAGGAGCAATCTTCTGAGTAGACATGATTTTGACAGGCTTCTTTGAAGGGGCCTTAGGAGGGTTGTTGAAAATAGTAACAATAGACACTTCTTCAGCAGGGATAGCAGGAACAACAATCTTCTCGAACAAGATCTCTTTGCTATCCATCAGATTTTGGACGCCTGACTTCAGCAAAGGACAACCAGCAGGTGAAACAGCACATAGATGGCAACCTTTACTACATCCCGGAAATAAACTGGCTAGCAACAGGTTCCTTTTGACAGTCAACAACGGAGTAACAATATCATCCACGGAGGCTACATACAGGTCTTCTTCCACAACATTCACTCCATGCTGGGGAATGGGAGCAGTCACAACATTGGGTCTTTCGGGCGCCTCGAACTGTATTTCTTTAGCATCAATAAGGTCTTGAACCTTATTCCTCAGAGCCCAGCAATCATCCGTAGTATGTCCCGGGCTATCAGAGTGATAAGCGCAACGGGCGTTGGGGTTGTACTTTGGAGAAGCTGTGTTCACTACCTTCGGAGCTTCTTTGACAGTTACCAGATTGGTTGACAGTAGTTGCGGCAAAATCTGAGACAGGGTCATACTGAGCCGAGTGTACTGCCTTTTGGCTTTCTCACCCCTTGGTTGGTTATACTGCTGAGGAGCAGCAACAGGCTTTGAAATTACCACCGCGTTGACAGCTTGGCGGTGTTCCGGTTTGTTCTGTCTCCTTGGACCATAAACAGCACTGGCTTCCTTCTTGAAGGGCTTCTTTTCTGTACTCGAGGAGGCACCTTTCTGTATCTTCCCCGACTTGATACCGGCTTCTACTCGCTCGCCAGTCAGAATTAATTCAGTAAACACTGCGGAAGAGCTACCGATTAGATGGTTAAAGAATGGACCAGACAGGGTCCCCAGGAACATATCAACAAGTTCTCTATCAGAAAGAGGTGGCTGCACTCTTCCGGCCAGATCGCGCCATTTCTGGGCGTATTCCTTGAATCCTTCACCTGAGGCCATCCCCATACTCTGTAGCTGAGTACGGGTTGGCGCCAAGTCAGAGTTATACTGATATTGGCGATAAAAATCAGCTGCCAGATCCTCCCAACTGTGTATCTCTGACCTTTCCAGCTTGTAAAACCAGTCTAGCTGAGTGCCAAACAAGCTATCTTGAAAGAAGTGCATCCAAAGATTTATGTCGGAAGTATGAGGTTGGATTCTTCGGACATACGATCTTTGGTGCATTTTTGGGCAGGACAACCCTTCATATCTTGCAAAAATTGGCACTTTAAACTTCGGGGGGATCACAATTCCAGCAATTAATCACAAATCTTCGAAATCCAAGCCGGGAACTCTCTGCAGCTCCATAGCTGCCAACCTGTCTTCCAAGCTCTTGTACTTGTCGTCGGCGGGCGGGTATTGTTGCTCTGAGTAGTCTTCGTCCTCTTCGGCCTCTTCTTCTTCAGCTTCGGATTCAGAAGTTACCGCAACCCCTTTTCCTTTACTGGTTCCCTCTTCAGACGTAGGGGGAAATTCAAGAACTCTTATGGCTTCACCCTCAAACCTTCTTCCCAGGGTAGCCACCCCGACTCTTTTCTTCTTCTTTTTCACTTGCTCTTTGTTCCCAAGCAGGGCTTTTAGATCCTCCTGACCCTTTGCCAAGGTCATCAGGAGATGTTGAAACTGTGAGTTTTGAGACTGCAAATCCTTGACCGTTTGTTCGAGATCCATCTTACTGAAATAAACAGCAGAAAGATAAGGAAACCTGGTGTGGAGACCTGCTTATGTGCATGATGAATGATATGCTTATTTATGCAATGCATTCAAGGATTTAGAAATTCACAATTGTTGCAGACAAAAAGAACACACGTCATATTAATAAGAAGAAATTTTGTCAGTACATAAATGCCCCATGGGCCAAATATTACAAAAACTTCTCAAGGTAAAAAGACGTTGCGCATCCTCTTTGGTGCAATGTAGGTGTTGAGGGTCTCTTCCTCATGGAGTCGGCGGGTAAGCTCCAAAACCTTCTTCTCACTGGCGTAGAAGCTGGCTTCAAAAGTATTACGTTCCTCCTTGAGTTGGATCCAACTCTTCTGCATCTCCTCCCATGATGTTGGCATGTCAGGATATAGGATGGTGTAGGGAACCTCTCCTTCTTTAACGGGCTCTTTAATCACAGGGAGAACACGAGGGTAAGGCATCATTAGACTCTGGGCTCGGGTTCGTACCCACTTGAGATAAGGCTCAAGAGGGATGGAGTTCTTGTGCCCCAGTGTCTTGCTGTCTACCTTGTTAGGCATCCTCCAAGCTCTGATGAACCTTTGGCGAAGTCCTTGCACATCGCTGTCGAAGTCAAAAACTAGGTCAGGAATCAGCATGTCATGAGGGTCATCCCTCCGTGCATATCCAAATTGTCTTAAAGCTAGACAAGGGTTATAGGTAATGCCTCATCTAATGCCAAGCAATGGAACATTAGGGAACTTTCCACAACGATCGACGATGATGACATTTTCTCTGGACCGAGAACACCAATGTACATCAGAGTGTGTAAGGGTCATCAACCGTTGCGACCACCTTAAGCCTTGGTCATTCTTCAAAACAGATTGTGGAAGGTGTGAAATAAACCACCTTGCAAGGAGAGGAGTACAGCACATGAGAACACCCCTCTTTCTCATTGTTCGTGTGTAAAATGAGTGGAGGATGTCCCCAAGCAATGTTGGTATTGGATTTCTGGATAAGAAGATCTTGACGGCGTTGACATCTATAAGCTGGTCAGGGTTTGGGAACAGGACCAACCCATAAATGAGGAGTGCCACAATTTCTTCAAAGGCTTGTAGATCCAATGAATTCCAACACTCTTGTGCCTTCTCAAACAAGAATTTTACCAAGAAGCCTTTGACACCGCTTCTAGTTTCCCAATGCCCCATGATGTCAGATGGTTGCAAGTGTAGTGCTTGAGCAACATCTTTAGGCTTTGGTTCTTTTTTCGTACCGTTGTAGGGTAGTTGATTAAGAATAGGAATTCTCAGGAGTTGAGAAAATTCCTCCAAAGTGGGCACCAACTGATAGTCGGGGAATGTGAAACAGTGGTGAAGGGGGTCAAAGAACTGGAACAACACCTTTACCATGTCCTCTTCAATGTTGGTGTTGACTAGGCTGAGCAGTCTACCATGTCTTTCACTGAAGGGAGAGCTTTCTGGAATTCTGGATGTGAGCTCCTTGAGTTGAGGAGGGATTCTCACAAGGTTGACTTGGATAGTTTTCCTGCGAAGAATTTCCATGACCTACAAAACAAGAACAAAGATGAAGATCCAAACCCTTGAAATGGTTAGTGAATGCATATGATGCTTTATGATGTTCATGATGTATGCATAAACATATGTACAAGCAATTCACACAAAACCCTAGTTTCAGGCTTGCATGAGGTTTCATAGGTAAGTACCCTCTTGAGTGTAGTTGGCTTAAAAACCTGTCCTATAAATAGTAACCGGGTTCTAAGGAGCTCAATATCATTGGATTGTTTTCCATGTTCATCGTTTTGGTTTAGCCACTTAACTAGCGACCAAAATATTCCAAGAAAACAACCCTCAATGAGTGTAGTATCGAGTCTCTACCAACTTCGGACTGCACCAAAGCCGGTCATCTCACTACCCCTAATGAAAGGCCAAGATGGTCAAGTAAGGTTCTAGGCCATTAGTGCTTAGTGACATCACTCAGCGGCCTCGTAGTCTCCTTGATTGAACTCAAGGGTTACCGGTACTCACAAATATGTCGCACTAATATAGCTATTGCTTCAACCGTATCGGTATACCCCGCACAGTTTCCACAACGTATTGCTATCTATGAAAGTTTCCCCAAATCCGGGTGTAGGATTTCAAGCCCAAACAAGAGAACCAAGATATAAAGCAATAAAAGCAAATAATTAGTCATGTAAGAGGGTGATCTAAGCCCTAAGGTTACTCCACTTTTAAAAAATTTCCCCAGCAGAGTCGCCAGTTCTGTGATACCGTGGGAGAACTGACTTGGGTTTTGCGTTTGTTTTCGTAAATGTTTCGGTTTAGCAAGAGTCGCCACCGACTTTTTATTTTATCCTAAGGAAAGGTTAAAAAGCACAGCAAAAACCTTTGAGATGTTTTCTTGGGTTCGGGGAGTAGATTATAGAAAGGGAAGGTATTAGCACCCTTTCTATCCATGGTTATCCATGGGCTCTTAGTTACTTTCTTAGATCACTTGCCTTGCATTTTCAATTGTTTGAAATGGTGTTTTGTGTGTGGGTTTGAAAATGTTTTGAAAAGAGGCCATTGTTGTGGCAACCTTTGTACTGATTCATGTTTGAATGTATACAAAGGTGTGTATCTTTTGAAAAGTTTTCAATGTTTTTGAAAGTTGTTTTGAAAGTGTGTTGTGATGTGTGTTTTGAAAAGTAGGCAAGTGTGTTTTGCAAGATTGGTCAAGTAACCAAGAGCTATCTACCCTAAATTTCTCAAAGATCTTTCCTATGTTTTAACCCTTTTAACAGTATTGTTCCACCATTGCATTTGGTGGACAATCTTGTGTTAGGATGTTAACGGGAGGGGCGCGGGTCATCGTTTAGACCATGATTGCAATGGTGCCAAGTGTCTTTGGCAACTTTTCCTTTAAGGGACTTTGATCATTTTTAGGCAACTTTCGAAGGCGTCATTGAGGGACTATGATCATTTGAATTATTTTGTTTTGCCAAAGACACCTAACATGCAACATGGCCCATTATTGAAGGCAACAAGTGGAGTAACCCTAAGGGGTGCAAGTGTGATTGGTGTTGTCCATTTTCATGCTTTTTTATCTTTGAATTAGGTCAAACTATTCGTTATTTTTGATTCGCATTCAAACCCTAAGTCTATCATGGCATATTTAGAAAGCTTTAAAATGCGGAATTTAAAGTCCTAAATTATTACAACATAATTATAGGATGGGGGTACAAATGTTCAAATGGGGGTATTTAGCAAGAAATTTAAATCTAAGCTATTACAATCCAAATTGAATATACAAATTATTTAATTGTACAATAATTAAATAAATACAATAAATATGCAAAATGCACAAAAATGGTTTTCTATGTATGTAAAAGTATTTTTCATGTGAAACAAAAATAATAGAAAAGAAAGTTAATTTTTGGATATTTTCATGGTTTAGGGCAAAACCCTAATTTTGTAAATAAAAAAGTATTTATTATGTATTATATACAATATTTATTAATTATATACACAAATAAATAAAAGAGAAGTATATTTGTAAAAAAGTAATTTTTGAGGTCAAATATTAATAAAAATAAAAAAAGTATTATTTTTGTATTTTTACCCTAAATATTCTAAATATATAAGTATTTATATTATATGTTAACTATATTAAATATATACAAAAAAAATAAAATATTTATTATTTATCAAAAAAAGTGTATTTTAAGAAAATGTTTTCAAAAGATAAAATAAAATAAAATCAGAAAATAAAATGTAATTTGTATTATCTTTTAGTATTTTAAATAAAAGTAAATGTATTATTTTGCACACATAAGTATAAACAAAGCAAATAAATTCAAAATAAATGTAAAAATGGGTGAAAAAATATTTTTAATGTTTTTTACATTTTTACAAAAAATAACAAGTCAGAATCAAAAAGAAAAAAAATCAAAAATGATAAAAATAACACACAATGGGCCAAGGGGGTGTAAGTGAAAAATGAAGGTGCAAACAGAAAAACAATCTCAGGCCCAGCCCAAGGAGGCTTGTCTTCAACCTCCAGCCAGTTTCAAACACAAAACGCGCGTTTTCCCTTGTCAAGCACAGATCCTGATTAAAAACTTACAACATCAATGTTATAGAGCATCATGTCACGATTCTAAACATATAAAGAAGTTGTTCTAACTCTCAGAAATGAGAGAGAATTTCTCCTCCACCAATTCCTGACCTAACTTTTGTTCAATGTTCACGTTCAAAATTCGTGCAACACACATAACATAAATGAAAAGTAATGATATGGGTAGCTTCAGGGCCATGAGTAGGACATAACTTCTTCACAAACCTAAGCCTAGATATGCTTGGATAGAGAGATAGAAGTTCAAACTTTTACCTGTTCAGCTTGAATCGTGTGCAACAATGGAGGTACTTTCAATGCAGTGTGAGGACTTGTACAGCTTGCTTGAGGTCCAAGGATGCCCTCCCAACCTCTAGCTTGCTTTGAAACTAACTGAATCGAGCTATGTAACTCAACCTGCACAACTGAAAAAATGAAAATGGTGAACTTGGTTAGAGGTGTTACATTCTGTAGCTAGGGCTTGGGATAGTTTATAGGGATGTTATAGAATGTGTTTGAGCTGGTTTGGATGAAAACGCACGAGGGAAATGAACTGGCCAAGTCAATCTGCAACAGGGACTCTGTTTTGCAGAAAAATGGTGTTTCTGTGGATGAGGGAGTATTGAGGGTCAAGGGCTTGTGTTCTAGGTCAGTTATGGAGTGTCAAATCTGTTCACAAGGTTTGCTTGAGTTGGTTCTTGCAGGAATATGAGTTGTTGTTCAAAATGCAAGTTTTCTTCCTTCTTAAGCAAAAGTTGTCAAGTTAGGTTGTAGGCTACCACAGGCCCCTCAAACATGCTGCACAAATCACTCTTGATCAGTGGAATTAGTTCATGAACTTGTGCCCAAAAGATCTGCTTTGGTACTTCTTTGATTTGCTTTTGACATAAAGCACTTCTTTTCAAAAATGGCTAAAATGCTTTTTCCATTTTAAGACTAAACCTTTGTGTAATGACTTAATGAACAAGATAATGCTAGGACAAAAATGTTTTGCATTAAATTATTGAGTAAGAATGGTATTAGAGGCCTGTAATCTAGCTTGTGCAAGCTGACTTGAAAAATGCAAAGTGTTATGAACATGAAATTGGCCATGAACAAAGTGACTTTTGCCCATCTTCACAAATTCGATTCTCCCTAACCACAAGGGTGTTTGAGAAGTTCTTGGACAATTTGGAAAGCTTGGAATGTATACTACAATCCATCTTTGTAATGCAAGTTGAAATTCCAAGTGGAAGAATGTGAAAAGTGGCCATGAAGTTAGGCAAAAATCCTGCCTAAAATAGGTCAAAAAATTTCTAAGTTAAGAATGTTTTGCACCCCTATTCCAAAAATCATAACTTGAGCTACAAGCTTCTTTTGAGGAAAATTTGTGAATCAAAGTTGTATATTTTGCAATGGACTATAACTTTCATGTTTTGAGTTTTGTTTGAATCCAAATGTATCTTGATGAAAATATGGGACAAAGTTAGGGAAAAAATAGGAAATTTCATAACTTAGAAAATTTCTAAGTTATGAAATTTCTTCATTTCAAACCCTAATTTGTAATTCTTGGTTTCTTGATGAACAAGTTTCATAATTTGACATGTCTTGATGAAAAATGAATCTTGGCACTTGATTTTGACCAAAAAGTCAAAGTTTGACTTTTCAGTATACAGTCAAATTTGATCAGTTGATTGGAAAATTCATCTGTCAATCCTGAGCATTTGGGATCTTTTGAACTTGTTGAATGTGTCAAGACCATGCCATTGAGTCCTTGAGTCCATATGTGAGCTTGGTTTGCCATTGTCTAGGTCAAACAGTCAAAAATTGCCTTTGTGCAGTCAAAACCCTAAAAATGACCATTTTGCCCTTTTGGTGATCTGATCAAATTTCTTGTGGAATTGTGATCCAAACTTGATCAAATGGTCCATATGAGTTCATAATGTTGATGTAGGTCAAAAATCATGAGGTTTGACTGTCAATTGACTACAGTTGACTTTTTCCCCAATACAACTGATTTCTAGGTCAACTGTCCAATTGACTGGGCAAAGATTGGAATCAAGGCTTGAAACTTGGTATGGATAAGCTTGTGAGTCCAACATGAAGCATGAAAGTCATTTTGGGCCTTTTAGGTCAAAACATCTTTGGGCAAACTCAAACCCTAATTTGGGTCAACAGTGCAAGGAAGAGTCTTGAGCAGAGCAAACCCTAACTTGATCTTGAGTTCTAGAGGTCTTGTGGTGAGAAAATGTTCATGAAATGAGAGGGAAAATTTTGGGGTACAACACCTTTGATTTGAAGAGTTGTCACAGGAGGTTGTTTTTTGAGTTTGAACAAAAAAAACTTCTAGGTGTGGGGTGTTCTTCAGAATCGAAGAAAACTGAAGTGTGGGGATTATGGGTTTGTTTGATTTCTCAAGTGTTTCATGAACTTGAGAGTTTTGTGTTTGAGAAGATTTTGGAGGTTTCGTTCCTCTAGTCCAAAAAATCCTCCTTTTCTTGTTCATGGTTCCTCTATTTATAGAGGAAAGAATGGATATGTTTGAGGTAGCCATCCTTGCAAAACAATGATAAAATAATAGGTAATGTGAGAGGTACAAGTGGGAGGCATGTTGGCAGTTGGGATGTGACTTATGCTTTTGATTTTGACTTCGCTTGTGCTCAGACAAAATGTGTAACACCCCGTTTTTGATTAAATGTTATTTAAGTTATTTTTTTTCCGAAATTATCAAATTAAATCTATTTTAAGAAATATATTTATTTGATATCAATTAAAATGTTAATTCGGTTATTTGAAATAAAAATATTCATAATGATAAAATACTATTTTGAGTAATATTATTTTGGTGTGTATTTGGCTTCGTTTGATTTATCGGTATAATTTAGTTTTTATGGAATAAATATTAATTAAATGTAATATGGTTTTAATAGAATTATATGATATAATTTGAATTAAATAGATTGGGCCAAATTAGAATTTTAGAAAGTTAGAGGGAGGAAAATAAGTAGTAGTAAAAATTTGTTTTATAAGATAGAAAGTAGGATAGTTGGTAAGAAGAGAAATAGAAAGAAGAAAGAAAAGAAGAGAGAAAGAGGAGAAGAGAAGAAAGGAAGCTAGGTTTGGAGTTGCAACATCATCATCATCTTGTTTCAAGAAAACCCACACCAAGGTAAGGGTTTGAATTGCTTTGCTCATATACTTGTGGTTTTGGGTTTTGATTTTGATAGATGAAGAAATTAGGATTTTAGAGAGTTGTATAGATTGGGAAAGAGATGATGAAATTGATGATTTTGTTGGTTTAGATTGGTGTTATATGTGTTAGAATTGATATTAGTTTAGTGTTTAGAAGTTAGAATGAACTTAGTTAAGAAACAAGGAATTTAAGAAAAATACTGTGAAAAATTTGGAATGAACATGAACAGCAAACCGCCCGAGAAAGAAAAGTTTGATTTTTTTCCAATTGTGGTTTATTATGATGCTATTGTTCTTGCTACTTATGTTTAATTCAACTACTAAATAGTAAAACTAGTTTTCTCGGGCTTTTAGCTAAGAACGAGTGTAGTATAATGTTATTACAGTTTAATGACTTTAATCAATAAAATCAAGTATGGTGTTCGTGTTTGCATATATTACATTGCATTGCATAGTGCGCACCGTTTTGAACTAGACGGTACTAGGAGTGTAGGTGAAATGATTATGTACTTTTTAAGTAGTTCTTGTAAACTGTCTCTGTTGGGTTTTTGAATGATTCTAACAGCCTTGAATTCTAGTAGTTGAGTATTTGTTAACGGCATTTGCATGGAACATTGTGACAGGTCTAGATACAAAAGAGATCTTTTTGTGGCCTAGAGTTAAAACAAAAGACTCATCCTTGAACCGAATTGGGAGAATAGCTGGTTGATTGATTTTCTGTTGACATATTGACACCTGTTTGAAGTTTGTGCCTAATACATAAAGGGATCCTAATAGATAGGATAGGATATAGGATCATATCCCGAATTATAGGCGTAGATGATTTGAGGTTCCTACCAGCGATATAAGCCACACAAAGACAACTTACGGTAGTGTATGTTCTTGCCAAAGGGTGGTGGGTTTTGAACTAGCTCTGTCGAACTTCGGAATGGCGAATATCTATTTTCTAGCTTTAGGAATGTATGTATTTACATTACCTTTTAACTAGTGTAAACTCCCCAAATCAAGGGATCATAGTATTTATGTTAATATTAGAAACATTTAGCCGACTTAATTCCGAACCCGTTGATGTGCCGATTACCCGATTTCGGTAATTTCGGCGACGGAGCTACTTTCTCCGATTCGCACAAAAATTGACGTGCTAGCATAATTCGACGTGTAGATTAACGTAGTGAAGTTCGTTTTGCAAAATTTCGACTTTTAAGAATCGACCCGATTTTAGTACGAAATGAAATAAATTGAGTTTAATCCCGAATTTAACCGTTCGAGTTACATTCCGGTGACTCGATCGCGATGAGTAACATTGAGAGTAATGTCGGTTCATTGATGATGACTTTATGTTGAAATATACTTTCCGATTTGGAATTGTTTGATAGTTGATGGTTTATGTTTTGGTTGAGTAAGTAACTTGTTTGTATACATTTTACTTGACGTTGTGATTGTTAAATTATATGTATGCATGCATGTACAATAGTTGATGTTCCATTGGTTGGATTTGATGGTATGTGTATGTTAAGATTATTATGAATCTTAATTGCATGCATTGGTTATATTGTACATTGCATGGCATGGTTGGTCTTGAAACAGATACGGTGAAACTGTGGGTTCACATGATTTTATAAACGGTGACCCTAGTGTGGGAATAGACGTAGTGACCTTGATTCGGAAGGGAAACATAGGTGGTGGAACATTGGGTCCACAATATCTAGACGGTGACCCTATTATGGGAAAAGACGTAGTGACCTTGATCCGGAAGGGAAACATAGGTGGTGGAACCTTGGGTCCACGAGTCGGTACCGCATTCGCATACGTTGAGTCGTGTTGTGAGTCACATGCATAATTGTGCATGTTATGTATGTGTGTTGATGTGTTTGATTATGTGCCAATGTTGTTGTTGTTTGAATTATGGTTATGTGCCAAGGATGTGAGTATTCAGATAATCGGTTTACATGGTTAATGCGTTGGAAATGGATTCCTTGAGTAAGGATACTATAGGTGATAAAATGAACATGATCATTATGTATTGCTTTATTTATTGCCATTTCATTTACTTAAAATTACATGTTATATGATTATTGGAATTCTTACCCTTCTGTTGGAAAATGCTTTTGATGGCATTGTTCAGGTACCGAGGACGGTAGCGCGAGGCACTAGTTAACGGATGCATTGGATTGCAATTTGTTTTATTTTGATTAGAGTCGAGTCGATGCTCTGGTAGTAACACATGGGGGGGGGGGGGGGAATTTATTTAGTGTCGAACTCAATTATTTTGTATTTGGATTATGATGTATATAATCCTTATTCGTGTATATGATGTTTTGTATATGTGAGACTTGATAACATATGCTTATGTGAATTATGATGGCTTGATGCCTTGAATTATGTTTTGATTCCTCCATAAATGGAGATGATGTGAAATTATGAAACTCCGTTGCGTTTGCACGAGAGAATGAAGTAAATATTTATTGTATGTTTGTTTTGTGTTGGAATGCTTATACTTTCAAACATACCCTGTCCGTTTTTCTTTAAAAACTTTGGAATGTGATGTGTGTTGTGGCATCCCTTCCGTGCAATTTTATTTCTCTGATTTTAATCTTTACCTTTAATTGGGGTATTAAGAAGGGGTGTTACAAAATGGATTTGGGGGCTCAAGGAGATGACTTGGTGATTAAAATAACCTTTATGAGAATAGATAACAAAGCTTTTCGTCATTTTGTCCAAAAATAGTAATATCTAATGGATAAAGCTTCGATTTTGTGTGTAGAACTCTGATCATGTGAAGATTTGGAAGCAAAGTAGCCTGGCAAGTAAGATTTGGTCTTGGGATTTGTTCAGACTTGCTTCAAACAAGCTTGCTTCGAATGGCCCGGACTGGATTCGAAGCATGCTGATTCGAAAGGAATCAGAACTTCAAATGAAGCTTTATAGGTAGATACTTTTCATTCAATCGAAGGCTTGCCTTCCCAGGGGTCACATGTGGCCAAACGAAAGAGTGTACGTGGGGGGTCCCTGTCTTGCGACTGTTTAGCATGAGGGAAGTTAAATGCCCAAACGAAAGGCTTGACCTTGTGCTGAAGGATTCATACCCAAACGAAACAAGCACGCAGGAAGTAAACTTTGTCCAATCGAAGAGTTTGCCTTGCAGGGGGCACATGTGGCCATCAGCTTGTGTTGAAGGAATCACATGCCCAAACGAAGCTAACATGATGGGAGTCAAATGCCTTGTATCTGTTTAGCACGAGGGAAGTTCCTTCTGAATCGAAGAGTGCTCCTTCAAGGGAAGCAAGAACTTAGCCAAATCTTGCATGAAGATATCTCTTGGCCCAAACGAAACCTGTATGAAGCAAAGTCTGCAAGGGGCCCTTGGAGCAAGTGAATTCGAAGGATGTATAGAGATGGTTATTTTGTCTCATCGAAGCTTACCCCAAACGAAGCAACATGCAGGCAGCAAATGCCCACTCCAAGCAGGCTTGCAGGCAGCAGGCAGCAGGCAGCATGTGCCCAATCAAAGAAGGCTTGCAAGCAGCATATGCCCAATCGAAGCAGGCTTGTAGGCAGTGAACTTGTCCTAATCGAAGTAGGCTTGCAGGCAGCTAAAATTGGTTTTCAAAGCAACCATGTAGGCAGCATGCTTGGTGAGTCGAAGGGTTTTCCTTGCAGGGGGCACTTGTTGCCAGCAAACTTGGTTTTCAAAGCAAGCAATGTAGGTAGTAAAAGACACAAATAAAGCCTGCAACAAGTAGTTACATGCCCAGGCGAAAGAGGCACGCTAGCAGCCATTTTGAGCAATCAAAGGAGGCCAAGAGACAATCGAAGGGTGCTGATCGAAAGAGGCCTAGTTTTCTCAAAATTTGTCAAAAATGTTATTTTTATCTGTTTTCTCCCTTTTTGACAGTTTCCTTTTAATTTTGGTACTGGAAAATCCCAATACACTTGTGCAAGCTTGAATCCTGAGAATATTTGTGAGAAAACCCTTGAGAATTGAGAGGGAAAATTTTGGGGTACAACACATATAAATAAAACATTTGTTTTACTTCAAATCATTTTTTCTTTTCTCAGATTTGTTTACAAAATACTACAATTATTACTTATGAATATTGTCTTGAAATAATTTCGGAGAATTAATAGAATAAAAGCATTTTAAAAAATATCGAAAAAACACGTTGGTTAGAAAAATATCGAAGGAAAATCCACGTCTATGTTCACGCACACAGCTACTCCTACATCTTGCAACAAAAAAAATCTATTCACATGTCTACGCCTGTACCTATGCATATCCACGCGTCTGTACACAAAGTCTACGTCCACGCACATGTCTGCGCCTACACTTTCACTCAATGATACAAAGTCTATACATATATCTACGCGTCCCTACGCAAAGTCTACGTCCATATCAGCACCTATGCCTAACTTATGACACAGGGTCTACGCTTACGCCTACGCTTATAGAGACGACACATATGCCAATATGTATGTCTATGCCTGCGCTCATAACATACACATCTACACACGGTCCATTACCTGCGTCTACGTCCACGTCCATGCGCTCACAATACGAAACCAACGGTCAAACTTTACTAGCGTTGTCCACTGTGTTCAAGAGCAACAATGCTACGACAACACGCAACGCCAGGGATCGGTAACTCTGAGCCGATGGTTTAAAGGAGAGAATGCCGAAAATAGTCTGTATAACATTTCGAGGCATACGCGCATCTTACGCACATTTCATACATACACACATTTTGCTTATCTCAAGCATAGATACCCTATACATTTCAATATTCAATACACTCAGGGTTCCATATCAGTGTCAAACATCATACATTTCACATGCATACAACATTCAATATGCATACATACACATGTATCACATAGCAAACAGACAAATACTTTCACCCTAGATTCAACTATCTAAGGGTCGACCAACGCGATACTCCTCCTACGATTCAACCTGTCACCTCAGTCTTCATGCCGTGACACATTCAGCCCATCACCTAAGTCTTCCCGCAGTGATGAGCTCCTTACAAAACCCATTACATTGCCTCTAAGCCGCAATGTATCCACAAACTCAGTATGTTGCCTCTAAGCCGCAACGCAATGTCAAAACTAAGTATATTGCTTCTAAGCCGCAATATGTCATCCAACTCAAACAAATTGTCTCTAAGCCGCAATGTATTCGCGAAACTTAGTACATTGCCTCTAAGCCGTAATATATCGTCCGACGCAAACATATTGCCTCTAAGCCGCAATGTATTTTCAAAACTCAACACATTGCCTCTAAGCCGCAATGTATCTTTCCAGATCAACATATTGCCTCTAAGCCGCAATATATTATCCAAACCAGCACATTGCCTCTAAGCTGCAATGCGTTCCCCGAACTCAAACACATTGCCTCTATGCCGCAATATATTCGCGAAACTCAGTATATTGCCTCTAAGCCGCAATATATTATCCAACTCAAAACACATTTCCCCTAAGCCGCAATGTTTTATCCGGATCCACGCGTTAACTCTAAGTCGCAACACATTATCAAAACCCATCAACACACTGCCTCTAAGCCGCAACGTATCCTCAAAAATCAACACGTTGCTTCTAAGCCGCAATGCATTACCCAAACTCAGACCATCATCTCAGACTTCATGCAACGATGTTCGAAACCAAGGCTTAGCCTATCACATCAAACATCATGCAGTGATTCGTGAACACGACCCATGGCCTCAATCTTCAAGCAGCCATGCATCATCAATCATTGCTATACTCATCATCCAAACGGATGAACGATCAAAACCAAGACACATAAAATTACGCTTTTAATTTCAAAACCATATGCCTCGTTATTAAACCTGGGTAACCGATATATCACCAGCCTTGCCTACTTTCGCAAAGACTCGTAAGGGTATGCTATATCAGGGTAACCTTATATATGTCGGACAAATTTCAGGATACTTCAAGTATTCAATAAACTTCCAATCAGAATGCTTAAAACTCGAGTTTTCTCACGCTATTCGACTGGAAGTTAATTGAATAGGGGCAGCTGTCGTACCCCAAATTTGTCCCACCCCGATGATTTTATCTTCCTAGATTAAAATAATAAAGAAGTTTTTAACTAAGGATGGTACAACAATATCTGATGGCCTATTCTTAATATTTAAGTCAACCAGGGGTGTATTTTAATTCAGGAGAATGAGGCTATCTGAATCAGAGAGACTCATGTATCCGTGAATCCATTTGCAAGGCATGTTGTCCATTGGCCCATGTGATTCGTAAATGGAAATTATTCGAGTAACTATAAAGTTCTAAATTATTAAAAAGTTGCTAGCATAAGAGAGGTTGAAATTAAATTAAGCCCGCTCGAGTTTAAATTGTATAAGCTTATTTAGGTTAAGTTGATTTTAGTAAAAATAGGAGGAGGTGAGAGTGCAATTTACAAACCCATTTAGTTTGGACCATTTCCATTTTCTTGTTAAATAGAAGAGAAGGGGGTATGGTTATGAGATTAGGCCCATTGAGTTTTTTTAGCCAAGCCCATTTAACATTTTACTGTTTTATTTTAGAGAAAAATTATTATAAGAGAAAAAAAGAGAATCCTTTTACAAATTATAAGGATATTTAGTATAATTATATTATTATTAAAATATTTTGTTGTTTTATATAAATATTTATTAAGAGTTTTATAAATATAAGTTTAATATTTGAAAAAGATCTGCTTTATAAAAAGGCCTAATATTGGGTCCAGTCTATAAGAAATGATTGTTGTGACAAAATTTTTTTTGTTGTTGGGCAGAAAGGAAAACTGTCACGATGTAAGGCCCAAATTCGTTAAATATGCTATGCTAGGAAAAGATATTAACACAGGCCCAATTTAAAATAAGACTTGTTTCAGTCGTGAGATGTTTACACACGTTTTTGATTCATTAACAGATACTGTTTAAATTTGGTAAAAATCATATCTTTTTTTACAATAAAGTGATAAAAAGCAGAAATTAGGCAAGTGTTGTACCCCAAAATTTGCCCTCCCTTTTTCTTAACATTTCCCATCACAAAGCCCTTGAAGCTCAGG
Organism: Vicia faba; assembly: GCA_948472305.1. Lineage (NCBI taxonomy): Eukaryota > Viridiplantae > Streptophyta > Magnoliopsida > Fabales > Fabaceae > Vicia > Vicia faba. The sequence continues at coordinate 1,229,498,653 of OX451739.1, forward strand.
ATCCAATTAGGGTTTCATCTGCTCCAGACTCCTCCTTGCACTGCTAACCCAAATTAGGGTTTGTGTTTGCACAAAGATGTTTTGACCTAAAGTGCCCAAGATGACTTTCTTGCTTCATATAGGCCTCCCAAGTTTATCCATACCAAGTTTCAAGCCTTGATTCCAAGTTTTGCCCAGTCAATTGGACAGTTGACCTAGAAATCAACAGTATTGGGGAAAAAGTCAACTATGGCCAATTGACAGTCAAACTTCATGAAATTTGACCCACATCAACATTATGAACTCATATGAATCATTTGGTCAAGTTTGGATCACAATTCCCCAAGAAATTTGATCAGATCACCAAAAGGGCAAAATGGTCATTTTTAGGGTTTTGACTGCACAAAGGCAATTTTTGACTGTTTGACCTAGCCAATGGCAAACCAAGCTCACATATGGACTCAAGGACCCCATGGGATCATCTTGACATGCTCAACAAACTCAAAAGATCCCAAGTACACAAGATTGACAGTTGAATTTCTCAGTCAATTGATCAATTTTGACTGTATACTGAAAAGTCAAACTTTGACTTTTTGGTCAAAATCAAGAGTCAAGATTCATTTTTCACCAAAACATGCCAAATCATGAAACTTGTTCACCAAGAAATCACAAATTGCAAATTAGGGTTAGAAAATGGAATTTTTCATAACTTAGAATTTTTCTAAGTTATGAAAAACCCTAATTTTTTCCCAACTTTGCCCCACCTTTTCACCAAGATCCATTTGGATTCAAACAAAAGTCAAAACATGAAAGTTGTAGCTTGTTGCATAATCTACAACTTTGATTCACAAAGTTTTCTCATTTGAAGCTTGTATCTCAAGTTACAATTTTTTGAATAAGGGCACTAAACCATTTTTAACTTAGTGAAATTTTAACCTATTTTGACAAGGTTTTCTACCCCACTTCAAGGCCATTTTTCATACCCTTCCACTTGGAATTTAAATTTGCATTTCAAAGATGGATTGTAGTACATATTCCAAGCTTTCCAAAATGTCCAAGAACTTCTCAAACAACCTCATGGTTAGAGAGAATCGAATTTCACAATATAGCAAAAAACCACTTTGTTCATGACCAAGTTCCATGTCCATAACTTTGCAAATTTGAACTCAGCATGCTTTAGGCTAGATTACAGGTCCTTAAACCAAGTTACACTCCATAATTTAATGCTTGTTCATTGTGCCAAAGTGTTGTTCCATGAGTTCAAGCATTGTACACAAGATTGATCCATTTTTAGATAAAGTGAACTTTCCATTTTTGCAAAAGCTTGCTTTATGTCAATTGGTAAATCAAAGAAGTACATTGCAAATCTGAATGGCACAAGTTTATGAACATAACACTCTGATCAATGAGGGATTATGCAGCACATTAGGAGGCCCCCTACATGCCTAGAAAGCCAAGTTGCATTTTGTTGCTTAAGTGTGAAGAAAGTCCCATAACTTGTAACAACTTGCATCTCAGCATTAGCACACAAGAACAAACTGATCAAACACCTTCCAAAGAACATAACCAAGCTGAGACACGACCCTTGCACCTCCAAAACACCCTCCATCTCAGAATCATCCTCAAACTGCAAAAACAGAGTTGCCTCTGCAGTTTGAGTGCCAACTCCCATTTCCCTCGAGCATTCTTACCAAAATCAATTCATACACATTCCCTAGCATGTATGCAAGCTAACCATGACCTAAAACCTGACCTGTAATCCCTCTAACAGCTTCCACCATTTTCATTTTTTCCTTTTGCAGTTGAAGTTCCACAGCTCGATACAAGGAGTTTCAAGACAAAGTAAACATTGGAATAGTATCCCTGGGCCTCAAGGAAGCTTTTCCAATCATCACCTTGCACTGAAAGTTCCTCATTCTCCAGATAGAAGTTCAACTGAATAGGTAAAATTTTGAACTCGTATCTCTCTTATCATGCATCTTTAGTCTTAAGTTTGTGAAGAAACGAGGTTCTACTCATAGCCCTGAGCATGTACATATCTTTACATTTCATTTCTTTTGCCTGAGTTGAGAGAATTTAAGCTTTGAAAATGGCAGAAAGTTTAGGTCAAGATTTGGGATTGATAAAATTCTCTCTCATTTCTGAGAGTTAGGATGAGTTTTTTATATATTTGGAATCGTGATTCAATGCCTGACATGTTTTGTGTTGAAAGTTTGTGCAAAATCTCAAAGAATCAGGATGTTTGAATCTCTGTAACAAGGCGCGCGTTTTGGCCAAAGGTTGAAGAAGAAGTGGATTGGGCTGGGCCTGTATTATTTTGCTATCCACACCATTTTTTCTGTTTCACACCCCTGAGCCCATTTGCTTCATTTTTTTAACATTTTTGATCTTTTCCTTTTTTATTTGACTCATTTATTTTTTTTCAACATATTAAAATTTTGAAAATATTTTTCTCATCATTTTTTGATTTTTATTTGGTTTTTATTTGATTTTCTTTTGATTTGTATATATATATATATATATATTATTATTTAGGATAAATAGAAAAATATGTAAAAACACTTCTATTTTTATTTTTTTTATTTTTATATTATCCTCTGAAAGTATTTCATATAAAAAATACTATTTTCTAAAAAAAATTGAATATTATTACTATTTGTACATAATACATATTTAAAATAATATAAGTATACATATATATATATATATTAATATACTTAGAGTAAAAATGCCAAAAAATGTACATATTTTATTTTTAATATTTAATACTAAAAAATGACCTTTTTTACAAATATACCATATTTTATTTATTTTTGTATGTAAATAATAAATATTATATGAATTAAGTAATTAATATCCATTTTAATTGAAATTAGGGTTTTTGCCCTAAAAGTTAAAAATACTCAAAATAATACCTTTTTATTTTCTTGTTTTATTTTACATAAAATCATACTTTTTTCATGCATATAAAAACTTTCTTTTTGCATTTTGCATATTTACTTCATTTCCATTTAATTATGCAATTTATTTACCTTGCAAATATTCAAAAATGATGTAATAATTTAGATTTAAATTCTTGTCTAAATATCCCCCATTTGTAAATTTGTACCCCCTTCCCTATATTATTATGTTGTAATAGCGTAGGAATTTAAATTTCGCACTTTATACGCTTTCTAATTATGCCATGTTAGAGTTAGGGTTTGCATGCGAAAAACGATAAAAAATAGTTGGACCTAATACAAGATAAATGAGCATGAAAATAAACAACACATCTCACACTTGCACCCCTAGGGTATTCCACTTTGTTGACTTCAAATAATTGGGCCATATTGCATGTTGAACTTCTTTGGGTAAAAACAAACAATCAAATGATCATAGTCCCTCGATGACGCTTTCGAAAAGTTGCCTAAAATTATCAAGTCCCTTTCAAAAAGAAAATTGCCCAAAGACATTCAACACTATTGCAACTATGGTCTAAACGATGACCCGCGCCTGTCCCTTTCATCTCCTAAGACGAGATTGTCCACCAAATGCAATGGTGGAACAAATTTGTCAAAAGGGTTTAAAACATGACAAAACCTTTGAGAATACTTTAGGGTAGATAAACTCTTAAGTACTTGTCAATTTGCCAAGAAAACACTTGCCTAATTTCAAAACCCACTTCACAAGCACTTTCAAAATCAACTTTTCAAACCCTTGAAACATCTTTTTAAAAGATAAAACACCTTTTGTAAAACATTCGAGTAAAGAATTGTTACAAGGTTAGCCTAGTACAAGGCATCTTTTCAAAACATTTTCAAAACCATACACAAAGCACCATTTCAAACAATTGGAAAATAAGGCAAGTTGATCTAAGCGAGTACCTAAGAGCCCATGGATAACCATGGATAGAAGGGGTGCTAATACCTCCCCCTTCTATAATCTACTCCCCGAACCCAAGAAAAATCTCAAAGGTTTTTGCTGTGCTTTTTAAACCTTTCCTTAGGATAAAATAAAAAGTCGGTGGCGACTCTTGCTCAACCGAAACATTTGCGAAAACAAACGCAAAACCCTAGTCAGTTCTCCCACCGTATCACAGAACTGGCGACTCTGCTGGGGAGTTTTTTAAGTGGAGTAACCTTAGGGCTTAGATCACCCTCTTGCATGACTAATTGTTTGATTTGCTTGCTTTATACTTTGGCTCTATTGTTTGGGTTTGCAATCCTCCACCCGGATTTTGGGAAACATTCATAGATAGCAATACGTTGTGGAAACTGTGCGGGGTATACCGACACGATCTAAGCAATAGCTATATTAGTGCGACATATTTGTGAGTACCGGTAACCCTTGAGTTCAATCAAGGAGAGTACGGGGCCGCTGAGTGATGTCACTAAGCACTAATGACTTAGAACCTTACTTGACCATCTTGGCCTTTTATTAGGGGTAGTGAGATGACCGGCTTTGGTGCAGTCCGAAGTTGGTAGATACTCGATACTACACTCATTGAGGGTTGTTTTCTTGGAATATTTTGGTCGCTAGTTAAGTGGCTAAACCAAAACAATGAATATTGAAAACAATCCAGTGATATTGAGCTCCTTAGAACCCGGTTACTATTTGTAGGACAGGTTTTTAAGCCAACTACACTCAAGAGGGTACTTACCTATGAAACCCCATGCAAGCCTGAAATTAGGGTTTGGTGTGATTTGCTTGTACATATGTTTTGTGCATACATCATAAACATCATAAAACATCGTATGCATTCACTAACCATTTCAAGGGTTTTGGATCTTCAGCTTTGTTCTTGTTTTGTAGGACATGGAAATTCCTCGCAGAAACACCATTCAAGTCAACCTTGTGAGAATCTCTCCTCAACTCAAGGAGATCACTTCAAGAATTCCGGAAAATTCATCCTTCAGTGAAAGACATGGTAGACTGCTCAGCCTAGTCAACACCAACATTGAAGAAGACATGATGAAAGTGCTATTCCAGTTCTTTGACCCTCTTCACAACTGCTTCACTTTCCCTGATTATCAGTTGGTTCCCACTTTGGAGGAGTTTTCTCAACTCCTAAGAATCCCTATCCTTAATCAACTACCCTTCAACGGTACGGAGAAGGAACCAAAGCCTGAAGATGTTGCTCGAGCACTACATCTACAACCATCTGAAATCAAGGGGCATTGGGAAACCAGAAGCGGCGTCAAAGGATTCTTAGCAAAATTCTTGTTTGAGAAGGCACAAGAATGTTGGAACTCATTGGACCTACAAGCCTTTGAAGAGATTGTGGCACTCCTTATCTATGGGTTGGTCTTGTTCCCAAATCCTGACCAATTGGTAGATGTCAACGCCGTCAAAATCTTCTTGTCCAGAAATCCAATACCAACATTGCTTGGGGTCATCCTTCACTCATTTTACACACGAACAACGAGAAAGAGGGGTGTTCTCATGTGCTGTACTCCTATCCTCGCAAGGTGGTTTATTTCGCACCTTCCACAATCTGTCTTGAAGAATGACCAAGGTATAAGGTGGTCCCAACGATTGATGACTCTCACTCATTCTGATGTGCATTGGTGCTCTCGGTCCAGAGAAAATGTCATCATCGTCGATCGTTGCGGGGAATTTCCTAATGTTCCTTTACTTGGAATTAGAGGAGGTATCACCTACAACCCTTGCCTAGCTTTGAGGCAATTTGGATATGCACGGAGGGATGGCCCTCATGACATGTTGATTCCTAGCCTAGTTTTTGACTTCGACAACGATACGCAAGGACTTCGCCAAAGATTCATCAGAGCTTGGGGAAAACTCAACAAGGTTGATAGCAAGACTCTGGGACACAAGAACTCCATCCCTCTTGAGCCCTATCTCAAGTGGGTACGAGCCCGAGCCCAAAGTATAATGATGCCTTATCCTCACGTACTCCCAGTGATTAAAGAGCCCGTCAATGAAGGAGAGGTTCCCTACACCATCCTGCATCCAGACATGCCTACATCGTGGGAGGAAATGCAGAAAAGTTGGATTCAGCTCAAGGAGGAACGGAACACTTTTGAAGCTAGCTACTACGCCAGTGAAAAGAAGGTTCTAGAGCTTACCCGCCGACTCCACGAGCAAGAGGCCCTCAACACCTACATCGCACCGAAGAGGATGCGCAATGTCTTCCTGCCTTGAGAAGTTTATGTTGTAACATTTGGCCCATGGGGCATTTATGTACTAACAAATTTCTTCTTATTAATATGACGTGCATTCTTCTTTGTCTGAAACAACTTTGAATGTCCTAAATCCTTGAATGCATTGCATACATCAGCATACCATTCATCATGTGCATAAGCAGGTCTCACTCCAGGTTTCCTTATCTATCTGCTGTTTATTTTAGTAGGATGGATCTCGAGCAAACAGTCAAAGACCTACAAGCCCAGAATGCACAGTTCCAGCAACTCTTGATGACCTTGGTCAAGAGTCAAGAGGATATCAAGGCTCATCTGGAGAATAAGGACCCAGTGAAGAAGAAAAAGAGGGTCGGAGTGGCTACTTTGGGGAGAAGATTTGACAGAGAAGCTCAGAGGGTGCTTGAATTTCCTCCTACTTCTGATGAAGGGACTAGTAAAAGAGATCGAGTTGCGGTGCCTTCCGAGTCTGATGCAGAGGAGGAAGAGGTTGAAGAGGATGAAGATTATTCTGACCAGCAGTATCCTCCAGCTGATGACAAGTATAAGGGTTTAGAAGACAGATTGGCTGCCATGGAATTGCAAAGGGTACCGGGTCTGGATTTTGAAGACATGGGCTTGGTCGCCGGAATTGTGATTCCCCCAAAATTCAAAGTGCCAGTGTTTGTGAGGTACGACGGGCTATCCTGTCCCAAAATGCATCTCAGGTCCTACGTGAGAAAAATTCAACCCTATACGGCAGATAAAAATCTCTGGATTCATTTCTTTCAAGACAGCCTGTCGGGAGCCCAGTTGGAATGGTTTTATCAGTTAGAAGGAACCAGTGTCAGAAATTGGGAAGATTTGGCCACCGCTTTCTATAAACAATACCAGTATATTTCTGATCTTGCTCCTACTCGTACCCAACTTCAGGGTATGTCACTAGGAACGAGTGAGGGATTCAAGGAATATGCACAAAAATGGAGGGATTTGGCTGGCAGGGTGCAGCCTCCTTTAACCGATCGTGAGCTCGTTGATATGTTTCTTGGGACCCTATCTGGGCCATTTTTCAATCATCTAATTGGTAACTCTTCCGCGGGGTTTACCGATTTGATCTTAACAGGCGAAAGAATAGAAGCTGGCATCAAGTCAGGAAAGATTCAGAAGGGGGTTGCTGCAAGTGTTGAGAAGAAGCCGTTTAAGAAGGAGACAGATATGGTATATTCTCAGAGAAGAGCAGGGAAGATGGAGCGTCGGCCAACTGTGGGGGCCGTAATGATTCAAAACACTCCAAGTGAGCAGCCTCGCTACAACCAATCCAGACCAAATCAGCAACGGGTGGAAAGGCCACAACGGCAGTTCACCCGTATTAATATGACTCCAGCGCAGGTGCTTCCCCATCTGTTGAAATTGAATCTTGCCACTATCAAGGAGGCGCCAAAGAATGTAAATACATCCTCTCCACATTATCATGCCAATGCTAAGTGCGCCTATCATTCAGACAGTGTTGGACACGACACCAATGATTGTTGGGCACTCAAGCATAAGATCCAGGACCTGATAGAGGCTAAGGAGGTAGAGTTTGACGCTCCAGAAAAACCCAATGTGATATCTGCACCTATGCCGAAGCACGGTCGGAATGTCAATGCCATTGAAGAGGATCTGTATGTTGCTGACGTTAGTGATCTGACTACTCCACTGCTAACCATTAAGTTGAATTTGTTAAGGGCCGGGATCTTCCCGGGATGTAAAGAAGACTACTACTGTTGCCACTCTCTGCCGTTTGATTGTCCGCTGTTAAAGAAAGGCATCCAAGGCCTCATGGATAGCCGACAAATTTTGTTCGAAAAAGTTCCTGTTGTTCCAGTTCATGTTGAAAATGTCTCAATCATAACCATTCACGCCAATCTTTCCGAGGCCGTCAAAAAGCCAGTTAAGATTACACCAGCTGCAAAGTCTATACCTTTGAAGATAACAATGTCGGGGCCTGTTCCCTATGTTTCTGAGAAGTCGATACCTTGGAACTATGGCGGTGACATCTACTACCATGGTATCAAGCAAGTCGAAGTAATTGAAGAAAATTCAGATGATGAAGAAGCCAGCATTAGTAACATTGCAGGCACCAGCAAAATCACCAGGAGCGGGAGAATATTTTCTCCAGAGATTGCTCCTCTAAGAGCAGTCTTTGGACCCTCATCAGCTAAAGAAGTCCTCCCTGCACCAGTAAAACTCTCCGCTAGAACTCCTTTGATTGAAGAAATTTTCGTTCCTAGTGCTGTCTCTCCTACCATTGCCGATAAAGGAAAAAGAATACAAGATGAGCCCGTCAGGACGAGGGCTCAACCTTTGGTGATTCCGGAAGCCTCCAAGAAAGAAATGGACGAGATTTTGAGGATAATCAAGAGAAGTGATTATGATGTGGTGGAACAGTTGGGGCAAACCCCCTCCAAGATCTCCATGCTGGCACTATTGCTTTGCTCAGAAGCGCACGCTCAAGCTTTGATTAAGTTTCTAAAGGCAGCTCATGTGCCCCAGGAAACCTCTGCAGATCAATTTCAACATTGCGTGGCTAGTCTGACTGCAGACAATGGATTAGGTTTTTCTGATGCCGACCTGACCCCTAAAGGCCGAAATCACAATGATGCGTTGCATATTTCAATCGAATGCCGCGGAACCACCCTTGCACATGTTTTGGTTGATACCGGTTCATCGCTGAATGTTTTGCCTAAGAAGGCCTTGGACCGGCTAGATTGCGAAGGGTTGGAATTGAAGCCGAGTGATATTGTCGTCAGAGCTTTCGATGGATCGAAGAGAATGGTCCATGGAGAAGTTGAAATTCCTATCAAGATAGGTACTGAGGTGTTTAAATCCACTTTCTATGTAATGGACATCCGTCCATCATACTCTTGCCTGCTGGGTAGACCTTGGATACATCATGCTGGGGCAGTCACCTCCTCCTTACATCAGATGCTGAAATATCCTGTCAAGGGAAAGATCATCACTGTCCACGGCGAAGAAGAGTACATGATTAGCCATTTAAATTCTTTCCGGTATGTAGAGGTTGAAGGAGAGTTCATTGAGACACCGTTTCAACATTTCGAAGAAGTGCTTCCTGAGATAGCAGTGGCGAAGTTGGCAACTGAGACATCAGGACAGATGGCCAGGATGGCATCTCTGGAGGATGCAAGGGCTGCAGTTAAAGAAGGGAAGAATTCAGCGTGGGGGCAGTTACCCGATTTTCCGCATAAAACTGATAAGTTTGGATTAGGTTTCACCGCAGCTAGCCAGAAAGCTATGCGCCAGTCAAAGATTGAAAGAGCGCCGGTCAAAATTTCTCCTCACAGAATCAACACCCTGGAAGATGAAGACAAGGAAAGCAGCATTGAAGAGTGGATTTATCCAACTGTCAGAGGAGGTTTGAGCAATTGGGAGGCTAAAGACTTTGTCCCCATCACTTTTATTCATCAATAATTTATCTATTAGACATTCCCTATTTGGTCTGTAATATTTTACTTTCAAACAATCCGTACACTATCTTTTCACCTCCTGCCTTGCCCGGGGCATGTAGGTCCACTTGTAAGGGTTTTGACTATTTTTCATATTCATATGCCATGTTTAATGATTCATTGGACGTTTTTCATTTGATAAACTGCTTACGTTCATTTTCTTTCCTTTTGCATTTTTTGTTTAAGGATGGTTATCCCTTACACACACCCACACTCACCAATGCAGGTACCCATCCACTCCGGATTCCATGGGTGACTACTCTGCTGTATCTTTCAATAACTCTGAAGATCTGGTCAATCTAGCCGAGTATGAAGGTGACGAAGGTTATGAAGTACCCGGGGAACTAGCCAGGCTCCTGCAACAAGAGGAAAGGGCCATCTTACCGCACGAAGAGCCATTGGAAACTGTTAACTTAGGAACCGAGGAGGACCGGAAGGAGGTACAAGTAGGTGCCAATCTGGAACCAAAAGTCAAGGAGCGCCTAGTACAGTTGTTAAATGAGTATGTTGAGATCTTCGCTTGGTCCTATGAAGACATGCAGGGTCTAGACACAGACATCGTGGTTCACCGTCTCCCCACAAGAGAGGATTGTCCACCTATCAAGCAAAAAGTTCGCCGAATGAGGCCTGACATGTCCGAAAAGATCAAAGCAGAAGTAATGAAGCAGTTCGACGCTGGCTTTCTGGCTGTTACGTCCTATCCTCAATGGGTCGCTAACATTGTGCCAGTGCCTAAAAAAGATGGCAAAGTCAGAATGTGTGTGGACTACCGGGATTTGAATAGGGCCAGCCCTAAGGATGATTTCCCGCTACCTCATATTGACATCTTGATCGACAATACAGCTCAGCATAAGGTATTTTCCTTCATGGACGGATTCTCGGGCTACAATCAAATCAAAATGGCTCCCGAAGACATGGAGAAAACAACTTTTGTCACACAATGGGGCACTTTCTGTTACAAAGTGATGCCGTTCGGGTTGAAGAACGCAGGGGCAACTTATCAACGCGCCATGGTAGCTTTATTTCATGACATGATACATCATGAGATTGAAGTTTACGTAGACGATATGATAGCTCGGTCACAAACAGAGGAAGAGCACCTTGAACATCTGGAAAAGCTGTTTGCCAGATTGAAAGAATACAAGCTCAGGCTGAATCCGAGTAAATGCACTTTTGGAGTTAGGTCTGGTAAACTCCTGGGATTCATTGTAAGCAACAAAGGCATTGAAGTCGATCCGGCAAAAGTAAAAGCAATACAAGAGATGCCTGCTCCCCGCACTGAAAAGGAGGTTAGAGGATTCTTGGGGCGCATAAACTATATTGCCAGATTCATCTCACATCTGACTTCTACCTGTGAGTCGATTTTCAAACTCTTGAAGAAGGATCAGGTAGTTGAATGGAACGACGACTGCCAGGCCGCTTTTGATAGAATCAAGGAGTATTTGCTAGAACCTCCTATTCTGATGCCACCCGTCGAAGGAAGACCATTGATCATGTATTTGACCGTCTTGGATAACTCAATGGGGTGTGTTTTGGGCCAGCATGACGAGTCTGGTCGAAAAGAGCATGCTATTTATTACCTTAGCAAAAAGTTTACCGACTGTGAGACTCGCTACTCATTGCTCGAGAAAACTTGCTGCGCTTTGGTATGGGCTGCTCGCCGACTAAGACAGTATATGCTGACTCATACTACCTTGTTGATATCCAAAATGGACCCTATCAAGTATATCTTCGAGAAGCCCGCTTTGTCTGGAAGGATAGCTAGATGGCAAATGATCTTGACCGAGTATGACATCCAGTACACCACCCAAAAAGCTATAAAAGGGATTGTACTAGCTGACCATCTGGCTCATCAGGATATTGAAGACTATCAACCCATGAGATTTGACTTCCCAGACGAGGACATCATGAATTTGGACAACATTGAAAGTGACGGACCGTATGATGGACCCGAAAAGGGATCCCGATGGACCCTGTACTTTGATGGTGCTTCAAATGCACTTGGAAATGGTATTGGCGCAGTACTCATTTCTCCGGAAGGTTGTCACACTCCTTTCACGGCCCGACTTTGTTTCAGCTGCACAAACAACATGGCTGAATATGAAGCTTGCATCTTTGGTCTCGAGGCTGCTATAGACTTGGGGATCAAATCTTTGATCGTATTCGGGGACTCGGCTTTGGTCATCAGCCAAATCAAAGGAGATTGGGATACCAAGCATCCTAATCTTATCCCATACAAAGAACATGTCCTGACGTTGTTGCCTCATTTCGAGCAAATTACCTTCGAGCATTTCCCGCGGGAAGAGAATCAACTAGCCAATGCTCTGGCCACAATGTCCTCCATGTTTAAACTCAACTGGGATAACGAGGCTCCCCAAATCACCATCAAGCGAATGGATGAACCGGCACATTGCCACGAGATTAATACTGAAGAAGTAGTGGAACAACCCTGGTTCCATGAAATCAAAAGGTATCTCGAGACTAGGGATTACCCTGAAGGAGCTTCCGTGAATGACAAGAAGTTCTTAAGTAAATTCGCTGCTAAGTTCTTTCTGAGCAACGACATTCTTTACAAACGAAGCCATGATTGTGTATTACTCCGATGTGTGGATAAAGTTGAAGCAGAGTTGATCATGACTGATATACACAGCGGCACATTTGGCACTCACTTGAGCGGGCATACAATGGCTAAGAAGATCCTAAGGGCAGGCTATTATTGGTCTACCATGGAGGCTGACTGCCATCAACATTCCCGTACTTGTCACAAGTGCCAAGTCTATGCTGACAAAGTTCATATCCCTCCGGTTCCCCTCAACGTCCTGACTGCTCCATGGCCTTTTGCAATGTGGGGCATTGATATGATTGGAGAGATCAAGCCCACGGCTTCCAACGGACATCGCTTCATCCTGGTTGCCATTGACTACTTCACTAAATGGGTCGAAGCAGCTTCCTTCGCCTCTGTTACTAAAAATGTGGTTGCCCGCTTTATCAAGAAAAATCTCATATGTCGGTATGGTGTTCCCGACAGGATCATCACAGACAACGGTACAAATCTGAATAATACCATGATCACTGCACTATGCGAACAGTTCAAGATTTATCATCACAATTCATCTCCCTATCGGACGAAGATGAACGGTGCTGTCGAAGCTGCGAACAAAAACATTAAGAAGATCATTCAGAAAATGATAGTCACTTACAAAGACTGGCATGAGATGTTACCGTTTGCTCTGCATGGATACCGTACGACGACACGTACTTCAACTGGGGCAACCCCATTTTCTTTGGTTTATGGCATGGAAGCTATTTTGCCTATGGAAGTCCAAATCCCATCTCTGAGGATTATGAAGGATGCAGGTTTGAATGAAGATGATTGGATGCAGACCCGACTTGATCAACTCAATCTGATCGACGAAAAGCGACTTGCTGCTATATGCCATGGTCAGACGTATCAAAAGCGGATGATCAAGGCCTTCAATAAGAAATTCAGACGTCAGGTGTATCGAGTCGGGGATCTCGTAATCAAGCGGATTATCTTGCCGCAAAGTGATCCCAGGGGCAAATGGACTCCTACATATGAAGGACCATTTGTGATCAAGAGCATATTTTCTGGTGGTGCAATGATTCTGACCACCATGGACGGCGACGATTTGCCGCACCCTGCGAACGCAGACATAGTCAAAAGATACTACGCATAAAATAACCCGACAAGTCGAAAACCCGAAAGGGAGGCTTGGGCAAAAAGGGGTTTCCCGGTGGATCGAAAACCCGAAAGGGCGATTCAGGCAAAAGTTAGGGAATTAAAGCGTATGACTATGTCTCGTCGGATCACTTCAAAGACAATCTCTTCATCAACCGATTCCAGGTTTCTGATCAATCCAGCCATCGCCAAACGAAGCATCAAATGGACAGATATTCAGAGTTGTGAAAGTTATAGCATAATGGAATCCCATGGGATTATTTCACATAGCCATCCTTTATTTTTTATAAAATCTTTCAACATTTACGGCAAAATCCTCTTACTAGGATGATTGTCTCCTTTGTACAAATATACTCAAAGAAAATCAATACAAATACTCTTCCCAAAATTTGTGTCATTTCCCTTTTTCTTTTTCTCTTGCACTATTTGTTTTATTTTGAGAAACGTCCAATGTTTTGTTAAATAGGCATATGCATTTGAAACATAATCACTTCCTAATTGAACCTAAGAAAAGGATTACTGATAGGATGAAGGTACAGATGAATACCGTGATACCCTTTTAAAGGAAACCCCCAGGAGATTTGGAATCCATATCCCTAGCAAGACTTGAAGCTCATCCCCAGTAGGTTCTGGAAGGTATTTCCCCGCAGAACACGAACGTCTCCCCCGAGTTTTATTCAAAGTTATTCCTCACAGAAGCTTATAACTGGGTTATCCTCAGCTAACAACCACGGAAGATCGCACTCGCCAAAGTTCTTCCCGTCCCCAGCGGAGTTCCTCAAAATTCCCCAGTAGAGTTCGTCAAAATTCCCCAACAATAACTTATCAATACAATCCCCAGAGGAGTTTACCTTTGCAAATCCCCAGCCAGAGAATCTCCCAGGGCTCATTTCCCCTCAGAGTTTGAGTTTCAGTATCCCCGGCAGATCTAAAACCTCAAACCTATCCTCAGCGGAGTCAGACTTTTAAACCTTCTCCCCACAGAGTTTTAGGAAGAAAAATCTTGAGTTCCCCAGTGAAATCTCCAGAGATCCTTCTCTCCAGGCTGAAGACTCTCAATCTTACCTCCCCAGCATTAAGTCTACTAGTTTGGTACTCCTCGGTAGAAGACTTCAGGAATTCCCCAGAAGATTGGTATACAACCCAAGCTCCATGTTCCCCAGCAACGACCAAGGATTTATTTTCCCCGGCAGCAGTCAGGATACTTCTATCTTCCGCTATCCCGGATTCATCTATCCTGTGCAGGACAGCTCTCCAGCTTACATACACATCCATTTACATTCATAACACATAATATACATTGTATCATGCATCATAGCATTGCATACAACTAACTCTTTGCCTTTTCAGGTAAGATCAATCGACAGACTAAAATCATTCAAATTTCAAGATTTCTGAAAATAGTTCACGGGTTCTCCAAGTAAACGGATGTTAACCTATCACTTGTTCAGATTCTTCTCAAGGCTTCTGAAAACAGTTCATGGATCCTTCCCAAGTAACGGATGTTAATCTATCAACTTGTTCAGATGCAACTTTTTGAAGACAGTTTACGGAAGCTTCCCAACAACGGATGCTGCTCTATTGCTTATTCAACTTCAAGATTTCTGAAAATAGTTCACGGGTTCTCCAAGTAACGGATGTTAACCTATCACTTGTTCAGATTCTTCTCAAGACTTCTGAAAACAGTTCATGGATTCTTCCCAAGTAACGGATGTTAATCTATCAACTTGTTCAGATGCAACTTTTGAAGACAGTTTACGGAAGCTTCCCAACAACGGATGCTGCTCTATTTCTTATTCAACTTCAAGATTTCTGAAAATAGTTCACGGGTTCTCCAAGTAACGGATGTTAACCTATCACTTGTTCAGATTCTTCTCAAGACTTCTGAAAACAGTTCATGGATTCTTCCCAAGTAACGGATGTTAATCTATCAACTTGTTCAGATGCAAATTTTGAAGACAGTTTACGGAAGCTTCCCAACAACGGATGCTGCTCTATTGCTTATTCAACTTCAAGATTTCTGAAAATAGTTCACGGGTTCTCCAAGTAACCGGATGTTAACCTATCACTTGTTCAGATTCTTCTCAAGACTTCTGAAAACAGTTCATGGATTCTTCCCAAGTAACGGATGTTAATCTATCAACTTGTTCAGATGCAACTTTCTGAAAACAGCTTACAGGTTCCTCCCAACAACGGATGTCAATCTATTGCTTGTTCAGACCCCCAGTTCAGAGATGGTCCAAAGCCTGGAAACCCTTCTGATACTCTTTACCAAAATGGCATCTTTAAGCCCATCCCCGACAAGTTCCTGTCACTACTCCCGATGGCATCATTAAGCCCATCTCCAAATGGCATCTCTAAGCCCATTCCCGCATCCTGTGCTTTGATGAGTGCAAATTTTCGGGCACTCTAGTGTCCAATCTCCTTTTACCCTCGAGTCACGAAAGGCAAGCCTGCCAATCTAACTCTTCGGATTCAAGAAGATTGAACAGGGGCAACTGTTGTACCCCAAAATTTTCCCTCCCTTTTTCTCAACATTTCCCATCACAAAGCCCTTGAAGCTCAGGATCCAGTTAGGGTTTCATCTGCTCCAGACTCCTCCTTGCACTGCTAACCCAAATTAGGGTTTGTGTTTGCCTAAAGATGTTTTGACCTAAAGTGCCCAAGATGACTTTCTTGCTTCATATAGGCCTCCCAAGTTTATCCATACCAAGTTTCAAGCCTTGATTCCAAGTTTTGCCCAGTCAATTGGACAGTTGACCTAGATATCAACCGTATTGGGGAAAAAGTCAACTATGGCCAATTGACAGTCAAACTTCATGAAATTTGACCCACATCAACATTATGAACTCATATGAATCATTTGGTCAAGTTTGGATCACAATTCCCCAAGAAATTTGATCAGATCACCAAAAGGGCAAAATGGTCATTTTTAGGGTTTTGACTGCACAAAGGCAATTTTTGACTGTTTGACCTAGACAATGGCAAACCAAGCTCACATATGGACTCAAGGACCCCATGGGATCATCTTGACATGCTCAACAAACTCAAAAGATCCCAAGTACACAAGATTGACAGTTGAATTTCTCAGTCAATTGATCAATTTTGACTGTATACTGAAAAGTCAAACTTTGACTTTTTGGTCAAAATCAAGAGTCAAGATTCATTTTTCACCAAAACATGCCAAAACATGCCAAATCATGAAACTTGTTCACCAAGAAATCACAAATTGCAAATTAGGGTTAGAAAATGGAATTTTTCATAACTTAGAATTTTTCTAAGTTATGAAAAACCCTAATTTTTTCCCAACTTTGCCCCACCTTTTCACCAAGATCCATTTGGATTCAAACAAAAGTCAAAACATGAAAGTTGTAGCTTGTTGCATAATCTACAACTTTGATTCACAAAGTTTTCTCATTTGAAGCTTGTATCTCAAGTTACAATTTTTTGAATAAGGGCACTAAACCATTTTTAACTTAGTGAAATTTTAACCTATTTTGACAAGGTTTTCTACCCCACTTCAAGGCCATTTTTCATACCCTTCCACTTGGAATTTAAATTTTCATTTCAAAGATGGATTGTATTACATATTCCAAGCTTTCCAAAATGTCCAAGAACTTCTCAAACAACCTCATGGTTAGAGAGAATCGAATTTCACAATATAGCAAAAAACCACTTTGTTCATGACCAAGTTCCATGTCCATAACTTTGCAAATTTGAACTCAGCATGCTTTAGGCTAGATTACAGGTCCTTAAACCAAGTTACACTCCATAATTTAATGCTTGTTCATTGTGCCAAAGTGTTGTTCCATGAGTTCAAGCATTGTACACAAGATTGATCCATTTTTAGATAAAGTGAACTTTCCATTTTTGCAAAAGCTTGCTTTATGTCAATTGGTAAATCAAAGAAGTACATTGCAAATCTGAATGGCACAAGTTTATGAACATAACACTCTGATCAATGAGGGATTATGCAGCACATTAGGAGGCCCCCTACATGCCTAGAAAGCCAAGTTGCATTTTGTTGCTTAAGTGTGAAGAAAGTCCCATAACTTGTAACAACTTTCATCTCAGCATTAGCACACAAGAACAAACTGATCAAACACCTTCCAAAGAACATAACCAAGCTGAGACACGACCCTTGCACCTCCAAAACACCCTCCATCTTAGAATCATCCTCAAACTTCAAAAACAGAGTTGCCTCTGCAGTTTGAGTGCCAACTCCCATTTCCCTCGAGCATTCTTACCAAAATCAATTCATACACATTCCCTAGCATGTATGCAAGCTAACCGTGACCTAAAACCTGACCTGTAATCCCTCTAACAGCTTCCACCATTTTCATTTTTTCCTTTTGCAGTTGAAGTTCCACAGCTCGATACAAGGAGTTTCAAGACAAAGTAAACATTGAAATAGTATCCCTGGGACTCAAGGAAGCTTTTCCAATCATCACCTTGCACTGAAAGTTCCTCATTCTCCAGATAGAAGTTCAACTGAATAGGTAAAATTTTGAACTCGTATCTCTCTTATCATGCATCTTTAGTCTTAAGTTTGTGAAGAAACGAGGTTCTACTCATAGCCCTGAGCATGTACATATCTTTACATTTCATTTCTTTTGCCTGAGTTGAGAGAATTTAAGCTTTGAAAATGGCAGAAAGTTTAGGTCAAGATTTGGGATTGATAAAATTCTCTCTCATTTCTGAGAGTTAGGATGAGTTTTTTATATATTTGGAATCGTGATTCAATGCTTGACATGTTTTGTGTTGAAAGTTTTTGCAAAATCTCAAAGAATCAGGATGTTTGAATCTCTGTAACAAGGCGCGCGTTTTGGCCAAAGGTTGAAGAAGAAGTGGATTAGGCTGGGCCTGTATTATTTTGCTATCCACACCATTTTTTCTGTTTCACACCCCTGAGCCCATTTGCTTCATTTTTTAACATTTTTGATCTTTTCCTTTTTTATTTGACTCACTTATTTTTTTTCAACATATTAAAATTTTGAAAATATTTTTCTCATCATTTTTTTATTTTTATTTGGTTTTTATTTGATTTTCTTTTGATTTGTATATATATATATATATATATATATATATATATATATATATATATATATATATATATATATATATATATATATATATATATATATATATATATATATATATATATATATATATATATATATATATATATATATATATATATATATATATATATATATATATATATATATATATATATATATATATATATATATATATATATATATATTATTATTTAGGATAAATAGAAAAATATGTAAAAACACTTCTATTTTTATTTTTTTTATTTTTATATTATCCTCTGAAAGTATTTCATATAAAAAATACTATTTTCTAAAAAAATTTGAATATTATTACTATTTGTACATAATACATATTTAAAATAATATAAGTATACATATATATATATATATATATATATATATATATATATATATATATATATATATATATATATATATATATATATATATATATATATATATATATATATATATATATATATATATATATATATATATATATATATATATATATATATATATATATATATATATATATATATATATATATATATATATATATATATATATATATATATATATATATTAATATACTTAGAGTAAAAATGCCAAAAAATGTACATATTTTATTTTTAATATTTAATGCTAAAAAATGACCTTTTTTACAAATATACCATATTTTATTTATTTTTGTATGTAAATAATAAATATTATATGAATTAAGTAATTAATATCCATTTTAATTGAAATTAGGGTTTTTGCCCTAAAAGTTAAAAATACTCAAAATAATACCTTTTTATTTTCTTGTTTTATTTTACATAAAATCATACTTTTTTCATGCATATAAAAACTTTCTTTTTGCATTTTGCATATTTACTTCATTTCCATTTAATTATGCAATTTATTTACCTTGCAAATATTCAAAAATGATGTAATAATTTAGATTTAAATTCTTGTCTAAATATCCCCCATTTGTAAATTTGTACCCCCTTCCCTATATTATTATGTTGTAATAGCGTAGGAATTTAAATTTCGCACTTTATACGCTTTCTAATTATGCCATGTTAGAGTTAGGGTTTGCATGCGAAAAACGATAAAAAATAGTTGGACCTAATACAAGATAAATGAGCATGAAAATAAACAACACATCTCACACTTGCACCCCTAGGGTATTCCACTTTGTTGCCTTCAAATAATTGGGCCATATTGCATGTTGAACTTCTTTGGGTAAAAACAAACAATCAAATGATCATAGTCCCTCGATGACGCTTTCGAAAAGTTGCCTAAAATTATCAAGTCCCTTTCAAAAAGAAAATTGCCCAAAGACATTCAACACTATTGCAACTATGGTCTAAACGATGACCCGCGCCTGTCCCTTTCATCTCCTAAGACGAGATTGTCCACCAAATGCAATGGTGGAACAAATTTGTCAAAAGGGTTTAAAACATGACAAAACCTTTGAGAATACTTTAGGGTAGATAAACTCTTAAGTACTTGTCAATTTGCCAAGAAAACACTTGCCTAATTTCAAAACCCACTTCACAAGCACTTTCAAAATCAACTTTTCAAACCCTTGAAACATCTTTTTAAAAGATAAAACACCTTTTGTAAAACATTCGAGTAAAGAATTGTTACAAGGTTAGCCTAGTACAAGG
This sequence comes from Vicia faba, assembly GCA_948472305.1. Lineage (NCBI taxonomy): Eukaryota > Viridiplantae > Streptophyta > Magnoliopsida > Fabales > Fabaceae > Vicia > Vicia faba. Next base: position 1,229,518,669 of record OX451739.1, read on the forward strand.
CATCTTTTCAAAACATTTTCAAAACCATACACAAAGCACCATTTCAAACAATTGGAAAATAAGGCAAGTTGATCTAAGCGAGTACCTAAGAGCCCATGGATAACCATGGATAGAAGGGGTGCTAATACCTTCCCCTTCTATAATCTACTCCCCGAACCCAAGAAAAATCTCAAAGGTTTTTGCTGTGCTTTTTAAACCTTTCCTTAGGATAAAATAAAAAGTCGGTGGCGACTCTTGCTCAACCGAAACATTTGCGAAAACAAACGCAAAACCCTAGTCAGTTCTCCCACCGTATCACAGCAAGGAACAAATCTTTTTCCATATCAAATTCAGAATTATAGTCCAAGCTCGGGCCCTTTTTACAGTACAACGCTAAGCCAACATTACAGACCCAAGCGGATTCCATCCAAATCAAATCAATTACAATAGAAAATGGAATCAAATCTAATAAACAAAATCTGCAAATCTTCAGAAATTACTAATACAATCTAAAATCTCCAAGTTTACAGAATTGAATCACTATATGGACAAATCTTTTACTACAACGATGTTATAAACAAAATCCAATTACAACAGAAAACTGTATCTCATTGTATATATTGCAATTACAGCGAATCTTACAAAATCAAAATTAAGCAAAATCTGAAAAGCAAGCTTACGAAATCAAGACTTACAAAAGAAATCAGTTACAATCCAAATCTCAACCAATTATAGAAATCTCTAATTCCCTAATCATCTCCAATCTATACTAATTGTAACGACAAAAACGTGAAACCCTAAAAAACTAAACTATATAAACCCAGATGGTTTCTATAGAAAAGGGTTTTTTTTAACGGAGAACAGAGGGAAGAAATTCTGGAGAAGAAAGATATCGAGCCAAGCGTGAAGAAGGCGAAGAATCCATTAGAATTTTGAGGTCCGAAACCCTAAATGCGTAACTGTGTGTTTGCTGTCGCGCCTCCCTAATTGCTGTTGACTTGCACCACCATCCTCAAACCTTCAATCGTCGCCAAAGACCTGCAAATCGAAGGAGAAAAGGGAGGATTAACTCAAAGCAGAAAATCGAGATTCAGAATGCAGATACGAAAGGGGTAAACTTAGCTTTCTTTTCTTTGATTATTGATTTGGGTTTTGCGGGTTAGATTTATGATGGGGTTGTATCTGATCGCACCTCCATGAGAGAAAATGAAGGTTAGGGTTTGGTGAGAGGTTTGTATTGCGAGAGGGAGAGAGAAGACAATTGCTATAAAAACAGAGAATGAATTGTAAAAAAATGAAAAAAATGACTTATATTCTGTTTTGATCCCGTACGCGTGTGTTCGTGATAATTATCATGCACCCTTCAATCATGTCCGTAGATCTTGATTGGACGGCCATAAGACCAAGTCCACCATAAGCTTCGTGCGCCCTTGAAACACAGGATCAACATGACCCCCTTTCAAATGCGTTGGGCCCCGCCCAACTGTTATTCACACCCCCCGTTCCTCTGTTTACTAAATTCCAAAGTACTTTACACCCCCCTGGCTGGACCATTCTGGGCTTAACCCAACCTTTATTAGCACCCCCCTTATTTACTGGTCAACTAGAAATTGCACCCCCTGATTTAATTAAATAATTTTTATTTTTTTATATTATATTTTTTTATCTATTTTTTATATATTATACTTTTATTATTATTATAATTATCTCATTTTATTTATAATAATAATAATTATTATTAATATCAATTTTTGTTATCATATTATATTTACTATTTATTTATCATATGAATAAATTATTTTTATTTAAAAACTCATGCATATATATTTTTATATTATTTGTATTAAATATTTCTATTTTCATGCATTAATCAAAATATTTTCACAATTAATACAGTAAAAAACACAAACCAATATCAAATTTATTTTCGCAATAAACTAAACTAATTAATAGTCTTTTTGCAAATGGGTTTCAAACTGATTTTGACTTACTACGCACTCAGTCAAAATCTCCACAATCACTACTCCCGACCGAGTGCGAAGTGATTCAAAGTATATTTGCAAACCCCTAAAAAACACCAACCCATACGAACTACAAATTGGGACTCTGATTCTTCATAAGAGGATACGTAGGCATGCGATCTAAAATCGTGGCGAGTCTTTCTAATTAAAACTTAAAATCCAGTTTACCCCAAACCTAAACCTAGAGCTTAATATCCTTGTGAACAAGGTGGATGAAAGGTGCCTAACACCTTCCTTTTGTCCAATTGAGTCAGAAACCTAGAATCTCTGTCTGCGAATTAGGGTTTTCTGTTAGATTTCCTTCCCTAGGATAAAAATTAATAGTGGCGACTCTTGATTAAAAATTCAGTCGCAACATCTAGCAATAAGTTTCCTCTAGTTTTAAGAGTTTTTATGGTTTTAACGACTAGCCTAATGCCTCATACAGAGAACATAATATCAGTTATCTCAAAGAATTATTTCAACCTTCATATAGTTGGTTAAGTAGGGTATAAAACCTTTTAGCCACTTTTAGAGATTTGCAGCAGAAAATCCACTGTGACAGCCACAATGCTAAAAAAGCAGTGTGGTATTTGTCCAACACTTTGACAGTGGTAGTGTCATGATGGTCAACAATGTGTTTTCCAAAGGTAGCAGAGTCAGTATCAAAATTAATGGTGTCCTCATCTCTTTCGTTTGGGTCAAAAAATTTTCCAGTAGGACGAAGACCAACAATAGTCGCTACGTCAAAAATGGTAGGTGTAACCATTTCACAAGGGAATTGAAAAGTGTTGGTTGTACTTTCCCAGAAATATAACGCTACGACAAGTATGTTTTGGCAGTATGGAGGGATAACTCTCGATAGTTGAATTAACTCATAAATGCCCATATCTTTCAAGGTCTGTGCTTTCTAGTTCTCGACTTTGTCTAACCAAAGAAATGTAATCCTCATTTTTCTTGGTCGAAAGGGTGGAGCGGAAAACACTATAAGTGAGACTCATATAGTCTAAATCAATAGGATTCTTTGCATCAGTAATGGGTTTATCACTAGGATTCTTTGTACCAGTAGTGGATTTTTTTCATGTTGACAATGGGTTTAATGCGATGGTAAGAAGGAAAAAATTCCTTCAGCTTATCAGCATTAAATTTAGGGTCATGTAGCAGACTCATAAGTGCATGGATCTTACCGAAGATTGAGAAAGAAATCAATACCTGAGATTTGTAGATGAGAAATTTCTCTTACTGCATTGGTGGCTCGGGAACCTACTTTTGATTTCCAGCGGCGATGGAAGCTTTGAGTCTGGTAGCAAGAGGCAAAGAATATTTAGAATCCTTTGAGATTTTTGATTTTGAAGAAGCATCCATTGTTGCAGATGATAAATGTTTGAAGGAAAAATAATTAATGATGTTTCTTTGCCATAAGAGGAAAGAAAGTTAGAGAAAATCCTCTGTTTACAAAAACCAGAAGAAGCGGAAGATGGAAAAACAAGAAGAAATGAAGAATAACGGTATTTATATAAAGAAGAAAAGAAACTTTCTAGTTTCGCATGTGACAAATGGCGCTAAACGTGGGTCACAAGTTCTTCGTCTAGAGGAGGAAGTAGACAGTTGATTTGAGTAGCCCACGTCGTCTGGGGAAATCAGAGCCATGACTAACTTTTGAGATTGTACGTCTCAAAGTGATGTTTCCGGAATGTGGTCATGATGATCACGACGTCATCACATCACTGGTCATAATATCGAAAAGATTCAAAAACACCATTATCTCCGGTTAATCTAAATTGGCATTTTTATGGGGCAATTTGTTAGCCTGGATTTTCGACCACATTGAACTCAACATATGAAAGAGAAGTTCAGAGAAAAACTAAGTAAAATCTAGAGGTTCAGAAGAGCGTCTCGACACAATCCCTTAAACTCAAGAAATCGAAGTTTCAAGTATGAGGCAGAAGTTGGGACTTAGCATTTTTCTCAGGACTATTCGTTTGAGAAATTTGACAACAAAAAATGTAGTCATGACTTCGACGTCAAAAGTTAGCATGAGTCTTTGACATCATTGGATTGGCGCGGAGAAGAGCAAAATAACTATCTTTTAGTCTTATACAAAAGAATGTGTGGAAACAAATCCAGAGGCGAAAAGTATGCAACGAAGATGTGGCGAGTTCAAAGGAGAAAGCCGTTGCAGACAATTAAATATCTAGGGTGTCAAATCATTAGGAAAACTCACACACTCAAAATATCCAAGTTTAAAGAGAGAAACAAGTAACCTAAGCGAAATGTATGATTCTAAACATCATCTTTTGTTTTGCATTTTAATCAATCTTACTTTACTTTAACTTGCCTTTATTTGCATTTTATTTCTACTTTTTCGCCTTACTTTTATCAAGATTTCGACCAAGTCGAAATGTCTTATTTTTTGTAAATTTTACATTTCAAACTTAGTAGAAACCAAAATAGATTTTACTTCACATCAGACATTAAGAATAAAGTCACCAAATTTATGCACATATGTCCTAAAATTAATTAGTCGATTCTACAAATAACCATTTTCAAATATTAACGTTTGTTTACTAAATTTCACGATAAACACCATCAAACATAGTTGAATAATGAATTCTCTTCCACTCTAAATAAGGAATTAACCGAGGAGAAGTACTGCAAAGGAAAATTGAACACCAATACAAAAAAACCCTTCCCTAGAATGAGCAACCGAGACACGGACACCACCACAAATGAACTACAGAGCCCCCTAGCCACCGTACTCGCTATTAAAATCCCCCAACATATTTGTTGGTTGCAGTTAAGAGTCATGATTACAAGGGCACGGAACGAATGTGCGTGAAGCATGAGCAAAGAAAGAAGAAGAGGGAAATGTGTCGGTAAAAAGGTTAGCATTGACACAGACATCTTAACTCAATTCCCAACATCTTGTCTCATTCCCACAAGGCTCCCCCTTCACTCTGTACTATATACCTAACACTATCCCATTTGCATTGTAATCCAACCTGCTCCATCCCCAGTTCTTATTCTCTCTCACCACTCACATGCACCCTTCTACCTTATTGTTCCATAGTAGGTACTACTCAATCACATGCATATCACTATGGACCTTCATTTGACTCTCGCTCTCTCCAATTCTCTTGCTTACAATGCTTCTGGCAAGAGCAAGACTCATTTCCCTAATAAGAAGCGCAGTTTTTCCCAACTCTTGGAACTTGTAGAAGAAACCTCTAGTAACACCAACGTATCAGATGTTATGTTTCCCACTCTTTCTCTCCTCCCATTAACTCCACATCGACACTCAGATCATCATGATCATCAACACTCCTGTCACAGTTCCTCTTCCACTATCACATTCCTTGAGTAATTTATTATTAACATTCTTCAGTATATATTTCATTATTACTACGTTCATAAGTTAACAATATGATATATGACTGATTTATAGGAGAGGTGAAGATGTTGAAGAAGCTCTCATGGGTTGGCCTCCGGTTTATTATAGGAGTAAGAAGAAACTTCGCTATAATGAGGATCACGTGGTGTCAAGAAATTACGTGAAGGTGAAGATGGAGGGTGTAGGAATAGCTAGAAAAGTTAATCTCAGCACATATCATTCATTTCAGACTCTCAACCAAATTTTGATGGACATGTTTGGAAAATGTACGTATATCTATCTATATTATTGTTACTTAGTTGAGATACTTTGATGGATTTATTCATGCATTTGGAAATTATTAACAGGTGATGATGACCAAAAGTATGAACTGGTTTATCAAGACCAAGAAGGTGATTGGCTTCTTGCTCAAGATGTTTCATGGAGGTAATTATTAATCACTCTTTACATCTAAAATAATTGTTTTTTTTTGGTAGTATTTCTATATAATCTTTATCTTATATATAAATGAAGTCCATAAACTTATTTTTAAAATGTTTTTAAAAAATATAGTTTTAATTTTTCAATCAATTTTTGGTTGAAAAGTAATTTCAATAATAATCTTATAATGTTAAAATATTTATTAATTTATTTATAACTTTTAAGCTTTGTGAAATAATTTAAGAGGACCCTGATGATTTTTTTCAAATAATCAAAATTTTTAATTTTAATATCCAATTAATTATTTTTTTTCCATAATTTCCAACCTAACTATATTTCAAATAAAACAAATGGATTAAAGAGGAGAGTTCACTTGAATCGACACCTCTTACATTTTTTTTTCTTTTTCTAATTAGACGTGAATTTACTCGTGAACTTGACATTATCTGCAGAGTTACTTACGAATTTACCTGCGCATGTTTGTCTGTAGGTAAATACGCAAGATTATCTGCAAGCAAATTCGCAGGTAATACCAAATTCACAGGTAAAATCACAGGTAATTGAAAAAAGTAAAAATAATATAGAAGGCGCCAATTCAACGGCGCATCTTTTTTTAATTTGAAAATAGTTAGATTGAAAATTATATGAAAAGGTCGATTAATTGGATATTAAAATTAAAGAATTTGATTATTTAAAAAAATCTTGTATTTTTTTTAAAGAAAATATAATTGATTTTTAGACTTATATGTTGCTGCCATGTTTGCACTCGAAATTAAAATTTATATTTATTTAACTCAATTAAGATAAAACTATTTCTAATCACCTAATTTAAGATGAATGTTAAAATAGAGAAAAAGGGTGATACATTCGCTAAACTAATTTTTACACCTTCAAACAATTATTATCATATATTTAATTAAATCATTTTTTATTAATTTTTTTAATGATATTGTAAATTGATGACTTTAGATAATAGTATAAAACTATTATATATATATATATATATATATATATATATATATATATATATATATATATATATATATATATATATATATATATATATATATATATATATATATATATATATATATATATATATATATATAATTCTTGAAAATATTTATTTATTTATATTTTAAACTTAATAGGTATGAAACACAAAAATATGTGACAATAATTATGTAAGAATGGAATAACACAAGCACATGTATCATGAAGTTTTTGTTTGAAAGGACTTGCAGTCATTTTTAACTATAAAAACTTGTTTGTTTGGCTGCAGAAGTTTCATTGATTGTGCTCAACGCCTCAAACTGCTCAAGAGCAGAGGATAGTGCAACCCAAATCTTCATTAATGTTTTAATGGATACCCAAATATTAATTAATGAGTATTTTTGTGTTAACTGCGAGTATTTAAAGTAGTTTGACTTTGAAATATAATTTTAATTTACTAAAGATAATATAGTCATTTCAAAATAGATTTTTAATAGATGTGACTAAAAAGATAATTATATAATACAAAATATTGGAGATTCTAAATAATATGTAATTCATATTTTGCTGTCAACGGTTAAGAGTGTTATAAGAATTTTGAACAAGCAAAGAGATTGGAGATATATCTTTGAGTAAGATTAATATAGTTTTCATACATCTATTATATTTTTTAATATTTTAGTTGGTTTGATCTTTTTTTCATCCTTAAATTTTAAATCTTTAATTTTGATGTTTGAGTTACATCTTACTCAAACATTTTTAGAAATGTGATTTTATTGACCCAATACATAAGTAGACTTAAGGAAATCTTTGTCAATAACATTCATCAAATGCATTGTCTTGGTCATTAACAATAACATAAGAGATTTTTTATTATTGGAAATTTCAACAAATCACGACACTTCATAAAATTTCAAATGACACTTTTATCTTTATCAGACGTCATATAAGAAAACACAACCAAGTATCTTATATTAGTAAAAGTAACACCGACCAAACTCAAGCAACGATAGAGAGTATTTATTGATTATATATTGAGTATCTCATTTTATAATTATGTTTGCAGTGTACAATGCTAATACTCCATCACTCTTGAAAAACTAATCCCTCGTTCGAAATTGATAATCACATTTTAGGAATGATGTATCTTTACGTTTCACTTCTTCTAGTACTATTTATATGCATCCATACAATAAGGAACATCTGATGACAGTTGGTCATACAATGTTTTTAGTGTTTAAAATTAATATTCTTAGGAGCGTTTATTATTAAAATGTTTTTGTGTTTGCAGATTCTAATAAAGAATTTGAAGATTCATGGAAAATACAAAACTATGATGAAATCATCCCAACCAGAAAAAAAAACTATTATAGTATTTCACTATAAAATATATAATTTTTGTAAAACTAACTTCTTATTTACCTGCTATAAACTTTTCGTCTTAGTGATTGGAGACTTCTAATATCTGAAAGGTTGTTTTGACAAAGCGGTTATGCTTGAGATGGAAGAATCCTAATTAGAGTTGTCAAATGGATTGGCCTGACTCCAACTGCTTCGGTTCAGATGGTCAAAACATATAAAGGGATCGAAATGGGTCGGTCTGATTATTTCATGGGCTTCCAAAAATGAGCCCAGTCCAGTTTTTAATAGGCCCTGTGACCCTATGAACCGGTCAATCTCTTATTTCAAAATTATAATTTTAAATTTATAAAAAGAATGTAATTGAGAAAAGCTACATAACATAAGTAGAGAGTAATCATAAACTTAGTTAAGTGATATTTAAAATATTCATCAAATCAACATCCATATATATGAATACTACGAAGATATCTATGTAAAAGTAGAGATGAACTGAATATTATCTCCAATACTTATCAAACTTTCTCTTTATCTCACAACCATTTATTTAATCACATCATCTTGAAAATATATCTTCATCCTCTTTAACATTTATTTTTCACTTGAAACACACTTATGTAATCATATCTTAGATCAATTTTTTCTCCAAAATTAACTAAAGTTGTTTTATAAAAATCATTTTTTAATGGGTCAGCCCGAAGCCTGCTTGGCCGACCCGACCCGATCCATAAAAAACATATGTCTGATGGGTTGTGTTGTACCCCAAAATTTTCCCTCTCATTTATCAAGATTTTTCTCACAAGACTTCTTTGGCTCAAGACAGGATTAGGGTTTGGTCAGCTCAAGATACCTCATCTTGCACTGATAACCCAAAATTAGGGTTTGAGTTTGCACAAGGATTTTTGGACCATCAATGCTTCATGTGACTTTCATACATCATCTTGGACCCCTAAGATTGCTCATGCTAAGTTTCAAGCCTTGAACCACATTTTTGATCAGTCAATTGGATAGTTGACCTAAAAATCAACTGTATTGGGAAAAAAGTCAAATATGACCAATTTACAGTCAAACTTCATAATTTTTGATCCACAACAACATGTTAGACTCATATGTACCATTTGATCAAGTTTGGATCACAACTCCTCAAGAAATTTGATCAAATCATCAAAATGACAAAATTGTCAAAATTAGGGTTTTGACTGAGAAAGGGCAATTTCTGATTTTTAACCAAGCCAATGACCAATTGGGTTCAAACATGATTTAAAGGGTTCAATAGAATCATCTTGACCTAATTACATGGTTCAAAAGATCTCAAGTTCATTGGATTGACAGATGAATTTTACAGTCAACTGATCAAAAGTCAATTGTACACTGAATAGTTAAACTTTGACTTTTTAGTCAAAATCAAATGCCAAGGGTCATAATTCATTAAGATATGTCAAAATATGAAACTTGTTCACCAAGAAAACCAATTTTGAAAATTAGGGTTTTGAATTTGAAAATTTTCATAACTTAGAATTTTTCTAAGTATGGAAATTTTCTTATTTTTTCTCAACTTTCCACCACTTTTTCACCATGATGCAATTTGATTCAAAGAAAACTTCCAACATGAAAGTTGTAGTCCTCCATGAAATCTACAACTTTTCTTCACAAACTTTTCCCAAAAGATGCTTGGATCTCAAGTTATGAATTTGTGAATATAGGTCCATGAACTTCTTAACTTAGTGAAATTTTGCCCTAATTTAGGCAGATTTTTGACCCAACTTCATGGAAATTTTTCACCTAGTTCCAAGAGGTATCTCAAAATTCATTTCAAATATGGATTATAGAGCATATTGAAAGCTTTCCAAAATGTCCAAGAACTGTCCAAGATCATTTTTGGTTAGGGAGAATTGAAGAAGAGAAGTTGGCATTTTATCACTTTTGATCAAGCCATTTTTACAAGGCATCAAGTTGCAAATCCAATCCATGCTGTTTGTACATTGCTTTACAGGTCCTAAACTCACCTTACACTCCATAATTAAATGCAAACTCAGAGGTTAAAGGCTTTATTTTCACTTTTGAAGCATTGTACAAGAGATGTTTCCATTTTTGGCCAAAAGGTTACAATGCCATTTTCATAAAGGTGAGTTTTGCAACTTTGTCCATCTTGAGCCTTGAACCTGTCCCTTTGATGCAAACAATTTCCACAGGTCTCAAGCAATGTATAACAACTCTTATCATCCCTTGAGGTAGCCAGTACAAGCATGTTGCATTTGTCATTTCACCATACTTAAAATCCAAGAAAAGTTACAAAATGTGCTAGAACTTGTACAGCTAGTGAGGTTTGACCTTTGTGTCATTTCTATACATATTCACAAACTTATCACAAGCCAGAACACGATTGCATTGAAGCTAGAACTCACTCAAACTCAAAAACTCTGTTTTTCTACCAAAACTCACAGATTCTGCAAAACCATAGCCAACACAAATTTGGCTCGTGCTTTTTGTGATTAAGCACTTCATAAACATCCTACCAAAGCTATCCAAGCCCTTGCCCTGGTTCTGTAACCCCTGTTTCAGCCATTGCCATTTTCATTTTGGAAGCTTGCAACTTGACTTGTGCAAAGAGTTTCAGCCCTCCATAAAGCCAGCTAAGCATTGGAATAGCTTGAAGGAAGTTCAAGGAAGCTCACACGATCCCCAGGCCTCCATCAAAGTCCCTACATTGCTCTATCCAAATCCAACTGAAGGAGGTATTTTTCAAAACTTTATCTCTCTGAATAGGCATCCTCAAGCCACGATTTGTGAATAAAAAATGTAGTCCCTAATATGGTGAAGCTATACATATGCATACTTTTCATTTATATTAACTGAGCTAAGAGAATTTGAAGCTTGAAGTTGCTGAAATTTTTAGGTCACGAATTAGGGCCATTAAAATTCTCCTTGATCTTTTAGAGTTAGGTTACAAATTTTATATGGTTGGAATCGTGAGATTAAATGCTACATGTTTTATGTTATGAGATTTTGTTTTTGTGCAAACATGTGAAAGTTACAGATTTGAACATAACACGCGCGAAGGAGAAGATGGATGGAGGACGGGAATGACTGTCTTGGGCTTTTTGGCGCGCTTGGGCCTTTTTGTTTATGCTTTTTGCACCCCCTGGATTACTTTTGCACCCCCTGACTATTTTCTTATATTTTTGCATTTTTCTTGCATATTTTATATTTATTACTTGCATTTATTTTTTTAAATGACAAAAAATACCCAAAAATAATTTATTCATTTTCACATTTTTATTTTATTTTATATTATTTTTTTGCATAAAAAATAGTTTATTTAATAGAATAGAACTTATTTTCTTAAAATAATTTATAAATATATTTAAATAATACTTAATATTTTTATTATATTATTTATACACATAAAATATTTATTTTCATACATATTTAATTTTTAATATTGACATATAATATTATTTATTATTTTCTTGTACAAAAAATAGACAAAATAATAATATATGAAATATATTTCTTTTAATCAAAAAACTAGGGTTTCCCCCTTGCAAAAATAATAATATTATTTTTCCTTATTTTCTAGGGTTAGTTAATTTATTTTCTCATACAAAAAACAAATATAAAACATTTTTTAACATAAATACATTTGCATTGCATTTTAATATTTGTATATTTATTTAATTCGCACCATATTCGATTGGGTTGTAATAAATATATTTAGGTTTATTTTGTGCAATATCCCTATTCAAAAACTTGTATCCCCCCTCCCATAATAATTGTTGTAATAACTTAGTTTACGTTTACGCAATTTATTGCTTTCCTATACCATGTTTAGTAAACTAGGGTTTGCATGACAAGAACCAAAAACAAAACAAATAGAAAAGACCTAATCCAAGACAAATCAAAAGCATGAACAATGACACACTTTACACACAAGCACCCCTAGGGTTTCTCCCACTTGGTTGCCTAAATAAATGGCCATGTTACGCACGCGAAGTATCTTGGCAAAACAAAACAAAATAAAAGATCATAGTCCCTCGATGACGCTATCAAAAGGTTGCCTAAACAAAGATGATCTTGGTCCCTAAAAATTGCTAAGATACTTGGCAACATTGCTATCATGGTCATACGATGACCCACTCCCGTCCCGTTTACATCCAAAGATAGGGTCGTTTACCAAATCAATGGTAAATCAACAATGTCAAAGGAATAAAAATGCAAAAGAAAGACTTTTTGAGTAGGTAGAATGCTTCTAGTTACTTGATCAATTTCAAAACAATCCTTGCTATTTTCAAAAACAAACACACACACATTTCAAAAACATTTTACAAAACATTGAAACATTTTTCAAAAGAAAAACATCTTTGTATACATTCTTACGAACGAGAATCATTACAAAGATTGCCTAAACAAAGGCCTCTTTTCAAAATACTTTCAAAACCAAACACCAAGCACCATTTCAAACAATTTCAAAGCAAATAAAGTGATCTAAAACAAGTAACTAAGAGCCCATGGAAAACCATGGATGAAAAGGGTGCTAGCACCTTCCCTTTTCATAATCTACCCCCCGAACTCAAGAAAACATCTCAAAGGTCTTTCCTGTGCTTTTTTACCTTTCCTTTTGGATAAAAGAAAAGTCGGTGGCGACTCTTGCTAACTACGACATTTACGAACATAAACACAAAACCTCAAGTCAGTTCTCCCACCGCATCACAGAACTGGTGACTCTGCTGGGGAATAGATTCTAAAAGTGGGGTTACCTTAGGGTTTTAGATCACATTTATTTGCTTACAAATGTTTGACTTGTTTGCTTTACATTTTGGTTCTATTGTTTGGGTTTGAATCCTACACCCGGATTTGGGAAAACATTATAGGTAAATAGCAATACATTGTGGAAACTGTGCGGGGTATACCGACATGGTCTAAGCAATAGCTATGTTAGTGAGACATATTTGTGGGTACCGGTAGCCTTTGAGTCAATCAAAGAGAATACGGGGCTGCTGAGTGATGTCATGAAGCACTAACGAACTTCTAGAACCTTTACTTGACCAACTTGGCCTTTTAGGATGTATTGAGATGACCGGCTTTGGTGCAGTCCGAAGTTGGTAGATACTCGATACTACACTCATTGAGGGTTGGTTCCTTGGAATATTTCGGTCGCCAGTAAATAGGCTTGAATTGAAACAATGAACAAGGAAACAATCCAGAGATATTGAGCTTCTTAGAACCCGGTTACCATTACTAGGACAGGTTGAGCCAACTAAACTTCAAGAGGGTATTTACCTATGAAACCCCATGCAAGCCTAAATTAGGAACTTGTGTGATTTGCTTGTACATATATACTTGTGCATAACATCATGGACATCATGAACATCATAGGAATTCACTAGCCATTTCAAGGATTTTGGTGATTCATCTTTGTTCTTGTTTTATAGGTTATGGATTCACTTCGCAGGAAAACTATCCAAATCAACCTTGTAAGAATTCCTCCACAACTCAAGGAGCTAGCTTCAAGGATTCTTGAGAATTCTCCATTCACCGAGAGACATGGTCGTCTACTCAAGTTGGTCACTACCAACACAGAGGAGGATATGCTGAAAGTTCTCTTCCAGTTCTTTGACCCTTTGCATCATTGCTTCACATTTCCTGACTACCAACTTGTGCCCACTTTGGAAGAATTTTCTCAACTTCTGAGGATTCCTATTCTCAATCAAATACCCTTCAACGGTACGGAAAGAGATCCAAAGCCATAAGAGATTGCTCAAGCCCTGCACTTGCAATCATCTGATGTCACAACACATTGGGAAACTAGAAGTGGTGTCAAAGGCTTCTTGTCAAAGTTTCTATTTGAGAAGGCCCAAAGCTGTTGGAATTCTCTAGACTTGCAAACTTTTGAGGAGATTGTATCTCTTCTCATCTATGGGATGGTCTTGTTCCCTAATCCTGACCAACTTATAGATGTGAGCGCTGTCAAAATCTTCATGACTCGCAACCCGGTGCCTACATTGCTTGGGGATATCCTTCACTCTTTTCACACTCGTACAATGAGGAAAAGAGGTGTTCTTATGTGTTGCACTCCTCTCATGGAAAGATGGTTTATTTCTCATCTTCCCCAATCAGTCTTGAAGAATGAGCAAGGTTTGAGGTGGTCACAAAGGTTAATGACGCTTAACCATTTAGATATTCATTGGTGTTCTCGATCCAAAGAGAATGTCATCATTGTTGACCATTATGGGGAATTCCCTAATGTCCCTCTACTTGGCACTAGGGGAGACATCACCTATAACCCTTGCTTGGCTCTGAGACAGTTTGGTTATGCCTGAAGGGATGACACACATGATATGCTGATTCAAGGATTGGTTTTAGACTACGACAACAACGACCAAGGACTCCGTCAGAGATTCATCCGAGCTTGGAGGATGCCCAACAAGGTGGATAGCAAGACTTTGGGACACAAGAATTCCATCCCTCTTGAGCCTTACCTCAAGTGGGTACGAACCCGCGCCCAAAGTCTTATGATGCCTTATCCCTCCATTCTCCCAGTGATTATAGATCCTATTAAGGAAGGAGAGGTTCCATACACCATCCTACATCCTGACATGCCAACATCACTCGAAGATCTACAAAGGAGTTGGATACAGCTCAAGGGAGAGCGCGATACTTTCGAAGCCCAATTCTACGCAAGCGAGAAGAAGGTTTTGGAACTCACTCGGCTACTTCATGAAGAGTAGACTCTCAACACCTACATTGCACCAAAGAGGATGCGCAACGTATTTTTACCTTAGAGTTTTGTATTATTTTGCCCAAGGGGCATTGATGTACTCACAATTCTATCTTATTAATATGACGTGTGTTTCTTTTTTGTTTAAAACAAATTTGAATTTCTGAATCCTTGAAAACATTGCATGAATACATATCATTCATCATAAGCATAAACAGGTCTTCACACCAAGTTTCCTCATCTCTCTGCTGTTTATTTCAGCAAGATGGATCTTGAACAAACGTTCAAAGACTTACAAGCTCAGAATTCACAATTTCAGCAGTTGCTCATGACCTTAGCCAAGGGGCAAGAGGAGCTGAAGACTTTGCTAGAAAAAGAAAAAGAGAAAAAGAAGAAGAAGACAGCTGGTATGGTTATCATGGGCAGAAGATTTTAGGCACAAGCCAGAAGGACCTTAGAATTCCCAACAACATCTGAAGAAGGGGAAAGAAAAGGAAAAGAAATGGCAGTACCATCAGATTCTGAAGCAGAAGAAGAGGAAGAAGATGACTACTCTGAACAACAATACCCTCCGGCCGATGACAAATACAAACACTTGGAAGAGCGTCTAACCGCTATGGAGATCCAGAGAGTACCAGGGCTAGATTTTGAGGAGTTAGGGCTGGTGTCAGGAATTGTAATCCCTCCAAAGTTTAAGGTGCCACTGTTTGCCAAGTATGATGGGGTGTCTTGTCCCAAAATGCACCTCAGATCCTATGTCAGGAAGATTCAACCACACTCTGCTGACAAAGACCCGTGGGTCCACTTTTTCCAGGACAGTTTATCAGGAACGCAGCTTGATTGGTTCTACCAGTTCGAGAGAGCAGATGTCCATAATTGGGAAGACTTAGCGGCAGCTTTCTATAAACAGTATCAATACAATGCCGACTTGGCGCCGACCCATACTCAGCTACAAAGTATGGCTATGGCTTCCAACGAGGGCTTTAAAGAATACGCGCAAAAGTGGAGAGACCTAGCCGGAAGGGTGCAACCCCCTCTATCTGAGAGAGAGTTGGTGGACATGTTCTTAGGAACTCTTTCGGGCCCTTTCTTCAATCATCTGATTGGGAGTTCCTCTGCAGGATTTACTGAATTGATTCTAACTGGCGAAAGAGTGGAGGCTGGTATAAGAAATGGGAAAATTCAGAAGGGCGCGTCTGCCTCAACAGCTGTAAAAAAGCCCTTCACAGGAAGAAAGGAAGTATCTGCTGTCTATTCACAGAGAAATCAGGGAAGAACTGAGCACCGACCAACGGTGGGGGCCGTTATGATTCCGAAGCCTGCATCAGACCAGCCAAGAAATAACCAGCAAAGGGTAGAAAGGCCAGTACGACAATTTACCAAGATTAACATGACTCCAACTCAAGTTCTACCACATCTCTTGAAGTTGAATCTGGCCACTTTGAAAGAGGCCCCAAAAAATCCTAATACTGCTTCTCCACATTACCATCCCAACGCCAGATGCGCGTACCATTCTGAAAGTCCAGGGCACGACACCAATAACTGTTGGGCTCTGAAGAATAAAATTCAATATCTGATAGATGCGAAGGAAGTTAAGTTTGAAGCGCCTGAGAAACCGAATGTTATTTCCTCCCCAATGCCGAGGCATGGTCACAATGCCAACGCTATTGAAGAAGATCTATTTGTTGCTACCGTGGATGAACTGTTAACTCCGCTCCTGACCATCAAGATGAATTTGTTAAAAGCTGGCATCTTCCCAGGTTGTGATAAAGGTTGCCATATTTGCATGTCCTCATCATTTGACTGCCCCCTGTTGAAGAAAGGAATCCAACAATTGATTGATAACCAAGAAATTTTGTTTGAGAAAGCTCCTGTTTCACCCGCTCTAGTGAAAGAAGTTTCTATTATAACCATCTACGCCAATCCTTCCAGGGCCCCTAAAAGACCCGTTAGGATTACACCTGCTTCAAAGACTATTCCGCTCAAGATTACAATGCCTGGGCCTGCCCCATACAAATCAGATAAATCAGTACCATGGAATTATGGTGGAGAAATCTACTACCATGGTATTAAACAGGATGAAATGACTGCTGAAGAAGAAAGCTCCGAGGAGGACAATTCCGACATTAGCAATATTATTGGAACAAGCAAGATTAGCCGCAGTGGAAGAATCTTTTCTCCAGAGATTGCTCCTCCAACAGCAGTCTTTGGACCCGTGGCCATTCCGAAGATTACCCCTATACCAGTGATTGTACCTACAAGTGTATCTGCCAACAAAGACAATACAATTCTTATCCCTACTTCCACTGCTGAGAATAAAGGAAAGAACGTTCAAGAGGAGCCTGTCCAGACGAAGGCTCAATCACTAGTTATTCCTGAAACACCCAAGAAGGAGATGGAAGAAATCCTGAGGATCATTAAGAAGAGTGATTATGATGTGGTTGAACAATTGGGGCATACCCCTTCCAAGATCTCTATGATAGCTTTGTTGATGTGCCCTGAAGCACATGCCAAGGCTTTGGTAAAATTTCTGAAGACATCTCACGTTCCGCAAGAGACGTATTCTGACCAGTTCCAAGACTGTGTGGCCAGTTTGACAGCTGATAATGGCATGGGCTTCTCCGATGCTGACTTAACACCCCGAGGGAGAAAACACAACGATGCACTACATGTCTCAGTGGAGTGCAAAGGAACAACCCTAGCTCATGTCTTGGTTGATACCGAATCGTATCTGAACATCTTGCCAAAGAAAGCCCTTGATAGGTTGGATTGCGAGGGGCTGACTCTAAAACCCAGCAATATAGTGGTGAGAGTGTTCGATGGATCGAAGAGGATGGTTCATGGAGAGGTGAGCATCCCAATCAAGGTGGGAAATCAAGTCTTCAACTCAACCTTCTACGTGATGGACATCCGTCCTTCTTACTCCTGTCTGTTGGGACGCCCCTGGATCCACAATGCCGGTGCGATCACCTCCACCTTGCATCAGATGCTCAAATACCCGGTCCAAGGGAAGATCATAACTGTCCATGGGGAGGAGGAGTATATGATTAGTCATCTGAATTCTTTCCGATATGTAGAATTGGATGGAGAATTCATTGAGACCCCTTTCCAACATTTTGAAGAAGTCTCTGAAGAAATAGAGGAGACCAAGGCGGTATCCTCGATTCCTAAAATCACAAGACCTCCGCCTTAGATGTCATCTTTAAAGGATGCAAGAGAAGTAGTGGAAGAAGGGTGATGCACCATCTGGTGGCAGCTTCCAGACATTCCCTACAAATCAGACAAGTTTGGCTTGGGGTTTACTTCGACTGGTCAGAAGGATGTGCATCGTGCCCGTGCTGGGGGACCACCTGTGAAGATTACCAACCGGAGCGTCAACGTAGTAGAAGATAATGAAGAGGATGGCAGCTTAGAAGATTGGATATTTCCTACTGTCGGCGGAGGACTTTAAAACTGGGAAGCCAAAGACTTCATCCCGATAACTTTCATATCGCAGTAATTTATCTTTTACATTTCTGTTAGACTGTAATGATTCACAAACAATTCGCACGTTAAAAACCTTGTGTCTTACCCGAGGCACAACGGTCCATTTGTAAGGGTTTTTATTTCATCTACATATGTCATTCAATGAATCATGGACGCTTTTTCACATACAAACCTTTTGTGCTCATTGTCTTTCTTTTACATTTTATTATTTTAAGATGGCTATACCCTTACACACACCCACACTCACAAATGCATGTACCCTTCCATTCCGGATCCCATGGGTAACAATACTGCTATAGCCTTCAATGACTTTGAAGATCTGGTCTACCAAGCCCAATACGAAGGTGAGGAAGATTGTGAGGTGCTAGGGGAATTGGCCAGATTACTACAGCAAGAGGAAAGAGCAATTCAGCCTCATAAGGAGCAGTTGGATACAATCAACTTGGGTACTGAGGAAGATAAAAAGGAAATCAAAATAGGTGCCAATCTAGAGCCAAGTGTCAAGGAGCGTATAATTCAACTATTGCATGATTATGTTGAGATCTTTGCCTGGTCATACAAAGACATGCCGGGACTCGATACAAACATTGTGGTACATCGTCTACCCACAAGAGAAGATTGTCCACCAGTGAAACAAAACGTCCGCCACATGAGACCTGACATGTCAGAGAAGATCAAAGCAGAAGTTATGAAACAGTTCAATGCTGGATTTCTGGTTGTTACTTCCTATCCTCAATGGGTGGCCAACATTGTTCCTGTGCCTAAAAAGGACAACAAAGTGAGAATGCGCGTGGATTATAGAGATTTAAACAGGGCCAGCCTAAAGATGATTTTCCACTTCCACACATCGACATCCTGGTCGACAATACAGCCCAGCACAAAGTATTTTCTTTCATGGACGGATTCTCAGGCTATAACCAGATCAAAATGGCACCTGAGGACATGGAGAAAACTACATTTGTCACACAGTGGGGTACGTTCTGCTACAAAGTGATGCCATTCGGACTGAAGAATGTCGGGGCAACCTATCAACGCGCCATGGTAGCTTTATTTCATGATATGATACATCATGAGATAGAGGTCTACGTAGATGACATGATAGCCCGATCACAAACTGAAGAAGAACACCTTGATCACTTGCAAAAGTTGTTTGTCAGATTGAAGGAGTACAAGCTAAGATTGAACCCAAACAAGTGCACATTCGGAGTCCGGTCCGATAAACTCTTAGGTTTCATTGTCAGCAACAAAGGCATCGAGGTTGATTCTGCCAAAGTCAAAGCTATACAAGAAATGCCTGCTCCTCGCACTGAGAAGGAAGTCAGAGGTTTTTTGGGACGCCTAAACTACATTGCCAGATTCATTTCTCACCTAACGTCTACTTGTGAACCAATCTTCAAGCTGTTGAAGAAAGATCAAGTGGTCAGATGGAATGATGAATGTCAAATTGCTTTCGATAAAATCAAGGAGTATTTACTAGAACCTCCTGTCTTGATGCCACCCGTCGAGGGAAGACCGCTAATCATGTATCTGACCGTCTTAGAGAATTCAACGGGGTGCGTACTGGGGAAGCATGACGAGTCTGGCCGAAAAAGAGCACGCGATTTATTACCTAAGCAAAAAGTTTACTGACTGTGAAACCAGATATTCACTGCTCGAGAAAACTTGCTGCACTTTGGTATGGGATGCTCGCCGGCTAAGGCAGTATATGTTGACTCATACCACTTTGCTGATATCTAAGATGGATCCGATAAAGTACATCTTTGAGAAGCCTGCTCTGTCTGGGAGGATAGCTAGGTGGAAGATGATCCTAACAGAATACGACATACAGTACACTACCCAAAAAGTTATAAAAGGCAATGTGTTGGCTGATCATCTGGCCCAACAAGCTGTAAAGGATTACCAGTCCATGAAGTTTGACTTCCCCGACAAAGACATCATGACATTGAACAATGTTGAAGAGATCAGACCATATGATGGACCTGAACAAGGATCCCGATGGACCATGTACTTTGATGGGGCATCTAATGCACTTGGTAACGGTATCAGTGTTGTGCTTATATCTCCGGAAGGATGCCATACTCCTTTCACTGCCAAACTTTGCTTCAACTGTACGAACAACTTGGCAGAATACGAAGCATGCATCTTTGGTCTCAAAGCTGCCATAGACTTGGGAATCAAATCCTTAGATATGTTTGGGGATTCAGCTTTGGTCATCAGTCAGATCAAAGGAGAGTGGGACACTAAGCATCCAAACCTCATCCCTTACAAAGAACATGCTTTGACATTGTTACCACATTTCGAGCAGATTACCTTCGAGCACTTCCCGCGAGAAGAAAATCAGTTAGCAGATGCTCTAGCTACAATGTCATCTATGTTTAAACTTAATTGGGATAACGAGGCTCCCCAGGTCACCATTGAACGGATGGACGAACTGGAACACTGTCACAAGATTAATATCGAGGAAGTAGTGGACCAGCCATGGTTTCATGAAGTCAAAAGGTATCTCGAGGCTAAAGAATACCCAGAAGGAGCTTCAGTCAATGACAAAAAGTTCTTAAGGAGATTCTCGGCAAAGTTCTTCCTAAGTAATGGCATCCTGTACAAGCGCAATCATGATTCTGTTCTGCTCCGTTGTATGGACAAGATTGAAGCTGAAAAGATCATGATTGAATTTCATGAAGGTACCTTTGGCACTCACTCTAGTGGGCATACGATGGCGAAAAAGATTCTACGAGCAGGCTATTATTGGTCTACCATGGAAGCTGACTGCTATCAACACTCTCGGACCTGCCATAAATGTCAAATCTATGCGGACAAGGTGCATATGCCTCCGGTTCCTATAAATGTCTTAACAACTCCTTGGCCCTTCGCTATGTGGGGGATCGTCATGATTGGAGAGATCAAGCCTACATCATCCAATGGACACTGTTTCATTCTGGTGGTCATTGACTACTTCACCAAGTGGGTCGAAGCAGCTTCCTTCGCATCCGTTACTAAGAATGTTGTTGCCCGCTTCATCAAGCAGAATCTTATTTGCCGGTACGGTATCCCAGAAAGGATCATCACTGATAACGGTACAAACCTTAACAATACTATGATCACCGCCTTGTGCGAGCAGTTCAAGATTCAACATCACTATTCATCCCCCTATCGGCCAAAGATGAATGGTGTTGTCGAAGCGGATAACAAAAATATTAAAAAGATCATACAAAAGATGACAGTCACCTACAAGGACTGGCATGAGATGCTGCCGTTTGCTCTCCACGGGTACCGTACCACGACTCTCACATCAACTGGGGCAACACCCTATTCTTTGGTTTATGGCATGGAGGCTGTTCTACCTATTGAGGTGCAGATTCCCTCTTTGAGAATCATGAAAGATGCTGGTTTGAGTGAAGACGATTGGATCCAGACCCGACTTGATCAATTGAACTTAACTGACGAAAAGAGACTCACTGCTGTTTGCCACGGTCAGACGTATCAGAAACGGATGATCAAGGCTTTCAACAAGAAAGTCAGACGTCAGGTATATCAAGTTGGGGATCTAGTGATCAAGCGTATCATCTTGCAACAAAGTGATCCCAGCGGCAAATGGACTCATACCTATGAAGGATCATTTGTAATCAATAACATCTTTTCTGGTGGGGCAATGATCTTAACCACCATGGACGGTGACGACCTGCCACACCCTGCGAACGCAGACATAGTCAAAAGATACTACGCATAAGAGACCCGCTAGATTGACACACCTAGGAAAAACAAGGGCATCCCGACGAACCAAAAAGGTTCGGGCAAAAATTAGGGATAAAATTTAAAAAAAATCTGTATACCCGGTAAGTTGAAAACCCGAAAGGGCGACTTGGGCAAAAAAGGGTTTCCCGATGGACTGAAAACCCGAAAGGGCGGTCCAGGTAAAAGTTAGGGAATTAAAGCGTATGACTATGTCTCGTCGGATCACTTTAAGGATAATCTCTTCACTGACAAACTCTGAGCTTCTGATCAATTCAATCATCTTCGGACGAAGCAACGAACAGACAAGATATTCAGAGATACGAAGGCTATAGCGGAATGGGAACCCCATGGGATTTTTACACATAGCTATCTTTCTTTGTATAAATTTTTCTTACTTTTATGTCACCATCCTCTTACTAGGATGTCTGTCTCCTTTGTACAAAATACTTATTCAAAGTAAATAAAAAGATATCTCTTTCAAAGTACAGAAAACTGTTTGCCTTTTTCTTTTACACTTGTGTTTTTATTTGCAAAAAACCTCCAATGATTCATTAATGAACATATGCATTTGAACATAATTACTGTTTACAAATAAAAAAGTGGAAAAGATCAATTACTGTCAGGTTGAAAGAATAGGAAAACGTCTTTAGGCTATTCCACGAGAAACCTCTACAGTACGTCATTAAGATCCCCAGCGGAGCTAAAACTTCAAACTACCAATCCCCAATGGAGCCAAAGTTTCAAACTATCAATCCCCAGCGGAAACCATTTAGTTTCTCCAAATTCCCCAGCGAGTTATCTTTAAGACTGAAAATCAACCAGATAACAGTTAACTTTTGTCTCTCCCCAACCTAGGATAACTCCCCAGTAGAGTGGCAGACGACCAAAACTCCTCAGCAGTAAGCCTTCTCCCCCACAGTGTTTTTATTGCTTCCCAACAGAATCAAGATTCTCATTCTTAATTCCCCGCAGAAGTCATCAGAGTTTTCTCTATTCCCCAGAAGAACAAGGATTCCCATTATGTAATCCCCGGTAGAAGTCACCGAAATTCTCTGGATTCCCCAAGCAGATTACTCAAGCAGTATATGGGATTGCTCGCAGCAGATTTTTGTCAATACTCTAACTTCAAGGCATGAAGGATCCCTATATCCCCAGAGAAGTCGCCAAGGATTTCTTATCCTCAGCAATAAAGGATTTTTAATCCCCAACAGTCGCCAAGGATTTCTTATCCTTAGCAGTCAAGGATTTATTTTCCCCGGCACCAGTCAAGGATTTATTTTCCTCGGCAATACAGCACATCAGCTTGCATGCGCATACATTACATCCATATATCATAAACATTGACAAAGTACATATATTGCATCATACATTTCATGCAACATAACTTCGTGTTTCAGCTAACATTTTACCCTTTTCAGGATAAGATTAACGGCTACCATTGACAATGTTCAAAGATTTCAGATACAGTACAGATACACTCCAGACAAGGATGCCATTCTGTTACTCATTCAACATTCAGATACAGTACAGATACACTCCAGACACGGAAGTCATTCTGTTACTCATCCAGATTTCAACTTTTGATACAGTACAAATACGCTCCAAACAAGGATGCCATTCTGTTACTCATTCAGATTCAACTTCATATACAATTCAGATACACTCTAGACACGGAAGTCATTTTGTCACTTATTCAAATACCGTACAGATACACTCCAGACGCGGAAGTCATTCTGTTACTCATTCAGATTTTAAGCTCAGATATGCTCTAGATACGGATGCCATTCTGACCCTTATTCAGATTTCAAGTTCAGATACAGTTTAGATACGCTCCAGACGCGGATGCTATTTTATTACTCATTCCTACTTCAACTTCAAGATACAGTCCAGATACGCTCCAAACACGGATGTCATTCTGATAATCATTAAGATTTCACACTTTTGATACAGTACTGATACGCTCCAAGAATGGATGCTATTCTGTTTCTCATTCAGATTTCAAGTCTCCAGATACAACTCAGATACGTTCTAGACGCGGACACCATTCAGATACTTATTCTTCGAACTTACAACTTATGACTCAGCAAACATTCTTGGATGGAATCTTTAAGCCCATCTCCAACAACATTATAAAAAGGATGTAATTGAGAAAAGCTACATAACATAAGTAGAGAGTAATCATAAACTTAGTTAAGTGATATTTAAAATATTCATCAAATCAACATCCATATATATGAATACTACGAAGATATCTATGTAAAAGTAGAGATGAACTGAATATTATCTCCAATACTTATCAAACTTTCTCTTTATCTCACAACCATTTATTTAATCACATCATCTTGAAAATATATCTTCATCCTCTTTAACATTTATTTTTCACTTGAAACACACTTATGTAATCATATCTTAGATCAATTTTTTCTCCAAAATTAACTAAAGTTGTTTTATAAAAATCATTTTTAATGGGTCAGCCCGAAGCCTGCTTGGCCGACCTGACCTGATCCATAAAAAACATATGTCTGATGGATGGTGTTGTACCCCAAAATTTTCCCTCTCATTTATCAAGATTTTTCTCACAAGACTTCTTTGGCTCAAGACAGGATTAGAGTTTGGTCAGCTCAAGATACCTCATCTTGCACTGATAACCCAAAATTAGGGTTTGAGTTTGCACAAGGATTTTTGGACCACCAATGCTTCATGTGACTTTCATACATCATCTTGGACCCCTAAGATTGCTCATGCTAAGTTTCAAGCCTTGAACCACATTTTTGATCAGTCAATTGGACAGTTGACCTAAAAATCAACTGTATTGGGAAAAAAGTCAACTATGGCCAATTTACAGTCAAACTTCATAATTTTTGATCCACAACAACATGTTAGACTCATATGTACCATTTGATCAAGTTTGGATCACAACTCCTCAAGAAATTTGATCAAATCATCAAAAGGACAAAATGGTCAAAATTAGGGTTTTGATTGAGAAAGGACAATTTCTGATTTTTAACCAAGCCAATGAACAATTGGATTCAAACATGATTTCAAGGATTCAATAGAATCACCTTGACCTAATTACATGGTTCAAAAGATCTCAAGTTCATTGGATTGACAAATGAATTTTGCAGTCAATTGATCAAAAGTCAATTGTACACTAAAAAGTCAAACTTTAACTTTTTGGTCAAAATCAAATGCCAAGGGTCATAATTCATCCAGATATGTCAAAATATGAAACTTGTTCACCAAGAAAACCAATTTTGAAAATTAGGGTTTTGAATTTGAAAATTTTCATAACTTAGAATTTTTCTAAGTATGGAAATTTTCTTATTTTTTCTCAACTTTCCACCACTTTTTCACCATGATGAAATTTTATTCAAAGAAAACTTCCAACATGAAAGTTGTATTCCTCCATGAAATCTACAACTTTTCTTCACAAACTTTTCCCAAAAGATGCTTGGATCTCAAGTTATGAATTTGTGAATATAGGTCCATGAACTTCTTAACTTAGTGAAATTTTGCCCTAATTTAGGCAGATTTTTGACCCAACTTCATGGAAATTTTTCACCTAGTTCCAAGAGGTATCTCAAAATTCATTTCAAAGATGGATTATAGAGAATATTGAAAGCTTTCCAAAATGTCCAAGAGCTCTCCAAGATCATTTTTGGTTAGGGAGAATTGAAGAAAAGAAATTGGCATTTTATCACTTTTGATCAAGCCATTTTTACAAGGCATCAAGTTGCAAATCCAATCCATGCTGTTTGTACATTGCTTTACAGGTCCTAAACTCACTATACACTCCATAATTAAATGCAAACTCAAAGGTTAAAGGCTTTATTTTCACTTTTGAAGCATTGTACAAGAGATGTTTCCATTTTTGGCCAAAAGGTTACAATGCCATTTTCATAAAGGTGAGTTTTGCAACTTTGTCCATCTTGAGCCTTGGACCTGTCCCTTTGATGAAAACAATTTCCATAGGTCTCAAGAAATGTATAACAACTCTTATCAGCCCTTGAGGTAGCCAGTACAATCATGTTGCATTTTTCATTTCACTTTACTTAAAATCCAAGAAAAGTTACAAAAGGTGCTAGAACTTGTACAATTAGTGAGGTTTGACCTTTATGTCATTTCTATACATATTCACAAACTTATCACAAGCCAGAACACGATTTCATTGAAGCTAGAACTCACTCAAACTCAAAAACTCTGTTTTTCTACCAAAACTCACAGATTCTGCAAAACCATAGCCAACACAAATTTGGCTCGTGCGTTTTGTGATTAAGCACTTCAAGCACTTCATAAACATCCTACCAAAGCTATCCAAGCCCTTGCCCTGGTTCTGTAACCCCTGTTTCAGCCATTGCCATTTTCATTTTGGAAGCTTGCAACTTGACTTGTGCAAAGAGTTTCAGCCCTCCACAAATCCAGCTAAGCATTGGAATAGCTTGAAGGAAGTTCAAGGAAGCTCACACGATCCTCAGGCCTCCATCAAATTCCCTACATTGCTCTATCAAATCCAACTGAAGGAGGTATTTTTCAAAACTTTATCTCTCTGAATAGGCATCCTCAAGCCACGAGTTGTGAATAAAAAATGTAGTCCCTAACATGGTGAAGTTGTACATATGCATACTTTTCATTTATATTAACTGAGCTAAGAGAATTTAAAGCTTGAAGTTGCTGAAATTTTTAGGTCACGAATTAGGGCCATTAAAATTCTCCTTGATCTTTTAGAGTTAGGTTACAAATTTTATATGGTTGGAATCGTGAGATTAAATGCTACATGTTTTATGTTATGAGATTTTGTTTTTGTGCAAGCATGTGAAAGTTACAGATTTGAACATAACACGCGCGAAGGAGAAGATGGCTGGAGGACAGGGATGACTGTCTTGGGCTTTTTGGCGCGCCTGGCCTTTTCGTTTATGCTTTTTGCACCCCCTGGATTACTTTTGCACCCCCTTGACTATTTTCTTATATTTTTGCATTTTTCTTGCATATTTTATATTTATTACTTGCATTTATTTTTTTAAATGACAAAAAATACCCAAAAATAATTTATTCATTTTCACATTTTTATTTTATTTTATATTATTTTTTTGCATAAAAAAATAGTTTATTTAATAGAATAGAACTTATTTTCTTAAAATAATTTATAAATATATTTAAATAATACTTAATATTTTTATTATATTATTTATACACATAAAATATTTATTTTCATACATATTTAATTTTTAATATTGACATATAATATTATTTATTATTTTCTTGTACAAAAAATGGACAAAATAATAATATAGGAAATATATTTCTTTTAATCAAAAAATTAGGGTTTCCCCCTTGCAAAAATAATAATATTATTTTTCCTTATTTTCTAGGGTTAGTTAATTTATTTTCTCATACAAAAAACAAATACAAATTTTTTTTTAACATAAATACATTTGCATTGCATTTTAATATTTGTATATTTATTTAATTCGCACCATATTCGATTGGGTTGTAATAAATATATTTAGGTTTATTTTGTGCAATATCCCTATTCAAAAACTTGTATCCCCCCTCCCATAATAATTGTTGTAATAGCTTAGTTTACATTTACGCAATTTATTGCTTTCCTATACCATGTTTAGTAAACTAGGGTTTGCATGACAAGAACCAAAAACAAAACAAATAGAAAAGACCTAATCCAAGACAAATCAAAAGCATGAACAATGACACACTTTGCACACAAGCACCCCTAGGATTTCTCCCACTTGGTTGCCTAAATAAATGGCCATGTTACGCACGCGAAGTATCTTGGCAAAACAAAACAAAATAAAAGATCATAGTCCCTCGATGACGCTATCAAAAGTTTGCCTAAACAAAGATGATCTTGGTCCCTAAAAATTGCTAAGATACTTGGCAACATTGCTATCATGGTCATACGATGACCCACATCCGTCCCGTTTACATCCAAAGATAAGGTTGTTTACCAAATCAATGGTAAATCAACAATGTCAAAGGAATAAAAATGCACAAGAAAGACTTTTTGAGTAGGTAGAATGCTTCTAGTTACTTGATCAATTTCAAAACAATCCTTGCTATTTTCAAAAACAAACACACACATATTTCAAAAACATTTTACAAAACATTGAAACATTTTTCAAAAGACAAACATCTTTGTATACATTCTTATGAACGAGAATCATTACACAGATTGCCTAAACAAAGGCCTCTTTTCAAAATACTTTCAAAACCAAACACCAAGCAGCATTTCAAACAATTTCAAAGCAAAGCAAGTGATCTAAAATAAGTAACTAAGAGCCCATGGAAAACCATGGATGAAAAGGGTGCTAGCACCATCCCTTTTCATAATCTACCCCCCGAACTCAAGAAAACATCTTAAAGGTCTTTCCTGTGCTTTTTTACCTTTCCTTTTGGATAAAAGAAAAGTCGGTGGCGACTCTTGCTAACCGCGACATTTGCGAACACAAATGCAAAACCTCAAGTCAGTTCTCCCACCGTATCACAGGTTGGGCCAAAAAGACAGGGTTATGTTTTTTAAAAGTTTTTTGTGGCCCGACCCACGATAAAATATAGGGCTCGTTGATATTGCAAATTGTAGTTATTTTTGTATATACTTTTTGTTGCACTTATCTACTTTTTATTGTTAATATCGTTGAATAAACCCGAATTTTGTTTAAATACGTTTAATTTGTGTTTATTTGTGTTTTTGTGTATATAGTGTATCTTTTGATGTTTTTCAATTAATTTTGTAGGTATTTGTTGCATTTTGCAGCATTGAGGAATAAGGTGTCGAAGGCACGCCTCCGGATGCACGTTTTTCAGAATAAGAGACCCAGTTTTGAGTAGTTCTGGTCAGGGGACCGTGCTAAGCGCATCCTCTAACGCTACATGCAATTTTGACATTTTGGCAGAAGCATTCTTTTGAAGCCCACTTAACGCGGATATCGCGCTTAGCACGGTTTAAGGCGGTTTGATGTGTAAAATAAAGAAGTTGCACTTAGCGCGCCAAGTCCACTTAATGGGGTCTGCTGAGATTTTTTTATAGCTTCAAATTTAGTTCATTATTAGGTTATGGTTTTGGGGAAGTTTTTTCTCCCAACTCCATCAACCTCTAATTTTGTTAGGATTAACTTAGATAACAACTATGGAGCTTGCATATGAATGATCCGGGGTGGATTACTCTTCGATCGGTGCTGACAAACAGGTAAATTTGTGATTCCTTTCTCTTTTTATTTGTGTATTCTCTTTTGGTTGGGTTTGTATATGTATTTTCTTTGAACTCATGTATATTTGTTGTCCTTGACGTTATATAAACTTGCTTTACAAATCTTTGTCGATTGTTATCCTTGAATTTTGCTTTGTGCTAGGGATTTGAGTTGCTTTCGACATATACTGCTTGAATTTTTTTCTAGGATGATTATCTAATAGTGTCTGAATTCTAGAAATATATTTAGCAATGTTATTCACTTAGGGTGTCTGTAATTAATGCCTCTGTATTATTTATGTCGCTCTAAGAGATCGTCAATGCAAGAGAGCACGGTTGACCTCTGTCTTGTTAAGGTTAGTTGAGAGATCGTCGTCGAGGTGATATAGTAGGTGTTTTGTTTGACACATAATGACATTGATGAATATTGTAGGTTTAGTATAATAGGCCTATAGGTTTAAGTCTATGAGAAGTAGTATATATGTATGCTTTATAAGTTATTCCTTTTTCCTTTTTATACATTTATTTTCTGTTGATACTTTTCCTTTCAACCCATTTATCCCCAAACTCATTAACAAGATATTTTTTTAACCGCATTTCAATTTACCAATCTTTATGGACATGATACGATATAACCTATATCACCCGATAAATTAATATCTTACTTTTTGCTTGTCGCTTTACTGCACCGGCAAAAATGGCGTCGTTGCCAGGAATTGGTGTTTATTGTTTTGCATTGCGATAGTTTCTTTATTTTTGAGTTTTGCAATGAATGTATATATTGTATAGAATGTGTACATAAACTTGTCTATTTTTACTTGCACATGTTTTGTGTTTACTTTCCATACTTGTGCATATATGTGTTTTTCTTTGTCTTCACGTATTGTTGTGAATTGTATCGTTTTTGTAACGTTTGTTGTAATGTTAGGACATTTTATTTAGGTTTACACGGTGTGACAATACCATGACATGACGAGAGAAGGTTACTAGCTCGCACAATAAAGGCGTTGAGCTTAAGATATAAAACAAGTATGTTTTGTTTGTATTCGTTTATGTATGTGCTGACTTGTGTTTTAACAAGTTGAAATTGGACTTGTTTTAAATTCTCAATTTTTCACTTTTTAAGTTGTTTAATTCACTTTAACTCGTTAGTTTTGTCATGTCAATTTGTGTTTTTTCTCAAGCTTGTCGTGTTTAGCTTGAGAAAGTTTGTATGTTATAAATATTGTGTGTAGTTGAGATTGTGTAGGTGATTGTGGAGGATTCTGCTGGACTGATGTTGCTACCCTCATTTTTCTGCAACTGGTATAATGTGCTTAGTGCGTTATGTGCTGCTTAGCGCGCCCTGCTGTGCAGAACCAGTGAATTCTTTTTAATTTTTTCGTTTGGCTCTCCTTTTTCCCACTTCACCCAAAGCTTTATAGTATAGTAAATAATAGTAATATTTTTATTTATTTCTTTTTTTGTATGGACTCAAATTTTGGTTAGATATCTTAAATTCGCATTTGGTGATTTTTCGATTTTAAGTGTGTCAACTTGCAGATGTATGGTAATGATAGTTTTTGAAGTTGGTACTCGTCAGGTACTCGTTTATCACTTTTTATAACATAACTTGTTTAGAAAATTTATCATTTATATAATTACCATGCCATTCATTCTTTTTGCATTACTTGCTCATGACTTGAATCACTTTAATTCCCTTTTTACCCATAAATGTGAGGAACCTTTCCATTGTTCATATATGCTGGAGGACACAATTCTTGTTTTAACTGGATTTTATTATGTTTAATCTTTTGTCTGTGTTGATTGTATGAAAGCTTGAACATGATCAAGGTATTTTTTGTTTGATTTTGAGCACAACTACCTTGGTCAAATAGTCAATTCACCTTCTGAATGTGTGATCATTAGTATCCCATTTTGACCTTTTTTGTCGATATCCATGTTGTTTTTTCTAAATGTTTGTCTATGAGTGTTTGATTCATCTTTTTGTATGGATATTGATTCTTTGTTTTCTTGAACCTTTAACTATGAGTTGTAGTTTGAATTTTTACCTTGCCTTAGAATGTAGGGAGTACTCACATTATGATATGGTTAAATTCAAGTTGGGGAGAGAAATGTTTATGTTCTTGTGTGTATTACTATGAGGTTGAGAAACAAAGAGAAAAAAAATAAAAAAAAGTGATAAAGAAAGAAAAGAAAGAAAAAAGAGAAAAGTTTTGAAAATCAAAAACAAAAAGAGTTTGAATAATATTGTGATAATAAGTGATGTGTGTTGGTTTGTGTTGTACCCCAAAATTTTCCCTCCTATTTTGAAGACAATTTATTCAAGACACCTCTTCATGCTCCTAGGGTTCTCAATTACTCAAGACTACTCAAGGAATTGGTCAGACAAACCCTCCTCCTAAGCAGTTGGCCTAAACCTAGGATTTGGCTTTCTTCAAAGAAAATTGAGCTTCTAATACCTCAAGTGAGTTTAACGGGTCCTCATATCCTTCAAAAAATCCTCATGTTAAGTTTCAAGCCCATTGCAAGTTTGCTCAGTTATTTGCTCAGATGATTGAAAATCAACTTGGACAAAAAGACAATTGTGGTCAACATACAATCAAAATTCAAGATTTTTGATCAAAATCAAAATTTTGAAGTCATATTCATCATTTGATCAAGAGTTGATCATGATTCATCAAGATAACTCTCAATTCATCAAAAGTCAAAAGTTACCAAATTAGGGTTTTCTTAAGGAAAAGTCAAGTAAACTTTGACCAAGCATAACTTTCACATGCTTCATCAGTTTTTCTCAACCAAAGCTTATTTTTAAAGAAATTCAATTCTCTATAACTTTGTAACTTTAAGCTCAAGTCCAAAAAGTGCTTCATTTGAGAGATATGGACCAAAACATTATAGGTCATTTCAAAAGTCTACAAAAAGACACTTTTTGTCAAGGCAACTTACATCAAGATAAAATCTTCAAATGAAAAAATTATCAACATAGATATGGTAGGGGACATATTGAGCTTTCCCAAGAGTCAAGGATCACCTTCAAATGATAAAAATTGAGAGAGATATGTTTAGTGCAAGTTGAGAAATTTTTGAGAAATGCATGAAACCTCAATTGAGCAATTTTGAACTTTTGGGCTAATGGGCTTAACTTTTTTGGTTCAAACGTGTTTATGACATGTTAGGGGACCTATAAATAATTTGGTACATGGCCATGTTTTTTATTTTAGTTATTTTAATTTTATGCAAATATTATTAAAATAAATCAAATAAAATGATAAACTAATGGGCTAAGACATGTGGGCTTGGTGTTGGATCAAATTTGAAGCCCAATAACCCTTTGACAGCCATGTAAATCATGGGAGACAAGAAATAGAGACATGATCTTCTTAAAATGGAATGTTTGAAAATATGTTTCATATGGTTTTGGCAAGGCATTGAACACTTGGTCTTTTCCTCATTTATTTGGCCTAATACAATGCTCTATAAATACACATAAACTCCAGATGCTCAGGACAAAAGAGGTGGCAAGAGAATAGAGTTTCAAAGAGAAAAAATTTCAATTTTTCTCACACTAGGTTTTCAAATTCTAAGCCACTTCAAAGAAATCCAATAACAGAAAAACAACATGGCTCAGTTGGCAAAACAAACGTGTGCGTATCATGAAGGGCATGGGTTCGATCCCAGCCTTTAGGCATTTTTTTTTGTTATTTTACATCTAACGTGCAGGTTCCAAATATAATATGCAGTGTTATGTTTCTAAACACAAACAAACGCATGACGCAATGGCAAGCAAAACAGTGCAAAAGGCTCAAGGGTGTGGGATCAAGTCCCATCCCCTACATTTTTGTTTTTACTTTTTTCAATCCCTTTTATTATTTCTATTAATTTTAATTTTAGTTATTTTAATTAATCCTTTTTATCAAAAAAATATATAATAAAATTAGATTTAGACTTTTAATAGATTAATTTAATTTTAGAAAATATTTTTCTTAATTAATTAATTAGACATAGGTTTTTTATATTTAATTAAGTATTTAATTTAGGTTTAAAATCTATTTATTTTATTATTCAAATCAAACCAAGAAAATGCACACAAAAATTAATTTTTAACCTTTTAGATGTTAAAACTTTAAAAAGTAATTTCGCAAACATTTTTTTTTACTTTTGTCATTTATTTTCTTAGAAACGATTGTATAAGTCGCATAAGTTTTTTTTTGTAATAGCTTAGTGTTTAAAGTCCTGCAAAGTTTTTAAATATTGTAATTCTCCCAAAGCCTTGTAATAGCTGTAGGTCTTTACTTTCTCACATTTTATTTTTTTGCGCTTATACTTTATATATATCTCATGAGAAAGTCTTTCTTATGTGAGAGTGAGAGGGTTTCTTTTTAGCCTTTAGATTACATTGGATGGTTGAGATTCATTGATGAAGTTATTTTTTTTCTTCTAAATCTTACTTCTCTCTCCTCATTTATTACGTTAACTTTTTTTTACTCTTTCTTCTCTCTCCTAATCTTAGTCATAAATTTTGATCCAATGGCTTATAATTACTCCTCTCACTCTCATATAAGGGACCCCTTTCTCACTTGATATGTCCCCTATATATATATATATATATATATATATATATATATATATATATATATATATATATATATATATATATATATATATATATATATATATATATATATATATATATATATATATATATATATATATATATATATATATATATATATATATATATATATATATATATATATATATATATATATATATATATATATATATATATATATATATATAACTGTTAGTTAATAGGATTGTATGGCAAGATAATAATCAAATGCTAGAAAACTCTAATGCAAGATAAAATAACTGATTCAACACACTTGCACATTTGCACCTCTAGGGTAACTTCCATCTGTTTCCTTTGAAAAAATAATGGTCATGTCCCTCGAACGTATAGATGCTTTAGAAAATATCCTCGAATAAAATATCGTAGTCCTCGATGACCCTTCGATGCTACCTTTTGAAAAATGATCTAGTCCCTTACGAAACTGCTAAAGCATCCTTACAAGTTGCCTTTAATGACTGTACGATGATCCTTCGCTTGTCCCTTCACATCCAACGATAGGGCTTCGTACTAACTAATGGTACATATAGCACTATATAAAGGAGAAGGAAAAGTATAAGAAAGACCTTGAGTGGGTAGAATACTATTAATCGCTTGCTCACACTTGTCAAAACAAAAGAATCTCACACAAACACTTTCAAAGAAATTTTCAAAACACTTTATACGCATTCTTGAGGACCGATACACAAATCATTACAAAGTTCGCCTTACATTGGCATTTTAAAAATATTTTCAAACACACACAAAAAGAAAATTTTCAAAGTGGGCTAAGCGATTAAGAGCCCATATATAACTACAGATGAAAAGGATGCTAACACCCTCCTTTTTCATAATCCACCCCCCGAACTCAAAATCTTTAAAGGTCTCTCATGTTCTTTTCACCCTTTCCTTATTGGATAAAAGAAAAATCGATGGGGACTCTTACTAACCATAACATTTGTGATAAAACACAAAACAAGTTAGTTCTCCCACCGTATTACAGAACTGGTGACTCTGCTGTGGAGTACTTAAAAAGAGGGGTTACCTTAGAGTCTAGATCACTTCATTTGCTTTATTTTTTTGAATTTCTTGCTTTATCTTTAAGGGTTGCTTGGGTTTAATTTCTTGCAAAGATCCTGCACCTGAATCTAGGGTACCCTAGGTAAGTAGCAATAGATCATGGAAATTGTACGGAGTAGACCGATATGGTTGAAGTGATGGCTACGTTAGTGTGACACTTTAGTTTGTAACGATGTTCCTTGAGTCAGTAGAGGATAACATTGGGCTGCCGCGTGGTGTCATAAGCACTAACTAACTTTTAGAACCTTAATTGACCCATCTTGGCCATTAGAAGGTAGTAAGATAACCAGCTTTAATGCAATCCAGAGTTGGTTAATACTCAATGCTACACTCATTGAGATTCGACTCGCGGTATGTTTTGGTGGAAAATTAGTTATTGTACTAAAATAAAACCTTCGAGAAAGATCTGTGATATGAGATCCCTATAATCCAGTTACTATTTTTAGGACAGTTTCAGCCAACTTAACTTCTATAGAAAGGGTATTAACCTACGAACCTCATGCAAGCCTTTAAACCTAAGGCTCTTATGTTCTTTGTTTGTATTTGATATATGTTCAAACATGACATCATGATATCATAACATCGCATTTTAACTAACCATTTCAAGGATCTCAGGACCTGTGATGTAGGTTTATCATGAACCAGATTATTAGCAAGGGGATTTATTTTCCTCAAACCGAATGTCGTCAAAGACCTAAGTAAGTTCCCTTGATTCAAAGTCTAGGATCCACTCTACATGGTGAGCTTGATTCTCATAGAAGGACGTTCAAAGACGCAAAGTTCTTCAATCAAAGCTGCAGCCAGAATCAACTTCTAACATTTCACTTTTTGTCTATCCCGCGAGATCCTTGAAAACATTGCATTTGCATCTACATATCATGCATCTCATCATATAACAGGTACTTCCTAGACATATTTTCTCATCTTCTTGCTGTTTATTTCAATAAAAGATGGCTCTCGAACAAACCGTCAAAGATCTTCAAGCTCAGAATGCTCAGTTCCAACAAATGTTCCTGAACTTAGCCAAGGGACAGGAAGAGATGAAGACCCTCATCACCAAAGAGAGGAAGAAAAAGATAAGGAAACCAATCGGCATTCTCAATATGGGAAGAAGGTTTTAAGGTCCTCCCAAACGAGCTCAAGACTGTGATATTCTATCAAAGGAAGATGACAACCAGAGTGAAGATAGTAAGAGTGTGAAGGCTGAGAAAGGAAGCCACCTTGGTTCTGGCCAATATTTTGATGAAGATGAAGAAGACTATTCAGATGAATAATATCCTTCTGCCGATGAAAAATACAAACAACTGGAAGATCGTTTAAATGCTATGGAGATCTAGAGAGTGCCTGGGTTAGATTTTGGAGAGCTGGATTTGATGTTGTTTCTTGTCCTAAGCTTCATTTGAGATCTTATACCCGAAAGATTCAACCACACACTGCCGACAGGAAGTTATGGGTGCATTTCTTTCAAGAGAACCTATCTGGAACACAATCAGAATGGTTCTATCAATTGGAAAGAACCAATATCCATACTTAGGAAGATTTAGATGTTTATTTCTACAAACAATACCAATACAATGTTGATCTTGCACCAACCCGTGTGCAATTATAGAGTATGACCATGAGCTCTAACGAAGGCTTCAAAGAGTATGGCCAAAAATGGAGAGACCTAGCAGGAAGAGTTAAACATCATTTGTCTCATAGGGAATTGGTTGAAATGTTTATGGGAACTTTGATAGGTCCTTTCTTTAATCATCTGATTGGAAGCTCTTCGGCCAGATTCATCGAGCTGATATTAACATGGGAACATGTAGAAGATGGAATCGAAAGTGGAAAATTTAGGTGGCTGCGTCTTCAAGTACTATAAAGAAGACATTCAATGGGAAAAAAGAAGCTAATTTTGTGTATGGCCAGAAGGGTCGTGCTAGAAATGACCGCAACCAGCCCGTGGGAGTTGCGCTGATTTATAATCCTGCGCCAATACAACAACATCAACAAGGTAATTAGCATAGGTCAGACGCACCCATGAGACAATTTACTAAGATTAACATGCCATTGTCTAAGGCATCACAACATCTATTGAAGGAAAAGTTGATAACATTAAGAGATCCGCCTCAGAATCCCAACACTTTCTCCCCCAAGTACAATCCTAATGTAAGATGGGCCTTGTAGCGGTAGAAATGTTGAGACTAAGCCATCAGAATGACTTAACTCGCA
This sequence comes from Vicia faba, assembly GCA_948472305.1. Taxonomy (NCBI): domain Eukaryota; kingdom Viridiplantae; phylum Streptophyta; class Magnoliopsida; order Fabales; family Fabaceae; genus Vicia; species Vicia faba. The sequence goes on from OX451739.1 coordinate 1,229,555,854, forward strand.
CATATAAAATTAAAAATCGCCACCGTGCTTTATTGTTTCCAAAGGAATGGGAAAAGAGAGAATAACCCAAAAGAGGGGGAAAGATTCTAAGTAAGGGGGTTGGTTATGCAAAGGGAAGGTGTTGTACCCCAAAATTTACCCTCCCATATTTCTCAAAACATTTCAAGAAAAATTCACAAGTCCAACCCGGCACGTCATATTCAGGTGTTCTTTCGCCAAGATATCTCTGATAACGTATTCTCAAATTCAGGTTCGGCTCAAGAGTCAATTCTTTAAAGAAGGTATCCGAATGTGTGAGTTTTCTCGAAGAAATATGGTGAAAAAGTGTGCTGAAAGTGCAGTTTTTACACGCTAAAAAATTCATAACTTGAAGATCGTGGCTCGTTTTGAACCCGTTCCGGTGGCCAAAATTCCGTCTTGACATTATCTACGTTTTCATCTCTTACAGCTGGATGCCAATTTCGATCAGAAAGTCTTCAAAAATGTAGATTTATCAAGTATTTTCGTACAGAAAATTTGTGACAGAAGTTTATTTGCGTCATGTTCAGAAAATCATAACTTGGTCGATTTTCATCGTATCAAGCTGGTTCTGGCTCCAAATTTTCACAAATTGAGTTGTCTACATTTTCACAGAAGGTATTGAGTTCAAACGGTATTCAAAAGGCCTTCGTTTTTTGCTCAGAGTGCGTGACACGCTGAAAATCCTGAATGCTGAATATTATTTCATCTGGGCCGAAACTTCGAAAATTCATAACTCGGTCAATTTTTATCGGATTGGGCTCATATTTTTACACAAGGTCAATGACTCAGAGATCTATAATTTTGCTTCAAAAGTCGAGACCGGATTATGCTCCGATCAATACCAGTTTTTTATTGAAGAACGTGTCAGAGTCGACACTGGAGCCCAAAATAAGTTTGTCTGAGCTGAAACTTCAAAAATTCATAACTAATTCACCATTTATCCGATTGAGCCGATTTTCGGACAGGAGTTAGTTCTCGATATCGGCTACATTTTGTTTTTACATTTCAATTTCAAAAATTGCACTTAAGTCCCTGCGATTTAGCCTGGAAAGTGACGAACTCAAGTGAACATTGGAGGCCCAATTGCACATTCAAAGCCTATTTTCTTTACCCTAATTTCCATTATATAATCACATTTTTTTCACACAAACAAGGGAGAGAAAAAAAAACCTTGCCACAACACTGTCAGAATATCAAATTCTTTCAAGAACCCTAAAACCTTGAAATTCTTATTACAAATCTCTCTCTCACTACAAACAAGCCATCACAGTTACAAACCAACATCTCACTACAAACAAGCCATCTCAGTTACAAACCAACATCTCACTACTTTTCCAGTAAGGGTAAGGCTGGCTTGATCTCCATGATCAAAAGGGCATAAAAGCATTCATGTCACTACTTTTCCAGTAAGGGTAAGGTTGATTTGATCTCCATGATCAAAAAGGTATAATCATTCATACATGCCATTTTGACCTAAACATTAAATTTCTTCATATATTGGCTTTATTTGTATTTTATGATATATAATAATTTATTTAATGTGTTCATGAGATTCAACACTGCAGATTTAGACAGGATCCCATGCAGGTTCATTAAGGAACGTTGAGGCCAAAACACAAATGGCCAAAAGCCAAAAGCCAAATAGCCAAAACAGAACAGTTTACACATGACACCAATACATGGCGAGGCAGACATCCTGAGAAGGTTAAGGAACGTTGAGGCCAGAACACAAATGGCCAAAAGCCAAAACATAAATGGCCAAAACAAAACAGTTTACACATGACGTCAACAGCTGTTTCACCCCTCCAATCAGGCTCGTATACTCCTAAACTCTCTCTCTATTTTTATTATTTTCCTTTAATTAATTAATCGTTATTCTTTTTATTAATCACTAACCAATTAACATTTTTTCCTAATAAAATCAAAAACACAAAAAAAATATTTTATTTATTAAAATTAAATTCAGCACTTTATTTTTGTAAATAAATATTAATTCAATTAATTTAGTTTAATTAGGAAATAACTTTAATATTTTTGCAATAATTAAAATTAACTTAGATAATTAGGTTTTTATTAACTTTGATTAATTTATTTTATTTGTTTAAATACTCAAAAATCCAGAAATATTTTAATTAATTAATTAGTTTATTAATTTAATTGTTAACTTAATTTAATTTCTTTTAATCCAAAAATAACCAAAAAAATAACTTTCTTTCAAAAAAGAGTCAAAACCCCAAAAAACTCGCATCCAATTTAATTTCCCGCACGCGATCCATTTTATTATATTATTATATCTATTTTCCGGAATGTAATAGCTTTTAATTAGGACTTTAATTATTTATCGCTTTATTTTACTTTCCGTATTTTAATTTCAAGGGTTGTTTTTGGCGATGTAAATACCTGACGCCTTGTAATAGTTTAGATTTAATTTTCGCAATTTGAATTTCGCAACTATTAACTGCTAGATGTATGAATAATAGGCTATGCATGACAAGATCTTCTTTTAAATTAAAATCAATCGTAGCTCACCACAACATGTGCAAAGATAATTTAACATGAAACCTGACACACGTGCACATGCCACTCCTAGGGTACGCCTCACTTGGTTGCCTCGACGTGGTCATTGAGTATAGGGTGTTTTAGAGGTCGCCCTCCTGTCTAAAGATCCAAGTTGCCTCGAAACGGTTGCCTCAGATAAAAAAAGGATCTAGGATATTAGGGTTACCGCTAAGGCGTCCTACTATTGCTTTGGTGACCACACAAGTCTCTAATAATCGAATTGACCCGAATAACTCCAACGACGGTGCTACCTACTTCTCAATAGTGGGATAATACTGTCTTAAGGACTCTTACACAGCCTAATTCCTTAGAGTAGGTAGATTTCTCCTGGGTACTTGCTCTTTCAAAAAACAAAAACATCTTTTCGCACCTACACTTTCAAAAAGTTTTCAAACAAATACTTCATACACTCTTGAGGACTGATACAAGAGTTACCTAGAAGTTTTTCAAACTAAACTTTTTCAAAACCCACAAACACAAGAAAAGCAAACAATTTTGAAAACATAGTGAGCAAGTACCTAAGAGCCCGTGGACAACCACAGATAGAAAGGGTGCTAACACCTTCCCTTTCTATAAATCTACCTCCCGAACCGAGAGACATCTCGAAAAAGGAATTTTGTTATGATTTTGTCCTTTCCATGTTGGAGAACATAAAAGACGGTGGCGACTCTTGCTTACCGCGACATTTCGCGAACCAGCTTAAAAAACAGTCAGTTTTATTTCCACCGATCACAGAACTGGCGACTCTGCTGGGGAACTCTTAATAAGTGTGGTGTACCTTAGGATTAGACCACTCTTATGTTTTCAATTGCTTGCTTTTTTTGCTTTAAAATTTTGGGTTTGTCTTGGAGTTCTATAGATCCTAACCCGGATCTGGGGATACCCTTTTAGAAGTAGCAACAAACTGTGAGGGAACTGTGCGAGGTATACCGACATGGTTGAAGCAGTTGCTACGTTGATGTGGCACTTTGGTGAGTACCGGTAACCCTTGAGTCAAGTCAAGGAGAGTACAGGGCTGACGCGTGGTGTAGTGAAGCATCAACTGACCTTAGGAACCTTACTTGACCATCCTGGCCTCTTTAGGGTAGTGAGATGACCGACTTTGGTGCAGTCCGAAGTTGGTAGATACTCGATACTACACTCATTGAGGGTTGTTTTCTTGGAATATTTTGATCGCCAGTTCAGTGGCTAAATCGAAACAATGAACATAGAAAACAACCCAATGATATTGAGCTCCTTAGAACCCGGTTACTTTTGATAGGACAGGTTTGAGCCCACCAACTTCAAGAGGGTAGTACCCAAAAACTTCATGCTGGCCTGAACTCTAAGGGCTGTCTTGTGTGACTTGTGTGCCTTCAAACTTGACTACTTGCATGCTTGTTATCTGACACTTGAGTTTCTTGCAGGTTTTGTTTACAGTCCTTAATCTGGACTCATAACAGGGTTTACCTACATTACTCCACGCATAGCATAACATCATACCATCATACCGTTGCATACATCCTGCATAAGGACTAACCCATTTCAAGGATCTCAAGGGTCTGTGATACAGGTCATGATGAATCAAATGTCTAGCAAGGGGCAAAGGGGATTTATTTTCCTCTAGCCAAGGTTAATGACTTGAGTCAGGGGCTATGACCCACTCGATATGGTGAGCCTTGACTCTTGAAGAAGGACTCTTAACAACATGAAGTTCCTTCCATCAAGTTACCAAATTCAAATTCTAACAATTTTCTTGTTTACCCCGCGAGATCCTTGAAAACATTGCATGCATATCATACATATCATTGCATTGCAGGTACCCTTTTGACAGGTCACTTACCTTCTTCGCTGTTTATTTCAGCAATGGCTTCCCAACAAGACAACCAGGATCTTCATGCTCAAGAGACTCGGTTCAGGGAAATCCTCCTAAACCTATCCAAGGGGCAGGAAGAGTTGAGAATACTCCTCATGGGGACTTCGGTCAGGAACAGTTCTGAGGACGATAAGGACGAACGGCTGAAACGTTTGCAAGCTGAGATTGATACAATGAGAACCCAGATGCTGGGGCAGATGACTCTCATTCAAGACTAAGCTCAAAGACAAGAAGAGCTCAGGGTCCTCTTCAACAAGCTGCTTCAAAATAACCAGGTGGGGCTAACAACTAGAGTTGAAGATCAAATCATCGTCCAACCACCTTTGGTGCAAGATGGCAAGGGAAAAGTTCCTCAGTTTGCTTCAGGGTCACAAGCCCAGCATCCACCTCACCAGCGTCAACAGGGTAATCGGCATAAGCGAAATGCGCCTGAAAGACATTTCTCTGAGACTGAGATACCATCATCTTTCATACTAAAACGCCTGTTGGAGGTCAATCTGCTTACGTTAAAGGATCCTCCCCGGAAGCTCAACACAACCTCCCCAAGGTAAAACCCTGATGAAAGATGTGCCTACCATTCTGACAGTCCTGGACATGACACCGACGACTGTTGGAGTTTGAAGAACAAGATCCAAGACTTGATCGATGGAAGGGTGCTGGAGTTTATGCCGGATGGCGAGATGAAAATATTCCGCTGAGAATCCTTCATCTGAGATGACTAGTTCAAACTAAGAAACTTTTGTTCATTCGAATGTTCAAGTTGTATTTTTCTTTGATTGTTCAAATATTTATTCATGTCAAATGTTGTTATTTCATTAATGCATCACATATGTCTGTTTTGAATTAATCCATTCGTGTTCACTATGCTTAAAACTGCTTTCATTTTTTGATGTTCAACTCTTGATTATTAATTCTAAGCCTCTTGAGGGAGGATGACGAAAACGATACCACGATCTTTACAGTATGCTTTTGAACAGATCCCGCTTATGAGGTACAGGCATTGTTTCAAATCCTAAACAGTGGAGTTATAAGGAAGATAATCCCTAGTCAACCCCTTTGAGCCAAAGAAGTTGGAGTTTTTCTTTTCACGCAAAAATTAAAACCCTTAATTATAACCTGGGGCAGGGTAGTTTTCTACGTTGATCTAGGTGCACAATGAATGGCATCAAAGAAGACCTTCCGAAACAAAAGACAGTGATGGTTCCGAATAATCATAAAGACAGGCAGTCATTATCTCTCAGAAATAAAAGCCCATTAAGTCAAAACCTATGAAAGAGACTTACAAAACTGGGGCATCCCGCTGACTGTAATCACAAAAGAAACAGTTCAGGCGAAAGACAGGGATAATAAAATCAAAAAGAAAAAGGTCCTACAAATCCTCAACAAAGAGAAATGACTGCCTATTCGAAATAAACTGTCAATATCCGAACCATAACCGGAATATCAGAGCAAAAACTCAAACAAGATCTAACGCACGATTAGCTGAGTTTAGGATTGAAGAACATCACGAAGAGCGGGTGGGTACAAATAAATTTTGAGCCTTTATCCTTTGTTTCTTAAACTGTGAACCAGGCCACGCTACAACCCTTAAAAGTCCTAGCTGAAGCATGGGTTAGTTCGAAAGCATACTGTTACGAAAGGTATCCTGACTCCTTAAGGCTTGCGGTAAAATAACGAATTGACATCGCATTTTACAAAATTCACTGGTTTTACTGAAAAAATGCATTTTCAAAAAAACTTCAAGACAGACATAAGCTTTGCATTTTTAATATAACATTGCTTGCATATGACTATTTGTTTGAACATCATAGAAGTTCGCACGACGAATGTCTAATGAATAAAAGCACCTCCAATCAAGGGGCACGGCATGATCATTGTCTATCATCTGGGGCAGTTAAGTTAAGATTCGGAGAATCTCTCAAAAGGCCAACCAGCTTGGGGAAAATCTCCATCTGGATCACTTGGGGCATTGGACGATCAAACGAAGATCTTCTGGTGGTATGGTAACGCAACACTACTGACAGGGGCACCTCCCTACATCCTGAGAGCACGGACATAGTCGAAAAAATACTGCGCATAATCAAAGACCCGCTAGGTTGACACACCTAGGCAAAAATAAGGGCTTCCCGGCGAACCAAAAGGGTTCGGGCAAAAATAAGGGATGAAAATGGAAAAAATCTGTACACCCGGCAAGTCAAAAACCTGAAAAGGCGGCTTGGGCAAAAATGGGTATCCCGGTGGACTAAAAACCCGAAAGGGCGGTCCAGGCAAAAATTAGGGATCAAAGCGTACGACTATGTCCCGTCATCTCGTCACTTGCATACCAGAAGAAGATTGATCAATCGGCAGGTATTAAGCACCTCCACAGGTACCTTCTCACGTAGAAACTGGGGCAATAAGAATTGTCTAAGAGATCTGGTTGCTCTGCCCACCGATGTACCAAGGTAAGTTCAGCTGAAGAACACGACCAAGATACCTTCACTCCTCGTAGAGCAAGACAAGATTCGGAAATACTCTCCCCAAGCAGAGTTGGTCTCCCAATCAACCCTGAAAAGGCACAATATCTCCAGCAAGTCAGCGATACTCTCCCCAAGCAGAGTTAGTCTACTGTCAACCTTAAGGAAGTTGGATATCCCTAGAAGATCTCAATATTCCCCAGCGGAGTATACAGATGTTCCTAAGCAAGCATCCCCGACAGTCTTAATATAAGATTATTCCCCGGCGGAATATCAGACACCTCGGTGGAGCCATTTCCCTAGTACAGTCCAAAAGATTCCCCAGGAGAGTTGAATCCATATCCCCAGTAGATTCTGGAAGCTTATCCCCAGTAGATTCTGGAAGCTTATCCCCTGCAGAGTACGAAAGCGTCTCTCCCCGACCATATTCAAAGGTTATTCCCCACCAGAGCTTATAACTGGGTTATCCTAAGCTAATTGCCACAGAAAGATTGTCCTCGACGAAATTCTTCCTATCCTCCAGCGGAGTTCATCAAATCTTCCAACAAAACGCATCAACGGTATCCCCAGCGGAGTTATCATCAAATCTCAGCGAAGTATCTCTTCCCACAGAGTAACTCCCCGCAGAGTAATCTCTTCGCCAAGTTTATTCCCCCAACGGAGTCATCTTCTCCTACCGGTTTATTCTTGCGCTCATCATCCCCAGCGGAAACGAAGAACTCTCCTCTTCAAATATCAGCCCAGGATTCAACTTCCCGGCATCCGTCAAGGATTTATTTTCCTAGACAAAAATACATTCATCACATTATCATACGCCATGACGCATGCATATACGCATCATAACACACAATCTCATTTATTTTTGAGAACATCATGACATCATGCATTTCATACATCATGACATTGCATACAACTGACGTTTTGCCTTTTCAGGAAAAAGGTCAACCAAAAGATGATTACTATCAACTGTCGCAATTCCAGATTCGATTCCTGTATCTAGCCAGGGCATATCTGTGAGTAATTGATTGTAGATTCGACACCTGTATCTAGCCAGGGCATATCTGCATGAAGAGTTTAGAGATCCGATACCTGTATCCAGCCAGGGCATATCTGTAGATGACTAATTCTAGATTCGATACCTGCATCTAGCCAGGGCATATCTGTGAGTGATTGATTGTAGATTCGATACCTGTATCTAGCCAGGGCATATCTGCATGAAGAGTTTAGAGATTCGATACCTGTATCCAGCCAGGGCATATCTGTAGATGACCAATTCCAGATTCGATTCCTGTATCTAGCTAGGGCATATCTGTGAGTGAGTGATTGTAGATTCGATACCTGTATCTAGCCAGGGCATATCTGCATGAAGAGTTTAGAGATTCGATACCTGTATCCAGCCAGGGCATATCCGTAGACGACTAATTCTAGATTCGATTCCTGTATCTAGCTAGGGCATATCTGTGAGTGACTGATTGTAGATTCGATACCTGTATCTAGCCAGGGCATATCTTCATGAAGAGTTTAGAGATTCGATACTTGTATCCAGCCAGGGCATATCTGTAGACGACTAATTCCAGATTCGATACCTGCATCTAGCCAGGGCATATCTGTGAGTGATTGATTGTGGATTCGATACCTGTATCCAGCCATGGCATATCTGCATGAAGAGTTTAGAGATTCAATACCTGTATCCAGTCAGGGCATATCTGTAGACGACTAATTCCAGATTCGATACCTGCATCTAGCCAGGGCATATCTGTGAGTGATTAATTGTGGATTCGATACCTGTATCCAGCCAGGGCATATCTGCATGAAGAGTTTAGAGAATCGATACCTGTATCCAGCCAGGGCATATCTGTAGACGACTAATTCCAGATTCGATACCTGCATCTAGCCAGGGCATATCTGTGAGTGATTGATTGTAGATTCGATACCTGTATCTAGCCAGGGCATATCTGCATGAAGAGTTTAGAGATTCGATACCTGTATCCAGCCAGGGCATATTTGTGGACGACCAATTCCAGATTCGATACCTGTATCTAGCCAGGGCATATCTGTGGACGACTAATTCCAGATTCGATACCTGTATCCAGCCAGGGCATATCTGTAGACGACTAGTTCCAGATTTGATACCTGTATCCATCCAGGGCATATCTGTGGACGACTAATTCCAGATTCGATACCTGTATCTAGCCAGGGCATATCTGTGAGTAATTGATTGTAGATTCGATACCTGTATCTAGCCAGCGCATGTCTGCATGAAGAGTTTAGAGATTCGATACCTGTATCCAGCCAGGGCATATCTGTAGACAACTAATTCCAGATTCGATACCTGTATCTAGCCAGGGCATATCTGTGAGTAATTGATTGTAGATTTGATACCTGTATCTAGCCAAGTCATGTCTGCATGAAGAGTTTAGAGATTCGATACCTGTATCGATCCAGGGCATATTTGTAGATGACTAATTCCAAATCGATACTTGTATCTAGCCAGGGCATATCTGTGAGTAATTGATTGTAGATTCGATACCTGTATCTAGCCAGGGCATGTCTGCATGAAGAGTTTAGAGATTCGATACCTGTATCCAGCCAGGGCATATCTGTAGACGACTAATTTCATATTCGATACCTGTATCTAGCCAGGGCATATCTGTGAGCGATTGATTGTAGATTCGATACCTGTATCTAGCCAGGGCATATCTGCATGAAGAGTTTGAAGATCAACACCTGTAACAAGCCAGGAAATTATCTTTCATTCTCAGGTCAGAGGTCTACACCTGTATCCAGCCAGGAAAGCTATCTCGACCAACCTTTTGAAGTTCCAGATTCGATACCTGTATCTAGCCAGGGCATATCTGTGAGCGATTGATTGTAGATCTATACCTGTATCTAGCCAGGAAAGTATCTGCATGAAGAGATTGAAGATCAATACATGTATCCAGCCAGGAAATTATCTTTCATTCTCAGGTCAGAGGTCTACACCTGTATCCAGCCAGGAAAGCTATCTCGACCAACCTTTTGAAGTTCCAGATTCGATACTTGTATCTAGCTAGGGCATATCTGTGAGCGATTGATTGTAGATCTATACTTGTATCTAGCCAGGAAAGTATCTGCATGAAGAGTTTGAAGATCAACACCTGTATCTAGCCAGGAAATTATCTTTTATTCTCAGGTCAGAAGATCAACACCTGTATCCAGCCAGGAAAGCTATATCGACCAACCTTTTGAAGTTCCAGATTCGATACTTGTATCTAGCCAGGGCATATCTGTGAGCGATTGATTGTAGATCTATACTTGTAACTAGCCAGGAAAGTATCTGCACGAAGAGTTTGAAGATCAACCCCTGTAACAGGCCAGGAAATTGTCTTTCTTTCTCAGGTACGCAAGTTCTCGCTAAGGAATCTCTTACGCGATTGACACCTTCGGATGACATATATAAGCCCATCCTCCTATCCACCATCTTTCCAAATGGCATCTGTAAGCCCATTCCCGACATCACATTGCTGATACTACACCATGCGAGTGCAAATTTCTGGGCACTTTAGTGTTCAATCATCTTCCACCTTCGGATCACGAAAGGCACGCAAGCCAATCTACATCCTCAGGTTTAAGAAGATTGAACAGGGGCAACTGTTGTACCCCAAAATTTGCCCTCCCATATTTCTCAAAACATTTCAAGAAAAATTCACAAGTCCAATCCGGCGCGTCATATTCAGGTGTTCTTTCGCCAAGATATCTCTGATAACGTATTCTCAAATTCAGGTTTAGCTCAAGAGTCAATTCTTTAAAGAAGGTATCCGAATGTGTGAGTTTTCTCGAAGAAATATGGTGAAAAAGTATGCTGAAAGTGCAGTTTTTACGCGCTAAAAAATTCATAACTTGAAGATCGTGGCTCGTTTTGAACCCGTTCTGGTGGCCAAAATTCCGTCTTGACATTATCTACGTTTTCATCTCTCACAGCTGGAAGCCAATTTCGATCAGAAAGTCTTCAAAAATATAGATTTATCAAGTATTTTCGTACAGAAAATTTGTGACAGAAGTTTATTTGCGTCATGTTCAGAAAATCATAACTTGGTCGATTTTCATCGTATCGAGCTGGTTCTAGTGCCAAAATTTCACAAATTGAGTTGGCTACATTTTCACAGAAGGTATTGAGTTCAAAAGGTATTCAAAAGGCCTTCGTTTTTTGCTCAGAGTGCGTGACACACTGAAAATCCTGAATGCTGAATATTATTTCATCTGAGCCGAAACTTCGAAAATTCATAACTCGGTCAATTTTTATCGGATTGGGCTCATATTTTTACACAAGGTCAATGACTCAGAGATCTACAACTTTGCTTCAAAAGTCGAGACCGGATTATGCTCCGATCAATACCAGTTTTTTATTGAAGAACGTGTCAGAGTCGACACTGGAGCCCAAAATAAGTTTGTCTGAGCTGAAACTTCAAAAATTCATAACTAATTCACCGCTTATCCGATTGAGCCGATTTTCGGACAGAAGTTAGTTCTCGATATCGGCTACATTTTGTTTTTACATTTCAACTTCAAAAATTGCACTTAAGTCCCTGCGATTTAGCCTGGAAAGTGACGAACTCAAGTGAACATTGGAGGCCCAATTGCACATTCAAAGCCCATTTTCTTTACCCTAATTTCCATTATATAATCACATTCTTTTCACACAAACAAGGGAGAGAAAAAAAAGCATTGCCACAACACTGTCAGAATATCAAATTCTTTCAAAAACCTTGAAATCCTTATTACAAATCTCTCTCTCACTACAAACAAGCGATCACAGTTACAAACCAACATCTCACTACAAACAAGCCATCTCAGTTACAAACCAACATCTCACTACTTTTTCAGTAAGGGTAAGGCTGACTTGATCTCCATGATCAAAAGGGCATAAAAACATTCATGTCACTACTTTTCCAGTAAGGGTAAGGTTGATTTGATCTCTATGATCAAAAGGGTATAATCATTCATACATGCCATATTGACCTAAACATTAAATTTCTTCATATATTGGCTTTATTTGTATTTTATGATATATAGTAATTTATTTAATGTGTTCATGAGATTCAACCCTGCAGATTTAGACAGGATCCCATGCAGGTTCATTAAGGAACGTTGAGGCCAAAACACAAATGGCCAAAAGCCAAAAGTCAAATAGCCAAAACAGAACAGTTTACACATGACACCAATACATGGCGAGGCAGACATCCTGAGAAGGTTAAAGAACGTTGAGGCCAGAACACAAATGGCCAAAAGACAAAACATAAATGGCCAAAATAAAACAGTTTACACATGACGCCAACAGCTGTTTCACCCCTCCAATCAGGCCCGTATACTCCTAAACTCTCTCTCTATTTTTATTATTTTCCTTTAATTAATTAATCGTTATTCTTTTTGTTAATCACTAACCAATTAACATTTTTTTCTAATAAAATCAAAAACACAAAAAAATATATTTTATTTATTAAAATTAAATTCAGCACTTTATTTTTGTAAATAAATATTAGGTTTTTATTAACTTTGATTAATTTATTTTATTTGTTTAAATACTCAAAAATCCAGAAATATTTTAATTAATTAATTAGTTTATTAATTTAATTGTTAACTTAATTTAATTTCTTTTAATCCAAAAATAACCAAAAAAATCACGTTCTTTCAAAAAAGAGTCAAAACCCCAAAAAACTCGCATCCAATTTAATTTCCCGCATGCTATCCATTTTATCATATTATTGTATCTGTTTCCCGGAATGTAATAGCTTTTAATTAGGACTTTAATTATTTATCGCTTTATTTTACTTTCCGCATTTTAATTTCAAGGGTTGTTTTTGGCGATGTAAATACCCGACGCCTTGTAATAGTTTAGATTTAATTTCCGCAATTTAAATTTCGCAACTATTAACTGCTAGATGTATGAATAATAGGTTATGCATGACAAGATCTTCTCTTAAATTAAAATCAATCGTAGCTCACCACAACATGTGCAAAGATAATTTAACATGAAACCTGACACACGTGCATATGCCACTCCTAGGGTACGCCTCACTTGGCTGCCTCGACGTGGTCATTAAGTATAGGGTGTTTTAGAGGTCGCCCTCCTGTCTAAAGATCCAAGTTGCCTCGAAACGGTTGCCTCGGATAAAAAAAGGATCTAGGACATTAGGGTTACCGCTAAGGCGTCCTACTATTGCTTTGGTGACCACACAAGTCCCTAATAATCGAATTGACCCGAATAACTCCAACGACGGTGCTACCTACTTCTCAATAGTGGGATAGTACTGTCTTAAGGACTCTTACACAGCCTAATTCCTTAGAGTAGGTAGATTTCTCCTGGGTACTTGCTCTTTCAAAAAACAAAAACATCTTTTCGCATCTACACTTTCAAAAAGTTTTCAAACAAATACTTCATACACTCTTGAGGACTGATACAAGAGTTACCTAGAAGTTTTTCAAACTAAACTTTTTCAAAACCCGCAAACACAAGAAAAGCAAACAATTTTGAAAACATAGTGAGCAAGTACCTAAGAGCCCGTGGACAACCACGAATAGAAAGGGTGCTAACACATTCCCTTTCTATAAATCTACCTCCCGAACCGAGAGACATCTCGAAAAAGGAATTTTGTTGTGCTTTTGTCCTTTCCATGTTGGAGAACATAAAAGACGGTGGCGACTCTTGCTTACCGCGACATTTTGCGAACCAACTTAAAAAATAGTCAGTTCTATTTCCACCGATCACAGAAGGTATTAGCACCCTAAATATCTACGGTACTCCGCAGGAACCTCTTTGTAAAAATATGTATATTTTGGATATAAAATGTTGTATATAAAAAAATTATGGTGATGAGAAAAGAAGTATATTTTTATAATTTTTGCACCCGCCGCGGTTGCGAACCTTTAGTGCCTACGTACCACCTTCCTTGCAATAGGGGATCAGGGTACACGTAGTTCCTCTTAAAAAAATATAAAACACAAGTGTGTTGGTTAATTTTAGGGGAAAAGACGTCATTCTCATTGTCCATGTGGAAAACATACTTACTACCCACAATTATGAGAAAGGAGAATTTGCGTCATCTCAAAGTGGAGGATATGGCTTGATTTTAAAATCAACAATGCCTCACTCAACACCCAAGTGGAAAATATCTCACTTCACTACATATTGTACAAGTATAGTTGTTTGCATCACAACAAGGATTGACGAAGAGTCTAATATTTTCCAGAAATTTTTTAAAGATGAAAGCCAAAAGGGCAAAATAGTTTGAATTAAATTGATTGACTTTTAGTCTTCTCACAAAAATGTCTAAGTATTATTAAATTGATTAAAGTTGGATTAAGAAAAGATTTTTGAAAATACATGGACCTAAGTCCAATTTTATTATGAAAGTGGTTCAAGTTTTAAAACAAGAAGAATTTTCAAAAGGGGGGAGAAGATTTTTAAATTAAAGAAGATGGGAGGAGATGAAGAGACTATCCTAAAGCATAAGGTAAAAGCTAAGGAGAAAGACCATCTAACCAAACAAGAAGCCAACACTTGACATAATGAGTCAATGTAGAATTCCATACTTTGGATTTGAAACTAAGCAAACAATTAATAAATCCCTTAAGAATACCAAACTTCAATTGCATTAAGTCTTCACAAAAATTGGACAGAGTAACGACTGTATGAAGATGTGAAAAACACAAGAAGGGGGGTTGAATTGTAAAACTTAAAACAAATGCTTAGACAACACAGTATTTTTATCCTGGTTCGTTTAATCTCAAACTACTCCAGTCCACCCGTCAAGGTGATTTCACCTCTCTCCAACGAGGTCTTAGTCCACCATATTAAAAGGATTACACAGCTACTTTAACAACTATTAAAGCCTTCTTGAGTATAACCACAAACCGGTTTATCTCAAGGAAATCTCTTACAAAATAATTGAACAAGAATGTGTTTAATGTTTTCTAATAAAACAGTATATCACTACTGTGATAATTTCACAATTTAAGCTTGGAGTAAAAACTGAATTGCTAAAGCGTTTGAGTAAGCGTGGTTTGAAGGCTTGGCAAATTCTATGAGTGCATGCGTGCGTCTTTTCAAAAGCAGATTAGTTTATATAGACAAGGCAGAGATACGTTGTCCATAAAGCCATTTCAATGATAATAACACACTTTCCTTATTGAGAAGATCTTGTCTTGAAGAGAGCCGTTAGCATTTAATTTTGTCTTGAATACTTAGTAACGCTTCAGAGTCTTCTTTGCTTATGATAGCGCTTCAGAGTGTTCTGCCTTAACTTATGATGACGCTTCTGAGTGCTGATGACTTGGTAAAGATCTTTGATCAGAGTCAGAGTATATATGTTTATGCGCAGATTCTGGTCATCAAGCTTTAGTGTATAATCTGGTAGCTTCAGCGTGTAGCACATGTTATTTATCTTCTGATGCTGATATATTATTGATCTTCTGATGCTGATTCCATCAGAACTTCTGTATATAATACATGATTTTAAGAAGCATATTTGTTCTATATATATATATCTTTGAATTTATTTATTCTTTGTATTTTGTTATCATCAAAACTCTAATTAAGGGTTGTAGAATCAAACTATGTTCTAACAGTCTCCCCCTTTTTGATGATGACAAAAACCAGATTTTTCAATTAAAAATAAAGAATAAAAAGTATAGAATTAAGAAGAGAAAACTCCCCCTGAGTTGATTACTTCCCTTTAATTCCATGAGTCTTTGAGCATCAGAACCTTATTGTATCTTTCCTCATAGTTTTGTACCTGTTCAAGCTTTTCAGAAGAGAAAAAATTTAAATAGATCAGAATGTTTGAAACTTATGTCTCAGTAATCCGTTAATGAAAAATATCATTCTTTATCCCCCTTTTTGTCAGTTATCAAAAAGAACAAATAATCAGAGTCAAAATGCGTTTATATTAAAAAACCAGAAGCAATGATAAGTTCAGAACAATGTAAAAATATTACAGATAAACATGTTTAAAAAAAAGGAAATTCTAAGAGGGAGGAGGAAGACGCGTGAACAAGGCCTCCAACATGCTCTTGATCTGGGTGTTGGTTTCTTGTTTCTGGGTTAACATGCTCGTGATTGCATCAATTTTGTTGTCCTGCTTATCCATTCTTTCCTTCATCAACATATCAGATCTTTTCAGGTCTTCTAGAGTCTGCCTGTCAAGGGAGGAAGCTTGAGGATCTTCAGAAACAGGATGCTTCTCAGAGCTTTCTGCAATATCCTTTTCTTGACCCAATTCTTCAGCAGGAATCATCTGCTCTTGAGTATCAGGTTGAACTTTAGATGTTGGACGATGTTTAGACCAGGGAGCATTGTCTAGAGGGAGAACTTCTTCCTTAAGCAGCTTGCTCAGAACTGGACCTTCAATTTCTTTCAGCAGATTGCTGAAGTTCTGTTGAGCTTGTCCGTAGCTCTGTTCTTGCAACTTATAAGTTTCAGAGCATACCCATCTTATGAACTTTGTCCAAAGGTAGTCTGATGCAGCAAGATCAACCAGTTCAAGACTAGCTTGTTTAAGAGAAGTGATCCACTTCTGTACTTCTGTTTCAAATATCAATAAGCTGGTACCAACATCTGGATGTTTTGGTTTTGGGATAGCTGTTTTGTGGAATATGGCAGCAAGACGTTCAAAAACTGTTAAGTCAATGACAGTCTTGATGTTGTCTTCTGGATTGTTCTTTGGTGAGGGAGTGGGAGAGTCAGGAATTTTGATTGGACTTGATGGAGAGTTTGGTGGAGTTGATTCTGGTGAAGAGGGAAGTTAGGGAATATTCACAATGGTACCAAGGGGCATACAAATGGGCAGAGGTTGTGTGATTCCAGGAATAAGAATGGTATCAAAGTCAACAGTTTGGTTTGATTTATGAGGTTCTGGTTCATAGGATTCAGAAGGTTGAGCCTCAGAAGTTTGAACTTCTGGGTGAGATTGTTCAGGTTGTGGAGAGGGTGGATTAATTTCTGTTTGAGGAGATGAAGGTAGTGGTATTTCTGGTAGTGGAGAGAGTGGGTGAATTTCTGGTTGCGGTGAGATGGGAATTTCTGGTTGTGGTTTTGTGGTGGTTTCAGGGTTTGGATTTTCTGGCATGGGAGCAGAAGTGTGTTGGTCTATATCAGATAGAACTTTTGCAAGTTCTTGTTGGGTTACTTCAATATTTGGATTTGGAGGTTGGGAGCGAGATCTTCTAAGAGTTAAGGATTCAGAGGGGTCAAATTCAATGTCAAAGTCATCAAAAGTTTGTGGTGTGGGATTTTCAGATTGAGTGGGAATTGGTATAGATGTTGATACAGAAATTGAATCTAAAACAGTTACAAAAGAAGGATTACCTTTCTTTTTAGGAGTCCGCTGGGATGGTCCTTCTGCTACAGCTTTCCTTTTCTTGGTTTTCTTCAGCACAACTTCTGGAGCCTTCTGCTGCAGATCCTGAATGTTCAAATTTGGTGTTGTACCATCCGCCTTGCAAGCATCCAGATATCTGACTATTATATCTGGTTTAGAATCAATCTCTGAGAATAGAGGAAATTTATCCAGAGGGACTCTTCTGCTAGAGATTGCTGCAAAAGGAGTGACGCTGGGTTCCTTCTTGACGTTCTCAATTAACTTCATTTTCTTCAGATCCTTTGCATTCAGCTGTTTGCCAACAGTAGCTTCCAGAGGGCTGATTTCCTGAGCCTCTGTAAGATGATCAATCAGCTTATTCTCTGTTAGAATATCTGATATAAGTCTTCTTAGGGGTATCCAGTCCCTTTTTGTGTGCTCCTCTTCTCTGGTTTCTTTAACACTGGTCCTGAGATGGTTAAACAGAAGATGAGCCAGATTTACCTTGATCTTCTGAGAGATGAAGTAGATCAGAAATTGCTGATCAATATTGATGTAGTCAGGAGAGCTGGTAGGGTTCCTGTGGTTTATGCATCCCAGAATGATCTTGGCCCAAATTCTGTGATGGTCTTTTAAATCCCTTATCTTGCTGGAGGGAAGCCCTAGAGTGAAGATTTCTCTAAAAATTAGGGCAACATCAGCGCATCTTTCAGCCATGTCAATGCAACGAACACCACCACCACTGTAGCCTATTAATCTTGCAATGAGGTCCTCAGTAATAACTATCTTCTTCCCCATGATGTATGAAGTAACTTGATGGTTGGAAGATGAAGCATGAATCCAAAATTCCTTTACAAGAATTGGGAATATTGGACCCACCAGTCTGTCAAAGTATCTTTCCCAGCCTTGAGCCTTAACTTCTTCAGAGAGATTAAATCCATTCTCTTGAAGACTGTTGAAATCCATGATCAATTCTGACAGAACCTCTAGATTTTTGATTGGTGTGAGAAGCGTTCTGTAGGGTTCTTCGTATTGTTCAGTGGAATCTGATTTCTGAGAGCTGGAAGTAGGAATGCTGGTGGAAGCCATGTTCACACGAAGGTTTTTGTGAAGAAATTAAAAGGGTTTTTGAGAAAGGATGCAAACTGAAAACAATAAGTTTGTAGAGAAGATGAAAGTGAAAGTGGAGGTAAAAGAGTGTAAATGGTGAGAAACGTGTTTAAATAGATTTCTAAATTTTTTTTGAAAACATAAACTTAAGAGAGAGATAATGATTATTAGCATTTAATGATAGCTGATTTTGGGGGATTCAGAAAGATATTGGAACGGTTACCCATGACATGTGTCTCAATGCATCCAATCAACGCTTTTTCCTTTTCTGAAACGTGAACGCGTGTTCAGCCTCAGAAAGTAGCTGACGACTGGATGACACTTGTTTGCTTGAGTGAACTGCACATTTCTATCCTTGAAATGAAGCGCTCAGATCTTCATGGATAAATTCTGATACAATTTGTACTTCTAAAGATCTGAAGAAAGATTGATCAGTAGTTCACGAAAAATAAACAAATTTCTGAAGGTTAAGATATGGAATCAAAACAATTTTATTCTGGGCAGAGCTTCATGCTGAGATGTTTCAGAATGAAGTTGAACCTATCTTCAGAAAGAGGTTTTGTAAAGATATCAGCCCATTGATGGTCTGTGTTAATAAATTTTAAATTTAGAATCCCTTTCTGAATATAGTCCCTAATAAAATGATGTTTTATTTCTACATGCTTAGCCCTAGAATGCAAAATAGGATTTTTACTTAGGAAAATAGCAGAAGTATTGTCACAGAGGATAGGGATGTTACTCTCAAATATCTGGAAATCCTCAAGTTGACTTTTCATCCAGAGCATTTGTGTGTTGCATCCAGCTGCTGCTATATATTCAGCTTCTGTTGTTGATAGAGCTATTGTGGATTGTCTTTTGTTGGACCATGAGATCAGATTTTCTCCCAGAAACTGGCAACTTCCAGAAGTGCTTTTATGTTCTACTCTATCTCTAGCGAAATCAGCATCACAGTATCCTATCAAACTGTAATCACTTGATTTTCTATAAAACAAACCCAGATTAGTAGTACCTTTCAGATACTTGAAAATTCGCTTAACTGCTGTTAAGTGAGATTCTCTAGGATCTGATTGGAATCTAGCACAAATGCAAACACTGAATAGAATGTCAGGCCTTGAAGCTATCAGATAGAGAAGAGAACCAATCATACCTCTGTAGACCTTCTTTTCTACCTTTTTACATACCTATTCTCTTTCCAGAATGCACGTGGGATGCATTGGAATCTTTGATGGCTTACATTCTGAGAGATCAAATTTCTTCAGAATTTCTCTGACATATTTGCTCTGATGAATGTAAGTTCCTTCTGGGGTTTGATTAATCTGAATGCCCAAAAAGAATTTTAGTTCCCCTATTAGGCTCATATCAAATTCTGCCTGCATACACTTAGCAAACTTTCTTCCCAGAGAGGGTTTAGTAGATCCAAATATGATGTCATCAACATAAATCTGACATACTAAAATGTCATTCTTAACTGTCTTACAGAACAAGGTTGTGCCCACTTTCCCTCTGGTGAATTCCTTTTCTAACAGGAAGTTACTTAGTCTTTCATACCAAGCTCTTGGAGCTTGTTTCAGACCATAGAGTGACTTCTTTAGTTTGAAAACATATTCTGGATTTTTGGAACTTTCAAAACCAGGGGGTTGGTGCACATATACCTCTTCTTCTATATAGCCATTTAAGAATGCATTCTTAACATCCATCTGATATAGAGTGATGCCTTTATTAACAGTAAATGAAATTAAGAGTCTG
This sequence comes from Vicia faba, assembly GCA_948472305.1. Lineage (NCBI taxonomy): Eukaryota > Viridiplantae > Streptophyta > Magnoliopsida > Fabales > Fabaceae > Vicia > Vicia faba. Next base: position 1,229,575,935 of record OX451739.1, read on the forward strand.
ATAGATTCTAACCTGGCGACTGGAGCAAAGGTTTCTGTATAGTCTATCCCCTCTTGCTGACTATAACCTTGTGCTACCAGTCGTGCTTTGTTTCTGATGACTTCACCTTGTTCGTTCAGTTTGTTTCTGAACACCCATTTTGTTCCAATGACGTTGAATCCTTTTGGTTTGGGAACTAGATCCCATACGTCATTTCTTGTGAATTGATTTAGCTCCTCTTGCATTGCTAGAATCCAGTCATTGTCCAGAAGTGCTTCATCAATTGTTGTTGGTTCAATTAGAGAAACCAGTCCCATGAGGGATTCTTCAGAGTTTCTGAAGCTAGATCTTGTTCTGATTGAATCTTCCTTCCTTCCTAATATTGTTTCTTCTGGGTGATCCATGCTGCTTCTGGATAGTCTTTTCTGGAGTTGATCAACAGAAGGTGCTGGATTGCTTGCAGTGCCTCTTTCTGATGTTGAGGGAGTGTCTCTGTTGAGAGCTTCTGATGATTTGTCTTCAAAACCTGTGAGTTCAACTTCCATACCTGCAAGGAATTCATTATGCTTTGACTTTTGAGAGTCAAGCTTATCATCAAAACGAACACTGATTGACTCTTCCACAATCTGAGTTTCTGTATTATATACTCTGTACCCTCTTGAGCGTTCAGAATATCCTAATATAATACACTTTTGTGCTTTAGAGTCAAACTTGTTCAAATAATTTTTTGTATTCAGAATAAAACATGTAAATCCAAATGGGTGAAAGTAGGAAATGTTGGGCTTTCTATTCTTCCACAATTCATATGGAGTCTTTTCCAGAATAGGTCTTATGGAGATTCTATTCTGAATGTAACACGTTGTGTTTATTGCCTCTTCCCAGAGGATCTTAGCAACGTTAGTCTCGTTGATCATGGTTCTGGCCATTTCTTGCAATGTTCTGTTCTTTCATTCTACAACTCCATTTTGCTGGGGAGTTCTAGGACAAGAGAAATCATGCAGAATGCCTTTGTTTTTAAAGAATAACTCAAAATCTTTGTTTTCAAATTCTCCACCATGATCACTTCTGACTTTGACGATTCTAAGATCCTTTTCATTCTGAACTTGGTCGCAGAAGGTAACAAACACAGAGTGTGACTCGTCCTTGTGCCTTAAGAACTTTACCCATGTCCATCTGCTATAGTCATCTACGATTACTAACCCATACTTCTTGCCACTGACTGAAGCAGTTTTAACTGGTCCAAATAAGTTAATGTGCAGAAGTTCTAATGGTTTGGAGGTGGAAACAACGTTTTTGGATTTGAAAGCTGGTTTTGCAAACTTGCCTTTCTGACATGCTTCACACAGAGCATCTAAATTAAACATCAGGTTAGGAAGTCCTCTGACCAGATTGAGTTTGTTAATCTGAGATATTCTTCTCATACTAACATGTCCCAATCTTCTGTGCCAGATCCATTGCTCGTTGTTAACAGACAGTAGACATTTTACATTCTGACTTTTTAGTTCAGAAAGTTTTATTTTATAAATGTTGTTTTTCCTCTTTCCATTAAATAGGATAGTCCCATCTTTCTGACTAACAGCTTTGCATGAATTTTGATTGAAGATTATATCATAACCGTTATCACTTAATTGACTTATGGATAACAGATTATGCATTAATCCATCAACTAGTAAAACATTACTTATAGAGGGAAGATTTCCATTACCTACTGTTTCAGAGTCAATGATCTTTCCTCTCTGATTGCCTCCAAAACCTACGTGGCCTCCAGGCTTAAGTTCCAGGCTTTGGAACATATGCCTTCTTCCCGTCATGTGTCGTGAGCAGCCAGAGTCCAGGTACCATGATTGGTGTTTTTGCTTTGCTGCTAAAGATATCTGCCACACGTATTATTTTATCCTTAGGTACCCACATTTTCTTGGGTCCTGATTTGTTAGTTTTACCAAAACTCTGGTTGAATTTTGGTTTGACAGAGTAATCACTACTTGTATATTTTATGTCATGTGTGTGCCCATATATAAAGTGTGAATCAAGTGGAGTACATTTTATAACTAAATTCATGGCATTTTTTGGTGTAGGTACCTTACCTTGATATCCTATCCCTTTTCTGCCATTTCTGCTAACTCCATAGATCATTGAAGCCATTTTGCTTCTGTCTATGTTTTTAGCTAGAAACTTCTGAAAGTTGTGATCATACTCCTTGATGATCTCATCAGCACTGCTGGGAGTTTCAGGGATCGTTTCCTTCTGAGAGTTTTGCAATTGGTTTTCTAATTTTGAAATTTTATCTTTTAACTCAGAATCATCCAATTTGAGACTCTCAGTCTTATCAGAGTCAGAAGCAAGATTCCTTTTCAGGTTTCTGAATTTGACTCTGATCTACTGATATCTTTCCAGAATTTCATTAAGGCTTTCAGCTAGTTCAGCCTTAGTAAAGTTTATAGTAAAGTCAGGGAATACCTCTTATGTATCTGATTCAGATTCTGACTCAGAAGCTTCACTGTCTTCTGTTATGTTTTCCATGAGAGCTATGTTTTCTCTTTCATCATCTGATTCTGAGTCAGCTTCAGATGTGTCAGAATCATCCAATGTAGCCATGAGACTTTTCTTCTTTTCCTTGCCAAACTTCCTTTTGGGATTTTACTTCTGAAGCTTTGGGCAATCACTTTTGTAGTGCCCTTGCTCGTTACATTCATAGCAGATGATGTCTTTGTTGTTTGGCTTTCTGTTTCCTGAAGAACCTTCAGATCTTCTGTGTCTAGAGGAGGATTCTGACCTTCTGTATCTGGAGAAAGATTCATTCTGATTTTCTGATCTTTTGGGATTCCTGAACTTCCTTTGCCTCTACTTCCACAATTGGTTCACCCTTCTAGAGAGGAGAGATAGTTCATCTTCTTCTGATGAGGACCCATCAGAGGTTTCTTCCATAGCCTGCAAAACTTTGGAGTCAGATTTTCTGTTAGATTTTAAAGCTAATGGCTTACCTTGCTTTGGAGGTTCATCTGCTTCTAGCTCTATCTCGTGACTTCTGAGGGAGCTGACAAGTTCCTCCAAAGAGATTTTGTTGAGATCCTTGGCTAGCTTAAGCGCTGTGACCATTGGCCTCCATTGTTTTGGCAAGCTTCTGATGATCTTCTTAACGTGATCAACAATAGAATACCCTTTGTCAAGAACTTTTAGACCAGCAACAAGTATTTGAAATCTTGAAAACATAGTTTCTATTGATTCTCTCTCTTCCATCTTGAATGCCTCATCCTTCTGAATGAGTGCAAGGGCTTTGGTTTCTTTGACTTGAATGTTGCCTTCATGCGTCGTTCTCAAAGAGTCAAACATATTCTTTGCAGTGTCTCTGTTTGATATCTTCTCATATTCTGAATAAGAGATGGCACTGAGAAGAATTGTTCTGGCCTTGTGATGATTTCTGAACTCACGCTTTTGCTGATCAGACATTGTTTTCCTGTCAATCTTCTGACCACTTCCATCCACTGGGTGCGTGTATCCATCAGTCACCATGTCCCACAGATCAGCATCATGGGCCAGAAAGAAACTTTCAATTCTGTCTTTCCAGTAGTCAAAGTTCTCTCCATCAAAGACTGGAGGTTTGCCACTGAATCTGTCTCTTTCTTCATTGTTGTCATTGGTGATGTTTTGATTTGGTCCTGCCATTGTGTTTTTCTGATGCTGGATCTTGTACTGACACGATTAAGTGTTATAAGCTCAAAACCAGGCGCTCTGATACCAATTGAAGATGTGAAAAACACAAGAAGGGGGGTTGAATTGTAAAACTTAAAACAAATGCTTAGACAACACAGTATTTTTATCCTGGTTCATTTGATCTCAAACTACTCCAGTCCACCCGTCAAGGTGATTTCGCCTCTCTCCAACGAGGTCTTAATCCACTATATTTAAAGGATTACACAACTACTTTAACAACTGTTAAAGCCTTCTTGAGTATAACCACAAACCGATTTATCTCAAGGAAATCTCTTACAAAATAATTGAACAAGAATGTGTTTAATGTTTTCTAATAAAACAGTATATCACTACTGTGATAATTTCACAATTTAAGCTTGGAGTAAAAACTGAATTGCTAAAGCTTTTGAGTAAGCGTGGTTTGAAGGCTTGGCAAATTCTATGAGTGCATGCGTGCGTCTTTTCCAAAGAAGATTAGTTTATATAGACAAGGCAGAGACACATTGTCCATAAAGCAATTTCAATGATAATAACGCGCTTTACTTATTGAGAAGATCTTGTCTTGAAGAGAGCCGTTAGCATTTAATTATGTCTTGAATACTTAGTAACGCTTAAGAGTCTTCTTTGCTTATGATAGCGCTTCAGAGTGTTCTGCCTTAACTTATGATGACGCTTCTGAGTGCTGATGACTTGGTAAAGATCTTTGATCAGAGTCAGAGTGTATATGTTTATACGCAGATTCTGGTCATCAAGCTTCAGCGTATGATCTGGTAGCTTCAGCATGTAACATGTTATTTATCTTCTGATGCTGATATATTATTGATCTTCTGATGCTGATTCCATCAGAACTTTTGTATATAAAACATAATTGTAAGAAGCATATTTGTTCTATATATATATATATATCTTTGAATTTATTTATTCTTTGTATTTTGTTATCATCAAAACTCTAATTAAGGGTTGTAAAATCAAAGTATGTTCTAACAATGTATACAGATGAATTCCAGATCACAGCCAAAGCATGTAATCACAATAACCTGCACAAAAAAAAACAAACAACCCAATGTCTTGGGGTAAACCCTGATAACTCCAGACAAAATAACAATTAAGGTCACAAGGTCTCAAGGTAGATCAAGGAATCTAATCCTAAGTCCAATAAGTTCACAATCTCTATAGTGCCAAGGATAGTAACCAAGTAACATTAAAGTTTTTTAGGGTTTAAGTTGATTATTAGGTATCTTCAAAAGGAAAATGAAAAGCTCAAGTGAGTAAAATAAAAAGACATGAAGATAAAGGCTTAAGTGAGTAAAGATGAAAAGAGCATGAAATGTAAATGCTAAAGTAAATAGTACATAAAGTAAAAAAGCATAAAATAAAAGCATAAAAATAAAGTCAATTGTTAGGAATTAGTGGTTAGTTGGATGACCATCTTGAAACTTGCATTTGGAACTCATTAGAGGATTGGTAGAACCAAATCCACTCAACAACAAGTTACATTTGTTTTTTGTCAAGTATATCATCCATTTAAGAATTCTCAAAATAACACTTAATGATCAATGATGTTTAAGTGATCCACTTTAACCAAAATTGATGAAGTTCCATTAGAGGATTGGTAGAACCAAAGCCTTCTAACAATGGATCTCAAGGTTATTGGATCAAAGGATTCAAATTAACATACTTGGGGTTGAAAACATAGGTTTGAGCCACGAATGGTCATTTTCTCAAATCGGGACAAAATTTAGGGTTATGTTAAGCAATTGTAAGTGGACCTATATAGAAGTCGCACTTATTTTAAGGTCGGCCAATAGCAATCTATGCACCTCATATTTTGAGACATGATATATAAATCATGCTCCAACAACATTTAGTACAATAAGAATGGGATAAGATGAAGAGGGAATGGGAAATGAATTAACCACATTTGAACCAAAAATTTAGTCAAACTATTATTAAAACTGTTCATCCATTTTTATGGAGCTAGACTCAACACCATGGATCCAATGATGTTAATAAAGTTCATGATCAAAATTTCAATCCAAGATCAGCAAGAATATATATAAAAATAAAATTGTATTTAAAAATAAAAGAAGAGTGTTTTTTTTTTAAATGATTAAAAATGAAAATAAGAGAGAAAAATAGCAACTATGTTCAAATTAATTAAGAAAAATTAAATAAGACCATAGAAAAATCATAAATGGACTCAAATATTTTTATGAAGTTTTTGGTAATTTTTTAAAGTCAGATACTATTTTTAAAATTAAAAGAATAGATAAGATAAACCAAAAATAAAGAAAAATAGTAAATTCAAAAATAAAAAATAAGGTCACCAATATTTGTCAAAATATTATTGGATCCTTCCCTATTTTTTTTAGAATTTAAAAATGAATAAAGATATTTTTAAACATTTAAAACAATTCAAATAAAGTGGAAAATTATAAAAAATATCAAAACAAAAAATAAAATTGTGAAAAAATAAAAATTAGAGGGAGAAAAATCAAAAGTATTTTCCATAATTTTTTTAGATTTTTTGGAGTTAAAATGAATTTTCTATGATTTTTGAAATTTAAAACAATTAAATATAAAAATAAGAAATAAAAAAATAAGGCCAAAAAATACGTGGACCATTGGATGAGAGTCAAAACGCGTTAGTAATCAAATCCAAGGGATCTAGCGCGTTGTGCATATCATGGTCATTACTGAATAAAGCACTGAATCTGTTATAAAATCAGAAATTCAAAAAATCTAAATGGCGTTGTTTCGTTGGTTGAAGGATGACACGTTGGACATCTTCAACCTCCAGCCAGTCTCAAAACCAGACTGCTCAAACTGTAAAATTAGAGCTCGAGACCGGTACCATTTGCTTCGTCTCATCAAGACGAAGACAAGTACACCTTCGCGGAAAATTTATATAAGTTGTAGCTCAAACAATTTGGAAGAGAAGTTTTCAAAAGGGATTTGAAATTTCGTGGTCAAAACGTACTTCCAGTTAAAAACAAGTGTTACAACTAGAACCAGGATGATGAGAGCTTCATAATGGTGTCAAAGTTTGAGAGAATTGGTGAAGGAATCTACCTATTGAAGTTAAGTTGCAGAGCTTTGAAACTAGACTTGGCTAGTACGATTCAAGGAGTTTTAGAGCTTAATTCTTCTTTTGTTAGCTTCAATGAGGATTAAAGAAGGTGAATTGACAAAGAAAAATGATTGAGAAAGGCTGTAAGAACAAATTCGAAGTTGCAGAAAATTGAGTTCAAGATGAAGTTTGGCAGGATGATTCTAGCTCTCTAAGCTTGAGGAAATGAATTAGGGATGACCCTCTATTTATAGGGAATCAAATAGGATGATCAAGCGTGTGAAATGATGAAGTTTGGAGGGAAATAGTGTGAAGTTGCAAACAAGAAAAGTGTGACTTCTATTTTGATCAAAACTCATCCAAACTTTGCGTTTTAATGTTCTAATCATTTCTAGAAGTTCACTAAACATGTTTAGAAGCAAAAACACGCAACAATTTTGTGATTAGAGGCCAAAACAAAGATTTCAAATTCCTGACTTAGTGAGAAATTCAGTTTCAAGTTGCCAAATTCAAATCAATGGCATTCTCAGCTCAAGGGGTCTTAGGTCATGAGTCTTGAAGCTTTAGAAAAAGGAGGTTACAAGCTCTACAATGTGCAAAGAATGGGATCAAATGGATATTTGAGCGGAAAGTTGTGATTAGTCAAAGTTGGAAAAAAGAGGTTGACTTTCCATACTTAGAAAATTTCTAAGTTTTTTTCTACAAAAATTACTTATAATATATTGCATCAAAAACATGGCCTTCCACTTTAAATTTGCTCTTGATCAAAAAAGATGGCATGAAATAGACCTCTTGAATGACATTTTTAAATTTGAACCATTCAAAATCTCCAAAAATTGAGAGAGTTATGACTTGTTGAAGTTGTCAAAAATTCAAGAAATGACCTATAATCTTTTGCATCCTTAAGACATCTTCCATACATTTTCAAGCTTTGCACATAAAAGAAAGGTTGAAGTTCACATCTTCAAGATCATTATGGAAAAATAATGGGCTCAAGGTGATAAAAATTGATCAAGGTTTGTTCATTTGAAGTCACATAAAGGAACTTAAGGGTCCATCTGGAGGACTTGTAATCTTTCTTCATCATCAAGTTTCTTCCACACAAAATTTCTTTGAAACTTTTGAAGTGATTTGTTAATAAACTTTTAAAGAGAAGTATGTCTTTGGAATCACTCAAAAATACCAAAAGATGAGCAAGATATACCCTTTTGAAGTTCAAAACCCTAGCTGCTAAAGCCAAAAAATGCATTGGGGAACCTTTGCAACTTTGACCAACCTTCTTGAAAAAGTACTTTTGTTATGTGATTATAAGTTGTAGAGGATGATAAGTAGAAATTATTGCAACCAAAACCACCTCCAAATCTTGAGAATTGAAGGAGATGTGCACTTGTGATCATTAAAATCAAATACTTGTCCAATTGAGTCAAACTTCTTCAATCAACCCTTGTATTTTTGAACTAAATCTTGACAACTTGAGGCATGATGAATCATGAAATGCTTTGTCATGATATTACTTCCAAACATCTTTAATGATGCGGCTTGAATCTCGATGAAGCTTTGTTGAGGATGGCATAGAAATGAACTCATGAATCCATAGATCAATGTTAATGGAATGTATTGTGCTTTCACCTACAACATCAACAATTAGGGAAAACACTCATTGCATTTATTAGTTAAAGGATAATCAATACAAAACATAAATGATCATAACATACAAGTCAAGGTGCTTGGTGATTCCTCCTAGAGAAAAAGCTAAAGATAGGGAGAAGAACCAAACCTAATGTGATCTTGTTGTAATTGAATTGAGGTGATATAATGAAGGGATCTTAGGGGGGAAATTGGGGTACAACAGCTGCCCTTATTTAAGTGTCTTCTATCTGGAGATACGGAGGTCAAAATCTTTGTATCGACGCGATTGAAGATACTTAAATATAAAACAAACCCGATTTTTGGCCCTAAGATACCATGAAATGCTTATGATTATGAATGCAGATGAACAAATCTAAAGGGACGCAAGACACCACTGGGGATGTTAAAAAGTAAAAAAAAAAGGAAACAAAAGGAAAACTTGACCAGGAAAATAAATCATTGGTGAAGAAAAGACAAGACTTTGTTGGGGTAATACCCAAGAGAGGATCTAAAGCATCATCAACTCAAAATTTTAGGAGAGAGAGTGAAGGATAACGGTGACCGACAGATAACTGTGAACTACCAACTCACTGAGGGAATAGAAAAAAATTAACGTCGACCCACTGGGGAAAGGAATGGTAAGATAATACCAGTAAATTTTAGGATGTATTCAACACTCATGACTATGAACAAATGAGCTTCTACTGGGCAACCAAATTTCAATGACGAACTACCTTCCATAATGACAAGGCTACCATTCATGGAAAAAAGATATCATCAACTAACTACCTTCCATAATGACAAGGCTACCATCCATTGGAGTAACAAAATCTCAACAATGAACTACCTTCTATAATGAAAATGCTACCATTCATTGGATTAGCAAAATCTCAACAACAAACTACCTTCCATAATGATAAGGCTACCATTCATTGGAGTAACAAAATCTCAACAACGAACTACCTTCCATAATGACAAGGCTACCATCCATTGGAGTAACAAAATCTTAACAACGAACTACCTTCCATAATGACAAGGCTACCATCCATTGGAGTAACAAAATCTCAACAACGAACTACCTTTTATAATGACATGGCTACCTCCATCGAAAAAAGATCTCAACAACGAACTACCTTCCATAATGACAAGGCTACCATCCATTGGAGCACCAAAATCTCAACAACAAACTACATTCTATAATGACAAGGCTACCATCCATTGGAGTAACAAATCTGAATCTTCTCTGGGAGCCATCAGATTCACTGGGGGGAGTACAGGTTGCTCAAATAAAGAGACCTGCTACTTGCTGCTATGAAAAGGAATTGCAATAAAGACTTCCTGAAGAAAGAAAATATGGCTTCCTGGGGGAAAGAAAATGGAACTTCTGGAGAAATGCCAATATAATTCCTATTGAAGATATAGAATCCTCTCGTGCAAAATAAATGCACATTTTAAACCATAGCTCAAAGCTTGCAGAAACCCAAATAATAATATTGCTGAGGGTGTCTATTCCAACCAGAAATAAATTGGAATGAAGCAGTAAAACAAAATACATATCTTGAGAAATAAGCTCAAGAGGGAATCATAATTCTATCCGGACAACGAGCTGAAAAGAAGGCTTAAACAAAATTCTTCCACGAGGGATAACTAAGTGGGGAAGTTAAAAGAATATACACTTTCTGCTTAAGATTGACATTCTGATGGAGCAATAGTAACATAACTTTTGCAAAACAGGGTAATATACAACCCAGATGCAAATTAAATAAAATGCAAATGAGCAATGATTATGCATGACGCTGGTATGAAAGCATGGATGTTATCATGTATATGCTTGACAAAACAGACATATAACACTGGGGATAAACATACGACAACCAAGTGGGCACCGTCCATACTTGGCTAAATCACATTCAGGATGGAAATTCCATGAGATAGTAAGCACCAACCAAGGAAACAAACTCCTATTTCATAGCTTAAATCCACTGGGAAAGAACAAGATCAATAGCATTAGATTAACACAAACATGGCGATATAACATCTTCCTCCAAATTTTGCCGGGGAATTACACAGACTTCAGCGGGGGAAACAAAATGTTTGAAGTTCACACTTCTTCCATGGTTGATTTTACTATGGAAAACAATATCACATCATTGAGACATCAGTTGAGGATGACATACTGACTTCATTGGGGAGAGTAATACTATATCATCGAATGAGACGTCGAGATACATTCTTTAATACTGAGAGTGATAATTGCACCAACTTCTTTGGGGAGAAATTATGAAATCTTATGGGGTCAGCAATTTCAAAGAAGTATATCATCTCAACTTAACCTTGGGAATTTAAGGAATCAATGCTATAGCAAGAAAGCTTATGGGGATTTTAAATCCAGTCTAGCACTTGGCGGGAGAAAACCCAAAAAGTTGATAACCGTTTCAGCACTTCTTCAATAAGACACTGCCCTTGCCTGACCGCTGAAAGGAGATACTATGCAAATGAGTCCAACTCAGCATGTACATGGAGAAAAGACTTTTATTAAATGAGTGAAGCCTTCACTAGGGAATCTTGGATTAAGTCTTCATATCATGCAAACCCTTGAGCTTATCCATCCCTGAAGTTACTAATTTTGTTCCCCTTGTATCACAAAACTTAAAGCAATTTGTAAATTCTTTTCAGAAATAATTTTGTTATTTAGTCTGTTTTCTTTGATCATTATTATCGATAATAAATGAAATCTTTATAAGCTGAATAAAATAAGAATTGCAAAGAATTGAATAAAAGGCTCAAACTTTATTAATAGAATGGTAGTCTGTGAATGGCAGGACTTCATAGATGATTACAAAGTTTGGAGCATGGTAATATATATTTGGAAAAGATACATTGAACTTAAATGACTATTATCCTCCCTAACAACTTTGAATTCCTGAGCCAAAGCTTTGGTCAAAGAGTAGTAAGATCCAAGAAGATTGTTGCTCCATTGATCAAGTCTTGTTTGATGCAGTTACTTTCCAGAAAATCCCTAACTTTTGCCTAGGCCGCCCTGCGGGTTTTCGACCTACCGGGAAAATTTATTCTGTTTATGTCTCTAATTTTTGCCTAGACCGCCCTTTCGGGTTTTCGGCCTACCGAGACGCTCCTTTTTTTCCTAAGCCACCCTTTGGAGTTTTCGTCTTAGCGAGCTATTCTTTTATTTTTTTTCTAGGTGAACTATTTCTTGACCGCATCAGCATTCACGGTACGTGGGAACCCCTCACCATCATTGTTTCAAGAATCAGTGCACCGCCAGAGAAGGCTTTCTTGACAACATATGGGCCTTCAAAATTGGGAGTCCACTTGCCCATAGAATCAGTGTTAAAATACATGATCTTCCTGAGCACGAGGTCGCCTTTTCCGAATTCACGAGGTTTGACCTTCTTATCAGAAGCTTTCTTCATTCTTTTTTGGTATATTTGGCCATGAAACAAGGATGTCATTCTTTTCTCTTCTATTAAATTCAACTGGTCAAACTTATTATGGACCCATTAAGCCTCTGATAACTTGGCTTCCATTATCACACGCAAAGAGGGAATCTCAACTTTAATGGGGAGCACTGCTTCCATTCCATATATAAGAGAGAACAGGGTTATCCCTGTTGAAGTGCGTACATATGTCTGATACCCATGCATAGTAAAAGGGAGCATTTTATGCCAGTCTTTGTAAGTAACAACCATTTTCTGAATGATCTTCTTGATGTTCTTATTGGCCGCTTCAACAACCCCATTCATCTTTGGCCTGTAGAAAGATGAATTATGATGGATAATCTTAAATTCTTCACAAAGTTCAGACATCATTTTGTTATTCAGATTTGAGCCATTGTCGGTGATAATCCCGCTTGGCACACCATACTGACATATGAGGTTGTTCTTAATGAAGCACACTACCAATTGTTTAGTGACATTAGCATATGAAGCTGCCTCCACCCATTTGGTGAAGTAGTCAATTTCCACTAATATGAAACTATGCCCATTTGACGCCTTTTATAACACCCCAATTCTACCCCAAGCAATTATCGGAAAATCAGAGTATAAAAATTTCCAATATAATCAGGATGTCACATATTCAACAAAAACACATAAACCTGTCATGCTTTTAGAATAGATAAATAACACTTAAAGAAGCGGAATGAACACAAGTCATGAATATAGTCTTCATAACATAGACCAAACTTTGATTAATCACGCAGCGGATTCATAATAATTCTCCAAATAAGATATAGCATCTTTGAATCATGAAACAACATCAATACAATAACTCCTCAAATAACAACGTAAGTTTCAATAAATAAACAACAAAATAAGACAAGCGTTCATTTTCCCCTCGAGTGCTACGTATCAGAGCAAATGACACCGAACTCGAACTAACAATGTTATCGACTACTCATGTTGGTTACATGCACGTTACCAACAAGGGGAACATTCAAACAGAAGGGGTGAGATATCAAACTACATAAATAGGGTTATGATAAACAATATATTAGGTAAAGAATATACGATTCACCATGTCACACAACAACAACATAAAGCAACACAATCCACCTACACATCAATTCAACTTATAACATCACCAGGCATAAATAACACTTCAAATAAGGCAACTTAGAAAATGCCATTGGAGCATAACTCCCAACTTAGAAAATGCCAGTTTACCGAGGCATAAGGCAAAGCCTTCAACTTAGAACATCCCAATCCAGGCCAACATAGGCGAGCATTCGCTCCAACTTAGAAAATGTCAATTCAAATGCTATGCTATGCTATACGACGATATAAACAACCACAACTCGACAATGCAACAACAATAACCTAACAATGGTCGACATAACAACAAATCACATCGTTCCACATTGGCCAAAGGCCTACAACACAACATGTCAACAGAATCAATAACTTTTCATGACAACAACATATTTATTATATATTCACTAGGATTCACACCATAAGGCTACCCACATAAATAATTTATAATCACATTATCAATAGCGAATTCCACATATACACAAAGATATCTCGCAACAATAGCATATTCATCGATCAACATAAAATAACACAAGATTGGTCATTAGACTTATAATCAACAATGTCCATAAAATGGACAAAATGACTTAACCAACTGTACCGTCAATTCGGTGCAATCGACATAATTTCAACAAAAAGACATATCCATAATTACCTACTAATTAAACTTAGTTCCCTAGTCAAATTTCATTAAATTCCAGACAACTAATTATACTGCCTAATTCGATTACAGATCAATGGTTCTACACATGAATTTAGTAGTTACTTAATCATTGCTTCATTCAACTAATTGATGTTTTGTTCCTTATCACCATATTTTATACTTTGGTTTACAGAAGAATCAAACAGGACGAATCAGGTCAGAAAAGTGCATAAGTCAAACTTTCAGAAAATTTGCTACAACAGCTAACACGGGTGGCCGTGTTTCTTGACACGACCGTGTCAGGAGAAGGAAAGGGGACTGGCGTGGAGTGCAGGGGATAACACGGGTGCCTGTGTCAGGAGGCCTGAAGCTTAAAAGCCAATTTTGCCTCCATTCACACATGTGCCTTGTTCTTGTTCATTCCTTGTTTCAATTTACCCATTTATCCTAGCTTAGCATTAACCCCATACAGATCAAATACAAAATAACAACACAACTCAAATCAATTGTAAATTTCAATAGCAACACAACCAATTTCTCAGCATAACATTATAGTGAAACTAATACCCTAAATCCCAAATTAAAATTCATCATACTCCCATTTATTTAGTAAGAACCCCACCCTTAGATTGAATGCAACTCTAAGAAACTTCAATGGAATTTCTGGGGATTTGGCACTACTAGCAACTTCCTCTTGTTCTTCTTCTCCTCTCAAAACCCTATTCCTCTTTCTCTTCTTTTCCTTTCTTTTCTTGATAACACTAACTCTCTTTCTCCTCTATTCCTATTTCTAATACAATAATATTATTTCTCTTAATAAATCTAAATGGGCCTAAGTGACATTCCCTCCCCCCCTATTACTTCACAACACCATAAATTAATCCCAATCTCATATTTAAGCTTAATAATAAAATAATACTTCAACTTAATTCCACCAAATTAAATCCGATTACTTATCGTGCCACTAAATAAAATAATTCCGACTTCGATGGTAAAAATTCGAATTAATATAAAATATTCACAAATATTTAATTAAATAAATAATTAAATATCGGGGCGTTACAACTCTCCCCCACTTAGAATATTTTCGTCCTCAAAAATAGAAGTTTACCTGGTTCAAATAACTCGGGATAGGAGTCTCGCATCTAGCTCTCCAACTCCCAGGTCATACTTTCTCCAGCAGCTCCTAACCAGATAACTTTCACCAATGCAATCTCCTTTCCTCTTAGAATCTTCATCTCGCGATCCACAACTTGCACAGGCATCGTCTCTACCGTGAGATTATCCCGTACTTGCACATCTTCCACCTGAATCACATGAGACGGATCGGGAATATACTTCCGAAGTTGCGATACATGAAACACATCGTGCAAATTAGCAAGATTTGGCTGTAACGCCACTCGGTAAGCAAATTTCCCAACTCGATCCGATATCTGATACAGACCAATAAAATAAGGAATGGGCTTCTTAGACTTCAGAGCTCGCCCAACACCAGTCACAGGTGTGACTCTCAAAAATACATGATCACCAGCTTGGAATTCCAAATCCTTCCTCCTCTTGTCATGATAACTTTTCTGTCTACTTTGAGAAACCTTCATCTTCTCTCGGATAAGCTTCACTTTCTCAGTAGTCTCTCGAACAATCTCAGGTCCAAGTACCACACTTTCACCAGATTCATGCCAACACAATAGAGTCCTACACCTCTGACCATACAACGCCTCAAAAGGTGCCATCCCAATACTCGAATGCTAATTGTTATTGTAAGTGAACTCAATCAACGGAAGATAAGTATCCCATAAACCCCCTGCTCAAGAACACATGCTCTCAACAAATCCTCCAATGACTGAATCGTCCTCTCGGTCTGACCATATGTCTAAGAATGATACGCTGAACTCAACCTCAACTTATATCCCAACGCCTCTTGCAAACTTTTCCAGAAATCAGAAGTAAACCTTAGATCTCTATCGGACACAATACACAAAGGAACACCATGCAACTTCACAATTACTCTGGTGTAAATCTTTACCAACTTCAAAATCGGATATGTGATTTTAATATGTATAAAGTGTGTCGACTTTGTAAGTCTATCAACAATAAACCATATCAGATCATCTCCTCTCAAGGTACTAGGTAATCCCGTTACAAAATCCATTGAAATGCTATCCCATTTCCATTCTGGAATCTCTAACAGTTGCATCAACCCTGCAGGCTTCTGATGCTCAATCTTCGACTTCTAACAAATCAAATAAGCATACATAAATTATGCCACATCATGCTTCATACCATGCCACCAAAACAAACCTTTCAAATCTTGATACATTTTAGTATCTCCAGGATGAATACTCAAACTGCTTTTATGACTTTCCTCAAGAATCACTTTCTTAATCTCTTCATTATCAGGAATGCAAATACGATCTCGGAATCTCAACACACCTTGCGCATCTATCTTGAAATCATCATTCTCAGATTGATCGATTCCCATCATCATATCCACCAACTTCACATCTAGCTTTTAAGCCTCACTGATATTGTTGAGAAAGTCATTATTAATCTTTAACATTCCCAACATAACATTCTGTGGTGTCACTTCACAAATCAAACTCAAATCTCGGAATTGCTCAATCAACTCCAACTCTTTAACCATCATTGCCGACATGTGCACAGTCTTTCGGCTTAAAGCATCGGCCACAACATTAGCTTTTCCTGGATGATAATTCAAATCGGAATCATAATCCTTTAACAATTCTAACCACCTTCGCTGCCTCATATTCAACTCTTTCTGATCAAAAAGATACTTCAAACTCTTATGGTCACTAAACACTTCGAATCTTGAACCATAAAGATAATGCCTCCAGATTTTCAACACAAATACAACTGCAGCCAATCCTAAATCATGCGTAGGATAATTCTTTTCATGAGTCCTCAGTTGCCTCGACGCATAAGCAACCACCTTACTATTCTGCATGAGTACACCACATAACCCCATCAGTTAAGCATCACAATACACAACAAAAGGTTCTCCCGGATTAGGCAAAGTCAAAATCGGAGCCGACGTCAACCTCTTCTTCAACTCGGTAAAACTTTCTTCACGTCGACTATCCCACACAAAAGCTTTACCCTTACAAGTCCACTTAGTCAATGAAAGTTCCAACTTAGAAAAACCTTCGATAAACCGTCTATAGTAACCGACTAATCCCAAGAAACTTCTAATCTCGGTAACCGACTTCGGAGTTTCCCATTGCAATACAACATCAACTTTAGAAGGATCCACGGTAATGCCACTACCAGAAATCACATGACAAGGAAACTAACCTCATGCAACCATAATTCACACTTGGACAACTTCACATACAACTTCTTCTCTTTCAAAACTCGCAATACAACTCTTAGGTGCTCTTCATGTTCTTTTTCCGATTTAGAGTAAATCAGAATGTCATCAATGAATACCACCACAAACTGATCCAAATAAGTATGATAGATACGATTCATGTACTCCATGAATACTCCCGGTGCATTAGTAACACCGAAAGGCATTACCGAATACTCGTAGTGTCCATACTGAGTTCTGAATGCGGTCTTCCTAATATCATCTTCTTTCACTCTAATTTGGTGATATCCTGACCTAAAATCAATCTTAGAAAACACACTTGCACCCACCAATTGATCCATTAAGTCATCAATTCTCGGAAGAGGATACTTGTTCTTAATCTCACTTTATTCAACTGTCTATAATCGACACAAAGTCTCATACTTCAATATTTCTTCTTTACTAACAACACAGGAGCTCCCCATGATGATACACTTGGTTTTACAACCTTTTTCTCAAGCAACTCTTCTAACTGCTTCTTCAGTTCAGATAATTCAGATGCAGACATCATGTACAATGCCATAGAAATAGGTCTTGTACCAGGTACAAGATCAATCGCAAACTCAACTTCTCTTTCTGGTGGTACGTCAGGAATTTCATCAGGAAACACTTCAGGAAATTCTCGCACCACCTGCAACTCATCAATCCTAACTTGGTTCTCAATAGATAGTGACGCCATCAACGAGACAATTTGCGCTTTGTATTGCATCAATTGCCGCAACTGTTTACCAGTCAACAAACCAACTTATTCCTCTTCTGGAGTAGAAAACCTCAAAGATTTGTTATAGCAATTGATATGAACATAGTTATACTCTAACCAATTCATACCCAAGATCGCATCTAACCCGCTTAACGGCAAACAAATAAAATCAACAGAAAAGTCTTTGTCGAAGATCGACAAAGGACAATTCAAACAAACACGAGAAGTAGTTACTGATCCCTTAGCTGCAATCTCGATGACCATTTCTCCATTCATAGAAGACAACACAAGACCTAATCTTTCAACACAATCAGCAGCAATAAAATAATGAGTAGCACTAGCATCAATAATAGTAATTAAATGAGTATTATTAATGAAACATGTACCTCTGATGAGTCTGTCCTCACTAGCTGACGGAGTCCCAGCCAAAGCAAACACCTTACCACCAGCTTGTGCCTTCTTTGGTTTTGGACAATGACTACCAATGTGTCCTTCTTCCCCATAGTTGAAACAAATCATATCCATATGCTTGCAGTCAAATATCGTATGCCCAATCTTACCACAACGGAAACACCTCTTCCCATCAACAGTAGTGAACACATTACTCTTGTGACCAGGTTTCCCACATTTGAAACATACCACTGTAGCAGGAGCATCTCCCTCACTAGTCCTCTGACCCTGAGCAACTCTTTGTTTACCTCTACCAGCATCATAAGGCTTGCCACAATCCTGTTGATTCTTGCCTCTCTTATCATTAACAATCTTGTGATGAGCATTGTTATCCTCTTCAAAGATCCTGTAACTATCAACTAAATCAAAAAAGACACGAATCTTCTGATATCCAATAACCTTCTTGATTTCCGAGCGCAACCCGTTCTCAAACTTAATGCACTTAGAAAATTCAGCACCTTCACCATCAAAATATGGATAGAAGTTAGCTAGCTCAATGAACTTAGAAGCATACTCAGTGACAGATTTGTTCCCTTGCTTCAACTCAAAGAACTCAATCTCTTTCTTACCCCGAACATCTTCAGGATAATACTTCCTCAGAAACTCCCTACGGAACACAATCCAAGTGATTTCCTCATCTTCAACCTCCAATCTTGCATGCATCTCTAGCCACCAGTCATCAGCTTCAACTACTAGCATATGAGTTCCATACCGAACCTTTTGCGTTGGAGTGCAATCCATCACACGGAAGATCCTCTTAATCTCCTTCAAACAATCTAGTGCCCCATCAGGATCATTCTTACCCTTGAACGCCGGTGGACTTTCCCTTTGGAAAGTCGCCAAACTACAAGATCTAGCATTCTCGTCAGCATTAGGCAGATTCTGCATAGCCTGAGCCATCGCTTGCAGAGTAACAACAATCGCAACATCGTTCCTTCCTGCCATATTATCTTATTACTTCCATACAAACAACGGTTAAGAAAAACTAATAATACTCCATTTCTAAACAAGTACGACTCGATAACTTGTCCGGATTGACCGACTTGCTCTGATACCACTAATGTAACACCCCAATTCTACCCCAAGCAATTATCGGAAAATTAGAGTATAAAACTTTCCAATATAATTAGGATGTCACATATTCAACAAAAACACATAAACATGTCATGCTTTTAGAATAGATAAATAACACTTAAAGAAGTGGAATGAACACAACTCATGAATATAGTTTTCATAACATAGACCAAACTTTGATTAATCATGCAGCGGATTCATAATAATTCTCCAACTAAGATATAGCATCTTTGAATCACGAAACAACATCAATACAATAACTCCTCAAATAACAACATAAGTTTCAAAAAATAAAAAACAAAATAAGACAAGCATTCATTTTCCCCCCGAGTGCTACGTATCAGGCCAAATAACACCGAACTCGAACTAACAATGCTATCGGCTACTCATCTTGGTTACCTGCACGTTACCAACAAGGGCAACATTCAAACAGAAGGGGTGAGATATCAAACTACATAAATAGGGTTATGATAAACAATATATTAGGTAAAGAATATACGATTCACCACGTCACACAAAAAGAACATAAAGCAACACAATTCACCTACACATCAATTCAACTTATAACATCTCCAGGCATAAATAACACTTCAAATAAGCAACAAATCAACGACTCCAAATGTGACTCAATTGTACAAATGCATGTGGTACCATTGGAGCAGAACTCCCAACTTATAAAATGCCAGTTTACCCAGGCATAAGGCAAAGCCTTCAACTTAGAACATGCCAATCTAGGCCAACATAGGTGAGCATTCGCTCCAACTTAGAACATGTCAATCCATGCCAACTTTAATGCTATGATATGATATGCTATGCGACGATATAAACAACCACAAATCGACAATGCAACAACAATAACAACATAACAACGGTTGACATAACAACAAATCACACCGTTCAATATTAGCCAAAGGCCTATAACACAACATGTCAACAGAATCAATAACTTTTCATGGCAACAACATATTCATTATATATTCACTAGGATTCACACCATAAGGCAGCCCACAAAAATAATTCATAATCATATTATCTATAGTGAATTCCACATATACACAATGATATCTCGCAACAACAACACATTTGTTGTACCCCAAAATTTGCCCTCTCATTTTATCAACATTTCTCATCACAAGGCTCTTGGAATTCAAGATCAAGCTAGGATTTGCTCTGCTCAAGACATTTCCTTGCACTGTTGACCTGAAATTAGGGTTTGAGTTTGCACAGGGATATTTTGGCCTACAATGCCCAATTTGACTTTCATACTTCATGTTGGACTCATAAGTTTGTCCATGCCAAGTTTCAAGCCTTGAATCAAATTTTTGCTCAATCAATTGGACAGTTGACCTAGAAATCAGTTGTATTGGGGGAAAAGTCAACTGTGACCAATTTACAGTCAAACCTCATGAATTCTGAACCACATCAACATTGTGAACTCATATGAACCATTTGATCAAGTTTGGATCACAATTCCATAAGAAATTTGATCAGATCACCAAAAGGGCAAAATGGTCATTTTTAGGGTTTTGACTGTACAAAGGCAATTTTTGACTATTTGACCTAGCCAAAGGCAAATTAAGTTCAACGATGGACTCAAGGACTCAATGAAATTATCTTGACCTATTCAACAAGTTCAAAATATCTCAGATGCATAGGATTGACAGATGAATTTTTAAGTTAACTGATCAAAATTTGACTGTACACTGAAAAGTCAAACTTTGACTTTTTGGTCAAAATCAAGTGCCAAGGGTCATTTTTCATCAAGATATGTCAAATCATGAAACTTGTTCATCAAGAAACCCAAATTTGCAAATTAGGGTTTGTAATTGAAAAAATTTCATAACTTAGAATTTTTCTAAGTTATGAAAATTTCTTAATTTTTCCTAACTATGCCCCATATTTTCACCAAGATGCAAATGGACTCAAACAAAACTTAAAACATGAAAGTTTTAGTCCTCCACAAAGTCTACAACTTTTATTCACAAAGTTTTCTCAAAAGAAGCTTGTATCTCAAGTTATGAGTTTTGGAACAAGGGTCCTTAAAACTTTTAACTTAGAGAAATTTTTGCCCTAGTTAGGCAGGATTTTGACCCATCTTCTTGGCCATTTTTCACATAGTTCCACTTGGAGTCTCAAGTTGCATTTCAAATATGGATTATAGTACATGTTGCAAGCTTTACAAATTGTCCAAGAACTCCTCAAACACCTTTGTGGTTAGGGAGAATCGAATGCTTGAAGTTGGAAAAAACTCACTTTGTAACCATGGCCAATACATGTTCATACAACTTGCAAAATCTGACCAAGATAGCTTTGTACTTGATTACAGGTATCTAAAACAATTTAGGGCAAAATGGTCATTTTTAGGGTTTTGACTGTACAAAGGCAATTTTTGACTATTTGACCTAGCCAAAGGCAAATTAAGTTCAACGATGGACTCAAGGACTCAATGAAATTATCTTGACCTATTCAACAAGTTCAAAATATCTCAGATGCATAGGATTGACAGATGAATTTTTAAGTTAACTGATCAAAATTTGACTGTACACTGAAAAGTCAAACTTTGACTTTTTGGTCAAAATCAAGTGCCAAGGGTCATTTTTCATCAAGATATGTCAAATCATGAAACTTGTTCATCAAGAAACCCAAATTTGCAAATTAGGGTTTGTAATTGAAAAAATTTCATAACTTAGAATTTTTCTAAGTTATGAAAATTTCTTAATTTTTCCTAACTATGCCCCATATTTTCACCAAGATGCAAATGGACTCAAACAAAACTTAAAACATGAAAGTTTTAGTCCTCCACAAAGTCTACAACTTTTATTCACAAAGTTTTCTCAAAAGAAGCTTGTATCTCAAGTTATGAGTTTTGGAACAAGGGTCCTTAAAACTTTTAACTTAGAGAAATTTTTGCCCTAGTTAGGCAGGATTTTGACCCATCTTCTTGGCCATTTTTCACATAGTTCCACTTGGAGTCTCAAGTTGCATTTCAAATATGGATTATAGTACATGTTGCAAGCTTTACAAATTGTCCAAGAACTCCTCAAACACCTTTGTGGTTAGGGAGAATCGAATGCTTGAAGTTGGAAAAAACTCACTTTGTAACCATGGCCAATACATGTTCATACAACTTGCAAAATCTGACCAAGATAGCTTTGTACTTGATTACAGGTATCTAAAACAATTTACACTCAAAAATTGAATGCAAATACATTGGTTAGAGGCATTGTTCTGAGGCAAATAAATTGAATATATATATATATACTTTATTTTATTAAAAACACTTTTTTTCAATACATTTTTATTTTTGTACATATTAATACATTTTTGTATATAAATAATATATAATATCATTTTTTTAAGGAAAAAAAATTAGGGTTTACCCCTTTATTAAATAAAATCAATTCTTTTTTTTATTTTATTTCTTTACACCTTTTTCTTTACATTTAAAAATACTTTGCATACATAAAAACTTTTTTGCATAATACATTTTTATTTAATATTTATTTATTGTGTTTATTTAAATATTGCCCATTTAAATATTATGCATTGTAAATTCAATTTGGTTGTAATAATTTAGGGTTTTAATTTCTTGCAAAATAATCCCTTATTCAAATTTGTACCCCCTTCCTATATCAAAGTTGTAATAGCTTAGATTTATTTTTACGCACTTAATGCTTTCAATTATGCCATGATTAGAGAATTAGGGTTTGTATGCAAAATCAAAACCAACAAATAGTTTGACCTAATCAAAGACAAAAATGCATGAAAAACAAACACAATGCACACTTGCACCCCCAGGGTTACAATCCACTTGTTGCCTTCAAAAATGGGCCATGGTATGCATGTTGGGTACTTTGGCAAAACAAAAACAAAACAAAGATCATAGTCCCTCGATGACGCTATTTGAGTTGCCTAAACAAAATGATCATGTCCCTTAAGAAAATTGCCAAAAATACTTGACACAATTGCTATCATGGCCTATACGATGACCCGCGCCTGTCTCGTTTAACATCCTAACACAAGGTTGTTCACCAAATACAATGGTGAAACAACACTGTTAAAAGGGTTAAAAACATAAGAAAGATCTTTGAGTAAAATAGGGTAGATAACTCTTAGTTACTTGATCAAAAGCTTGCAAAAACATCCTTGCTATTCTCAAAACACACTTCACAACACAATTTCAAAATCCTACTTTCAAACATTGAAAACTTTTCAAAAGACAAAAACACTTTTGTATACATTCAAACAAGAATCATTACAAAGGTTGCCACAACGATGGCCTCTTTTCAAAACATCTTTCAAAACCACACACAAAGCACCATTTCAAACAATTGAAGAGCACCATTTCAAACAATTTAAAAGCAAAGCAAGTGATCTAAACAAGTAACTAAGATCCCATGGATAACCATGGATAGAAAGGGTGCTAACACCTTCCCTTTGTATAATCTACTCCCCGATCCCAAGAAAACATCTCAAAGGTCTTTCCTGTGCTTTTTGGCCTTTCTTTAGGATAAAATAAATAGTCAGTGGCGACTCTTGCTAAACCGAAACATTTGCGAACACAAACGCAAAATCCTAAGTCAGTTCTCCTACCGTACCACAACATTCATCAATCAGCACAAAATAACACAACATTGGTTATAAGACCTATAATTAACAATGTCCATAAACCGGACAGAATGACTTAACCAATTGTACCGGAAATTCAGCGTAATCGACATAATTTCAACAAAAAGACATATCTTCAAGTACCTATAATTAAACTTAGTTACCCGGTAAAATTTTGTTAAATTCCGGACAACTAATTATACCGCCTAATTCGACTACTGATCAATGGTTCTACACAGGAATTTAATAGTTACTTAATCATTGCTTCATTCAACTAATTTATTTTTTATTCCTTATTACCATATTTTATGCTTTGGTTTGTAGAAGAATCAAATAGGACGAATCAGATAAAAAAAGTGCATAAGTCTAATTTTCAGAAAATTTGCTACAGCCGCTGACACAGGTGGCCGTGTTGCCTGACACGGCCGTGTCAAGAGAAGGAAAGGGGAATGGCATGGAGTGCAGGGGATGACACGGGTTCCCGTGTCAGGAGGCCTGAAGTTTAAAAACCAGTTTTGTCTCCCTTCACACATGTGCCTTGTTCTTGTTCATTCCTTGTTTCAGTTTACCCATTTATCCTAGCTTAGCATTAACCCCACATAGTTCAAATACAACAAATAATAACACAACTCAAATTAATTATTAATTTCAATAGCAACACAACCAATTTCTCAACCCAACATTATAGTGAAACTAATACCCTAAACCCCAAATTAAAATTCACCATACTCCCATTTTTTAGTAAGAACCCCACCCTTACCTTGGATTGAGTGCATCTCAAAGAAACTTCAATGGAATTTCTAGGGATTTGGCACTAGTAGCAACTTCCTCTTGTTCTTATTCTCCTCTCAAAACCTTATTCCTCTTTCTCTTATTTTCCTTTCTTTTCCTGATAACACTAACTCTCTTTCTCCTTTATTCCTATTTCTAATATAATAATATTATTTCTCTTAATAAATCTAAATGGGC
Source organism: Vicia faba (assembly GCA_948472305.1). Lineage (NCBI taxonomy): Eukaryota > Viridiplantae > Streptophyta > Magnoliopsida > Fabales > Fabaceae > Vicia > Vicia faba. The sequence goes on from OX451739.1 coordinate 1,229,600,664, forward strand.
CTAAGTGACATACCCCCTCCCCCTATTACTTCACAACACCACAAATTAAGCCCAATCTCATGTTTAAGCTTAATAATAAAATAATACTTCAACTTAATTCCACCAAATTAAATCCGATTATTTATCATGCCACTAAATAAAATAATTTTGACTTCGACGATAAAAATTCGAATTAATATAAAATGTTCAAAATATATAATTAAATAAATAATTAAATATTGGGGCGTTACACCTTTGGTTCAATCATTCTGATCATCTCAATACCCCCACATAGAGAAAGTCCATGGGGAAGAAATAACATTGAGAAGTGTAGGAGGTACATGAATTTTATCAGCATAAATTTGGCATTTATGGCATTTCTTAACAAATTTGTAACAGTCAGATTCCATTGTTATCCAATAGTAACATGTCCTAAGCATCTTTTTCACCGTGGAATATCCATTGGCATGGGTACCAAATGAACCTCCATGAACCTCATGCATTAACATGTATTCTTCGTGTCTATCCATGTATTTGAGCAAGACCATGTCATGATTTCTTTTATACAGTACATCTTCATTAAGGAAAAAGTAACACGCCAACCTTCTCAATGTCTTTCTATCTTTATTTAATGCACTAATTGGGTATTCCTGAGTCTGAAAAAAGTGCTTGATATCAAAATACCAAGGTTTTTCATCTACCACATCCTTTGTTGTAAACACATGAGCTGGTCTATCTAGATGCCGCACTGTAATACGAGGCACACCATTCCAAATATTAACTTGATACATAGAAGCCAAAGTTTCCAAAGCATCCGCCATTTGATTTTCATCTCTTGGAATATAATAGAATTCAACTTTGTTAAAGAAAGGTAATAGTCTTCTAGCATAATCTTTGTAAGGGATTAAACTAGGGTGATGAGTACCCTATTCTCCTTTAATCTGATTGACAACCAAAGTCGAATCACCACACACATCTAGAACTTTGATTTTAAGATCAATGGCCTCCTCGAGACCCATAATACAAGCCTCGTATTCCACATATTTTTAGTGCAATCAAATGCCAGCCTTGTAATAAAAGGAATATGTGATCCATGTGGAGTAATGATCACTGCACCAACTCCTTCTCCGTAAGCATTCACCGCTTCATCAAATACCATACCCCAACGAGATTCAGGATATGGACCTTCCCTAGGAAAATGTTCACCATAATATTTTGCTTTTAAGAACATCACATCTTCATCAGGGAAGTCAAACTTAACAAATTGATAGTCATCTACCGGTTGGTGAGCAAGATAATCCACTAGCACACTGCTTTTTATGGCCTTTTGAGTGTGGTACTCAATGTCGTATTTGGAAATAACATTTTCCAGCGGGAAATTATCCCTGTGAGATCAGGCTTTTCAAAGATATACTTAATTGGATCCATTTTGGAAATCAACCAAGTAGTATTATTCAACATATATTGTCGCATCCGCTTTGCCGCCCAGGCCAAAGTGCAACATGTCTTCTCCAACATAGAATACCGTGACTTACAATCAGTAAATTTATTACTGAGGTAGTATATATCATATTATTTCTTTCCTGTTTCATCTTTTTGTTCCAAAATACAACCCATGGAACTATCCAACACTGTTAGATACATGATCAACGGTCTTCCTTCAACGGGAGGGAGCAAGATAAGGTTCAAGCAAATATTATTTGATACTTTGAAATTCCCTTTGGCAATCATCTATCCATACACAAACTTGATCTTCCTTAGCAACTTAAAGATCGGTTCACATGTTGCGGTCATGTGGGAGATGAATCTGGAAATATAATTCAAGTGCCCAAGGAAGCGTCTAAATTGCTTCTCCATCCTTGGCGCTGGAATTTCTTGGATCGCTTTGAACTTATCTGGGTCAACTTCAATCCCTTTTTGGCTAACAATAAAATTTAACAACTTTCCTAATCGGACACCGAAGGTGCATTTATTTGGATTCAAGCGGGGGCGATACTTCCTCAAATGCTGAAATAACTTCAAAATCTTCCACATGCCCTTCATTGGTCTGTGATTTAGAAATCATGTCATCAACATATACCTCAATTTCATTGTGCATCAGATCATGGAATATGGTTTTCATAGCCCTCTGGTACATTGCACCAGCGTTCTTCAACCCGAAGGGCATTGTAACAGAATGTTCCCCAGGGTGTGATAAACGTTGTTTTTCCCATGTCCTCAGGAGCCATTCTTATTTGATTATATCTGGAAAATCCATCCATGAACGAGAATACTTTAAACTTTCTGTGCTATCAACCAACATATTAATATGTGGCAATGGAAAATCATCTTTTGGACTAGCTTTATTTAAATCTCTATAATCAACGCACGTGCAAACTTTTCTGTCTTTCTTTGGTATAGGGACAATATTGGCAATCCATTGAAGATACACTGATGTCATAAGAAAACCAACATTAATTTGCTTTAAGACTTCTTCTTTGATTTTTACTGCCATATCAGGGTGAGTTATTCTCAACTATTGCTTGATGGGAGGGCACTCTGGCTTCAAAGGTAAATGATGTTCCACAATATCAATATCTAGACCCGACATATATTGGTAAGACCAAGCAAAGATGTCCACATACTCTTTTAATAGTTCAATGAACTTGTTCTTCATATCAGGATGTAACGATGCTCCAATCTTGACTTCCTTTGGCTCTTTTTCTGAACCCAAATTGATTGTTTCCAATGACTCTTTATACGGTTGAATGGCCTTTTCCTCATGCTCGGGAAACCGTGAAACCTCTTCTAGAATCTCGTCATATTCTTCTTCTTCCGTCCCAAACACAGGATATTTAAAGTTGGGAGAGGGTGCAGGGCCATTGTATTCAACTGGTTTATTAATTAATCTGCACATGTGATTTGTGATTGCGTTTAGAAACTGACACATATATCAAGTGATTATGCAGACTTATTCACAAATATATTTTATTCAAAAAAGGTTTTTTTTATTACCAATTTCCGTGAAAAAGCAGAAAAACAAAAGACACAAATTTGAGAATTAAAGATAACTTTTATTTATGATTTTAATGATCAAAGCAAACAGATAAGCCCATACAATATTAACTTTCATTTTGGGCAGAATGAAAGCTTTTTGCAAAGAAAAAACAAATTACTTTAAGATATGGATGCAAGAGGGAACATCATAAGTGGCCCATTTTTGGATTCTGACTCCAGACATCACATAATTCATCATTTCTTGGTCTTTTCATCTTTCTTAATAGCATTAACTCCAGAGACAGTTGGATGGAGGTAGCCTCCGCTGCGGAAAACATCATGATAGTTGCTCATAGTAGACTTCGACTTCAAACCTTCGCTTTTTACATTCTTGGCAGAGAATCCTAAACCAACCTTGTTCTTGTTTACCAGAGGATCAACGACATGTCCCCATACTTTACTCGGACCATTGCGCATAACCTGTTGAGCATCTTTGAACAAAGTCATAGAATTATCATTCCCTCTTACATTATCAACAGACAGAGCCTGTAAATGCATCCCCATAGCAGCTTCATATGCTTTAACAACACTAAAAGATGATAGATGAGATATCAGCAACGCTTGCTCTCCATTTATAATAACCATTTTGCCTTCGCTTACCAACTTAAGCTTTTGGTGTAGAGTGGAAGTGACAGCCCCTGATTCATGTATCCATGGTCTTCCCGGTAGACAACTATATGCGGGTACAATATCCATGACTTGGAAAGTGATCTAGAACAGATGCAGGCCTATGTGAATAGGCAGATCAACCTCCCTAATAACTGAATTCCTTGATCCATCGAAAGCTTTGACAATAATACCACTTGGGCGCATAGGAGCCCCTTGATATTTTAACTTCATTAGCGTGCTCCTTGGTATCACATTCAAGGAGGATCCATTATCAATTAGCTCATTTGATAGTGAATCACTTTTACAGTTCATGGATATTTGGAGAGCCAAATTGTGGTTCCTCCCCTCGTCAGGCAATTCATCATCACAAAAGCTTAGGTTATTACATGATGTAATATTACCTTCCACACTTCTGAATTGATCTAATGGCATGCCATAGTCCACGAAGCCCTGGTCTAACACCCTCATTAAAGATTCTCTATGGGCAGCAAAATTCATCAACAATGCCAAGATAGATATTTTTGAAGGAGTCTGCAATAACTGATCCACAATTCGGTAGTCACTCATTTTGATTATCTTCAAAATATAATCTATGTCCTTCTCCAGGGTAGCACCACTGGATTCCCCTGCAGCCTTCTTATTTCCAATACTTTCCACAACCTTCTTTCCAACATCATCATTTCCTCGAATAACCGGTGAAAATACACGATCACTGCGGGTCATTCTACTAGTCTCAACAATATTTCCAACATTAGATAAAGGTTGGATGGGAAATTTCACACCATCCTCTAAAATCGTAGCATTATACTTGTATGGTACAGCCTTGTCGGATTTGTAAGGAACAGGCCCTGGCAAGCAAATCACCACAGGGGCAACAACTGGCTTGCTATAGTATTGAATTTCAACAAGGGGGAATCACTGAAACACGACACAATCACATTCACACCTTCTTCAGACAATCTTGACATTATAGAATCATCATCAGGCATCATACCCTTATCTGAGGAAAAGAATTCATCTGCAGAAGCATATTCATCATATGATTCTTCCTCAGCCAAACAAACCTCAATCTCATTAACCTCATGGTAATCATCTCTTTGGCTTGAAACCTTGATAGTTCCATTATCCAACAACAACTGAATACCTTTTCTCACAATTGAACATCCTCGAGAGTCCCTGCAGCAAACCCATCAAGATCCATAGTCGTGCTCTACCTGACCAACCATATGGAAGAAAGTAGCATGCAATTGTACGAGATCATCAGTCATATGTTCCATATCAAAGATCCTGAATTCTCTAGGACATCCAAAGACCATGTTCACTTCTTCCTCATACTCTGCCCTGGGCCTGATTATATGGATAAGGCCTTCATCCATCATTTCCTGCAAATCAACCTTTATCTTGTCGCAACCTTGTATATTAGTACTATAGATACCACAAATAGCATGGTCATGAGTATATTAACTAAACTCGCAAAGGCTTGCATGCATCTTTACCAAGTCTCCCCTAACCAAGTTAATATCATAAACGCGGAAGTCTCCTGGACAACCTGCAACCATGTTAACAGCATTCGGTCCTCCATGCTTTGGGAGAGGATTATCTTTTACATTAAGACTGACATCTTTGAAAGACAAAAGGCCAAATCTAACCATTTTCTATACCTCGAACTTTAAAGGAAAAGAAAGTTTCTACATTATGCCTTGGTGCACCCTGATGAAAAGCGCACATCTGATCTGCCTTGTAGTACCAAGGTAAAGGGGACAGTATAATAGAAGGTGGCCTAGTCTGAACCAAATTTTTCTAGATCAATGCTGGGAGTAGCATTGCATAACTCATAGTGATAGATTCAAAAGGCTCTCTTCTCTGATTCTGCCCTTGACTTCCCTGAGGGGCTGGTCTTTGATAAGCGATTGTAGTTGGAGTTGCATTAACAATTAGAGTTACTGAGGTAACCTGTTGATGGCGCTGATGATTTATTCTAGAAGGATTAACCCTTCTCTCTTGAATAACAACATTTTACCCCTCTTTCTTTTAAAAAATCCAAATGACGGTTTTTTCATATTGCTGGAACTTTCACTTTTTGTTAGACGACCTTCTCTTACAGCCTCTTCCAAACGGACGCCCATTCCCACCATTTCAATAAAATCACTCGGTGCACTTGCCACCATTATATCATAGTAGAATTCACCTAGTGTCTTCAGAAAAATCTTTGTCATTTCTTTTTCTTCTATTAGAGGAATTACTTTGCGGCTACCTCACGTCGTCTTTGTATATATTCCTTAAATGACTATTTGTCCTTCTAGACCATGGCCCTGAGTTAATCACGATCAGGCGCCATGTCCACATTGTATTTGTACTGTCTAATAAACGCTTCACCTAAGTTGTTAAAAGAATGAATACTGGCACTGTCCAGGCTCATGTACCACTTCAACGCTGCACCGGTTAAACTATCTTGAAAGAAATGAATCAACAGTCATTGATCATATGTATGAGTAGATATTCTTCTTACATAAATCACCAAGTGAGCACGAGGACAAGTGTTTCTCTTGTAGTTTTCAAACTCTGACACTTTAAACTTTGCAGGTATTTTCACATTTGGCACCAAACGCATATCATTCACATTCTGCCCAAACAACCTTCAACTCTTTCCGCATATTATCAAACTGGTCTTAAAAATCGTCCATTCTATCATAGAAACCCAAGCTTTCACTTGGTGGAGGAATAGGGCTATACATTTCATCATTAACAAACGGAACCACATTCACTGAGGGAGGTGCAACATAGTGAATCTCGTTTCTAACAGCAGGGATAACATGCACCACAGGAGGTGCAGAAGTAACAGCAGTCTGAGTAAGCAAAGCAATATGAGGATCCTGATTAAAACCTTTTGGCATAAAGTTCTCTGGCATTCCTCAAGGATATCTCGGAGGCATATGATTCTGAACAACAGCTGGAGTAGCAGAAACAAGAACAGTCAGAGCTTCAGTAGTAACCAATGTCTGTTGAGGTTGAATAATCGGTTGCTGATTTTGAGAAGCCACCAAAGATTCCATCAGAGCAGTGAGATTGGACATACCAGCCTTCAAAGCAGAAACCTCCTCGTGCAGCTCGCGATTCTCTTATTCTAAATTATCCATCTTCCTTCTGAGATTAGCTCGAGTATTGTACTGATGAGACAACTTGTCGAACAAAGTAAAGAAGCTCAGCAAGACACCTGGATATGCACAAAAAATGCAAGAAGCTTGTACAATGTGATGTATGATGCGCAATGCACATAATTTATTTTATTATTATTTCAAGGGACTTAAAGATTTATAAATAATTTGAAAATATCAAAGTAATTACACATTTGAAATACTGAAAATTTTTATTATAATAACTTCAACCTCTAGTTTTCTTCTGCATATCTGGTGGCGACCCCTTTCCAATCATATGTATCAGGAAGTGAGCAATAGGGCCTGATTTAGGCTTAGGGGGAAATATATCCCCTTTCCTCTCCATCGTCTCTACAGCCTGACTCTGAAGAATCTCAATCAAGTCATCTTTCTCCTTTAGGTCTGCTCGGTAGGAAACCTCTAGAGTTTGGCACTTATTCTTCCAAGCTTCCTTTTCCTGTTGCATCCTAACTAAAGCAAGTTGTAGCTCTTCCACATCATCCAATAGGGGAGGAGTGGTCTTCAAAAATATATCAGGCATAGGTGTTTCTTAAGAATATGGCATCTTCAACTGAATAGCTCTTGCTTGTACCCATTGTATATAAGGCTCCAAAGAAACAGCCCCCCTAGGTCCCAAGTCCTTCCTACTCTTCATGTAAATGTGACGCCAAGCCTTTACAATATGCTCCCTAGCTTCCTTATGTTCTTATCCCTCTTTCAGGAAGAAACTACTCAAATTAATACTATTTGGCTTATCCCTCATCAGATATCCAAGTTGTCGTCGTGCAAGAACAGGGTTGTAGTTAATTCCTCCCTTTGTACTGAGAAGAGGTACATTGGGGAAACTAACACAACTGTCGATAATATCTACATCATGGTAAGCCTGATGATACCAAAAAATATATGAATGAGTAAGTGCCATGATCTTTGGAGCCCAACGAGGTTCCTTCCAGACATCCCAGAAAACATCAGACCGAGGCAAATGAGAAGTAAACCATTGATACAACAGAGGCGTGCAACATATGATCATCCCCCCATGATAATAATCCCAAAGATGAATAGAGTAATAAGCATCACCCAACAATGTAGGAATTAGATTTCCAATCATAAAGATCCTGATGGCATTGATATCAACAAATTTTTCTACATTAGGAAATAACAACAACCCATAAGTGAGTAGAGAAAAGATGGTCTCAAAAGAAACTTAACTCTTCATCCTAGCAAAGTAGCAAGCTTTCTACAATAAGAACTGAGTTGGTAATCCTCTAATCCCTCCTTTAGTAGTTATGTGGGCTTCAACCTCAGACTTTCCCAAATGGATCAAAGCAGCAATCTCATGTGATTTTGACTCACCCTCCAAACCAGTAAAAGGAACACGATCGGTAATAGGCAAACCCAATAGATAAGAACACTCCTCTAATGTAGGCATCAACTGATAATCAGAGAAAGTAAAGAATTGATACATCGGATCATAGTACTAGACCAAAGTCGATAGAATACCCTCCTTCATCCTAAGCTTCATGAGAGAAATGATAGACCCATACTTCCTCCAGAAATTTGCAGGACACTCAATCTCGGGAATCAGACTCATCAACTCATCTATCTTGGGATCCTTGAAACTGTACTTTCTGGTCTTCCTTTTTCCAGAACCCATATTCAAAAAGCACCTGAGATATTCACAAAGAGTCTACTTTTAAGTCCCTTGAAATAAAAATTCTTTAAGAGATGCCCATGGGTTCATGAATGCATGATGCAACAATCACACACAGGATCACAAACATAGGGTTCATAGGTTCAACGTCACGAGCGTGAGGCTGAAGGTACTACCCATAAGGTGTGGTATAAAAGTTATCACCTGCCGAACAAGGTTCTAGAGGTTCCGAGAGTCTACATCCTTCCTTCAGATATTACCAACTTCCCGATTAACTCGGTAATTAGTAATACTCTCAAGAAAAACTCGTCTGAGCGTAGTATCGCGTGACAACTATTTCCGGATTACTCCGTTATAGCTTCCGCACTACACCTAAAAGGCCAAGATGGGTTAGGTATTCTACGATCCTTAGTTTCAACAGGCTCCCAGGTCAAAAGTAGCATGTCTTATCGATTACTCGGTAAACGACACTACAGTCAAAGGGGCCTCCACTGAGTGAGGGATCTCATGTCTCCTTTTTTGGGATTACTCCCTCAAAGTTAACATCACTATACCTCTCGTCATATCTTAAGTTTTCCCAAGTTCGGGTATAGGACTTATGAGAAACCACCAACCATCCTGAAAACCAGGAAAATCCAGACAAACATATATACAACATATAAGATATAACATATAATAGCACATATACAGATATAAACAAAGATAGACTCAGCCCACTTAGGGATGGACCAGTAAGAGGTCAATCTTTCCCCAGTGAAGTCGCCATTTTTTTTGTAGTGGTAGAAATGTTGAGACTAAGCCATTGCATTGACTTAACTCGCACAGATCAAAATAAAAATCTCCACCGTGCTTTATTGTTTCCAAAGGAATGAGAAAAGAGCGAATAACCCAAAAGAGGGGGAAAGATTCTAGGTAAGGGGGTTGGTTATGCAAAGGGAAGGTATTATCACTCTAAACATCTACGATACTCTGCAGGAACCTCTTTGTAAAAATATGTATATTTTGGCTATAAAATGTTGTATATAAAAAAATTATGGTGATGAGAAAAGAAGTATATTTTTATAATTTTTGCACCCGCCGCAGTTGTGATCCTTTAGTGCCTACGTACCACCTTCCGTGCAATAAAGGACCAGAGTACACATAGTTCCTCTTAAAAAAATTTAAAACACAAGTGTGTTGGTTAATTTTAGGAGACAAGACGTCATTGTCATTGTCCGTCTGGAAAACATACTTACTACCCACAATTATGAGAAAGGATAATTTGCGTCATCTCAAAGTGGAGGATATGGCTTGGATTATAAAATCAACAATGCCTCACTCAATACCCAAGTGGAAAATACCTCACTTCACTATATATTGCAGAAGTATAGTTGTTTGCATCACTATAAAGATTGACAAGAGTCTAATCTTTTTGAGAAATTTTTTAAAGATAAAAGCCAAAAGGGAAAAATAGTATGAATGAGATTGATTGACTTTTAGTCTTTTCACAAAAATGTCCAAGTATTATTAAATTGATTAAAGTTGGGTTAAGAAAAGATTTTTTAAAATGAATGGACCTAAGTCCAAGTTCATTATGGAAGTGGTTCAAGTTTTAAAACAAGAAGAATTTTCAAAAGGGGGGAGAAGATTTTGAAATTAAAGAAGATGGGAGGAGATGAAGAGACTATCCTAAAGCATAAGGTAAAAGCTAAAGAGAAAGACCATCTAACCAAACAAGAAGCCAACACTTGACATAATGAGTCAATGTAGAATTCCATCCTTTAGATTTGAAACCAAGCAAACAATTAATAAGTCCCTTAAGAATTCCAAACTTCAATTGCATTAAGTCTTCACAAAAATTGGGCAGAGTAACGGTTGTATACAGATGAATTCTAGATCATAGACAAAGCATGTAATCACAATAACCCGCACACAAAATAAACAAAAAACCTAATGTCTTGGGGTAAACCCCAAAAACTCCATACAAAATAATGATTGAGGTCACAAGGTCTCAAGGTAGACCAAGGCTTCTAATCTTAAGTCCAAGAAGTTCACAATCTCCATAGTGCCAAGGATAGTAACCAAGTAGTCCAAGTAACATTAAAGTTTTTTAGGGTTTAAGTTGATTATTAGGTATCTTCAAAAGAAAAATGAAAAGCTCAAGTGAGTAAAATAAAAAGACATGAAGATAGAGGCTCAAGTGAGCAAAGATGAAAAGAGCATGAAATGTAAATGCTAAAGTAAATAGTACACAAAGTAAAAAGCATAAAATAAAAGAATAAAATAAAAGCATAAAAATAAAGTCAATTGTTAGGAATTAGTGGTTAGTTGGATGACCATTTTGAAACTTGCATTTGGAACTCATTAGAGGATTGGTAAAACCAAATCCTCTCAACAACAAGTTGCATTTGCTTTTTGTCAAGTATATCATCCATTTAAGAATTCTCAAAATAACACTTAATGATCAATGATGTTTAAGTGATCCACTTTAACCAAAATTGATGAAGTTCCATTAGAGGATTGGTAGAACCAAAGCCTTCTAACAATGGATCTCAAGGTTATTGGATCAAAGGATTCAAATTAACATACTTGGGGTTGCAAACATAGGTTTGAGCCACAAATGGTCATTTTCTCAAATCGGGACAAAATTTAGCGCTATGTTAAGCAATCGTAAGTGGACTTATATAGAAGTCGCACCTATTTTGAGGTCGATCAATAGCAATCTATGCACCTCATGTTTTGAGACATGATATATAAATCATGCTCCAACAACATTTAGTTCAATAAGAATGGGATAAGATGAAGAGGCAAGGGGAAATGAATAAACCACATTTGAACCAAAAATTTAATCAAACTATTATTAAAATCATTCATTCATTTTTATGGAGTTAGACTCAACACCATGGATCCAATGATGTTAATAAAGTTCATGATCAAAATTTCAATCCAAGATCAGCCAGAATATATATAGAAATAAAATTGTATTTAAAAATAAAAGAAGAGGGTTTTTTTATTAAAATGATTAAAAATGAAAATAAGAGAGAAAAATAGCAACTATGTTCAAATTAATCAAGAAAAATTAAATAAGACCATAGAAAAATCAGAAATTGACTCAAATTTTTTTTTGAAATTTTTGGTAATTTTTTAAAGTCATAAACTATTTTTAAATTAAAAGAAAGAGACAAGATAAACCAAAAATAAAGAAAAATAGTAAAGTCATAAATAAAAAATAAATGCGATCACCAATATTTATCAAAATATCATTGGATTCTCCTCTATTTGTTTTAGAATTTAAAAATGAATAAAGGTATTTTTAAACATTTAAAACAATTCAAATAAAGTGGAAAATTATAAAAAATATCAAAACACAAAATAAAATTGTGAAAAAGTAAAAATCAGAAGGAGAAAAATCAAAAGTATTTTCCATAATTTTTTCAGATTTTTTGGAGTTAAAATCAATTTTCTATGAATTTTTGAAATTTAAAACAATTAAATATAAAAATCAGAAATAAAAAAATAAAGCCAAAAAATATGTGGACCATTGGATGAGAGTCAAAACGCGTTAGTAATCAAATCCAAGGGATCTGGCGCGTTGTGCATATCATGGTCATTACTGAATAAAACACTGAATCCGTTATAAAATCAGAAATTCAAAAAAACCAAATGGCGTTGTTTCATTGGTTGAAGGATGACACGTTGGTCATCTTCAACCTACATCCAGTATCAAAACCAGATTTCTCATACTGTAAAATTAGAGCTCGAGACCGGTACCATTCGCTTTGTCTCATCAAGACGAAGACAACTACACCTTCGCGAAAAATTTATATAAATTGTAGCTCAAACAATTTGGAAGATAAGTTTTGAAAAGGGATTTGAAATTTCGTGGTCAAAACATGCTTCCAGTTAAAAACAAGTGTTGAAACTAGAATCAGGATGATGAGAGCTTCACAATGGTGTCAAAGTTTGAGAGAATTGGTAAAGGATTCTACCTATTGAAGTTAAGTTGCAGAGCTCTGAAACTGGACTTGACTAGCACAATTCAAGGAGTTTTAGAGCTTAATTATTCTTTTGTTAGCTTCAATGAGGATCAAGGAAGGTGAATTGACAAAGAAAAATGATTGAGAAAGGTTGTAAGAGCAAATTCGAAGTTGCAGAAAATTGAGTTCAAGATGAAGTTTGGCAGGATGATTTTGGCTCTCTAAGCTTGAGGAAATGAATAAGGGATGACCCTCTATTTATAGGTGTGATACGGTGGTAGAACCGACTGTTAATACTGGTTTTCATTTTTTGTTCGCAAATGTCACGGTAAGCAAGAGTCGCCACCAACTTTTCTTTTATCCAACAAATGAAAGGGTGAAAAGAACAGAAAAAGACCTTTTTCGAGATTTTCTGAGTAAGGGGGTAGATTATGGAAAGGGAAGGTCTTAAAGCATTTTTGAAAGTAGTTTGAAAAGTGTTTAAGTGTGAAAAATTTGGTTTTGAGCAAGTACTTAAGAATTATCTACCTACTCGAAAAAGGATGTTCTCTTCCTCCTTTCCTTTAGATAGTGTTATCCTACCATTAATGAGTAGGTAGCCCTATCGTTGGATGTTGAGGGACTATCGAAAGGGACGCTATGTTTATTGAAGGCGACCTGTAAAGATATCTTAGCATTCGAAGGAACTGTCATCATATAGGCAACATCAAGGGACAAGATCATTTCTCGTAGGCAACTCGAGGGACGTTAAGGGACCATGATCTTATGATAACTTTTAGATTGAGGGTCTTTGTTAAGATATCCCTACGTTCGAGGGACATGACCATTGTTTTCTGAGGCAACCAAGTGAGTAATACCCTAAGGGTGCAAGTGTGCAACAATGCTTTTTTTCAGATATTTATCTTGAGATTAATGACCTAATGATTAATTGATTTAATCTTGTCATGCACGCCTAATTTAGCAATTATATACAAGCATATAAGAAAATATAAAAGCGAGAAATAAAATTTTCTACGCTATTACAGGGCTTTGGTGTAGATACATAAATAATGAACGAAAAGTAAAGTGCGGAAATAAAAACCCTAATTTAGCTATTACAAACCGGGCGCAGTTACATAAACGGAAAAAATAATCGTATGAAAAAAAGTAATGACGCACAAAAATTAGGACGGGAAAAATTTCTAAACCCTAAAAAATCTAATTGTTTATCAAAAATGTTTTTTAGTATTTTATGGAAAAAATGTGGAATTTAACCTAATTCTCTAATTAATTTTAATTAATGAAATTAGTCAAAATAATTAAATCAAATTAATTTATTTATCAAAAATTTAATATAATTATAAAAACCTAAATCTATTATTTTTTTGGTGATTGTTCTGATTTTTTATGATTTTTATAATTTAAAAAAAAGTGAATAAATAAAATATAAACTAATTAAAAAAAAGAATAAGGAGGTTAGAAAAAATGGGCCTGGGGGGGGGGGGGGGGGTGAGAACCCAATTGAGGGGTATGGCTAGAATTTGCGCTATGGGCCTAAATCTTGTTGGCCCAGACCCCTGCGCCTGATTCAGGGACGTGGCTTCTAGGATGTCCACCATGAGGAAGTGTTTCTTGGCGCTGGATCAGGAGAATGAGTGATCCAAGGGTGATGATGATAGAGCGCATGATGCACATGAGTGTCCTGGCCACACTGGATCTGCAAGAATCTCATTAGAAAAAATAAACTTTAAGACCTGGGAATCGAACCCAGGTCTCTCCCTTTGCCAAACGTTCCTTCTACCACTCAGCCAACCTGTTAATTTATTTATATAATGACATAAAAATATTATAATGATAAACTCAGTCAATTAGTCAATTTGTCAAATGCGCCAAGTCAGATCTCGCTTGAACCAATGAACACACGCCACTTCAGCCACTGGAGTCTGGATTGGTCAACGGTGTCGGAGCCCAGCTCCGGTCACCTTCTCCGGTGAGCTAAAATCCTAAACCTGCCAAAACATTATGAATAAAGACATAAATAATACCCTACCCCCTATTTTTTGGGTTGTGATCACGTTGGTGGCCTTCTTTTTGGCTGAAATGGCCTGTAAAGGAAGATACGAAGAAAAAGAAAACTTGTTCCCTAACAATTGAACTTCTTTATTCTGGCGTGCAAGCTTGCATGTAATGGTTCAAAACACATGCAAATATGATATTAAACTAAAATATATGCAAAGATGTGATTTATATGCCCTAAATTGAAAGTTTTGAGTTTGAGAGATTTGCAGTCTGTGAGTTTCTGTAGGGGTGGTTCTGGATGCTTTGGACTTCAAAGAAAGGTTGGTTCTACCCCTGGGATCCTCAGAAGGATGATGGCATGCCTGGTTCTGATTGAGATTGGCTGGAACGTGAGCTTTTGAATTGCACCACACTTGACTATTTTTGCAAATTTGTTCTTGGTTTTGAGGCAGCTTTCACGTGTCGTTTTGACCTAGGGTTCTTGTGTTTATGTAGTGAATCAGGATAGAGTTACAAACGGAGCAAAAATATCCATGCCTTGATGAGAAATACTTTCTTTCCAAATATTTGATTTTTGGCCTTTTCAGAACAAATCCAATCTTACCTTTCATTCACGATTTCTCTTTTATTTTCTAGAATGTTTTGTCCCTCATTTGGATAGAAAAAGATTCATCATCATATCTTTTATTATTTTGATTATTTACTTTCTTTAATTTTGCATTTTAATGGAAAAAATAGCAAAATAAATGGTATAAATAATAAAATAATGTATGATTGAGCTCAAGGGTCGTGGGCCATGTCAAGGACAAGTCTCAATCATGAAAACATGGGCTCATTTGGAAAAAATTCAAGTTAGGTCAATGTTGGCTTCATGCACTTTTCCAAAAATTGGTCAACTTTAGCAAGGCATATCTTTCTAAATTTTAAACCTAAAAGGGTGTTCTTTGACTTTTTAGAGAGCTTAGGATGTCCTCTAAACAACCTTTTTGGTTTAATCTCAATTGGATCTTCCACGTTCATGAAAGGAGCTTTGACCCAAAAGGTGTTTTTGTTGACTTTTTGAAAGGACCTATAATGTATGAGCTTGTATCTTCCCTATGGTGCATTTCTTGAACTTGAGGGCTGAAGAGAAGTTGTAGGGAACTGGATCATCTTAAAAATGAGCTTTTGTGGAAAAATTTCTGATAAAGTATGAGAAATTTATGTCTGGTCAAAGTTTGGTTGACTTTTTCTATAGAAACCCTAATTTGCCATTTTTTGACTTTTGATGAGTTAAGAGCATTTCTTGAGGAATCATGATCAACCCTTGATAAAATGATGGATATTACTTCAAAATGTTGATTTTAACTAAAAATCTTGAAGTTTGATTATATTTGGGCCACATTTGACTTTTGACATAGTACAGTTGATTTTTAGGCATTTGAGCAGTTGATTGGGAAAACTTGTTGTTCAAGGTATGAAATTTGGCATGAATGATCTTGAGGACATATTAGGACAATGGAGAACATTTGGGATCCTTGGGACTCACACATCTTTCTTAAAATTGAAACCCTAGTTGAGGTTTATTGCCTTAGGAGGAGAATTTGTCTGGTCAATTCTTAGTCATCCTTGAGCAATTGAGGACCTCTAGAGGCATGTCTTGAGTGAAAATGTGAGGGAAAATTTTGGGGTACAACAGCTGCCCCTGTTCAATCTTCTTAAACTTGAGGATGTAGGTTGGCTGGTTTGCCTTTCGTGATCTGAAGGTGGAAGATGATTGAACACTAGAGTGTCCATAAATTTGCACTCGTCCGAAGTGATACTTAACTGTGTAGATAACATCGGGAATGGGCTTATAGATGCCATTTGGAAAAAAATGACGGAAGATCGTCGAAGATGGCCTTGAATATGTCATCCAGAGAATATGACGGAGAGTCGTCGGAGATGGGCTTAAAGATGCCATCGAGAAAAATGTTGATTTCATGAGATATTCCTTTGTGGGAGTTCCTATGCCTGTCGTTAGGGAGGACTCCGCTGAGGAATATTGGTTTTTATTTGTGAAATAGAGTTCGGGAGCTTCAGTTGTCCATTACTCTACTGGGGAGTCATCTCTTAATTGAAGAGACGGAAGTGAACTGCTATCTGGTCAGGATCCAGGCTTCACAGTGACTTGCTGAGGATAATAAGGTTAACTGCTATCTGGTTGTATTCCAAGCTTCACAGCGACTTACGGGGGGAATGAGATTAAATGGTTATTTGGTCATGCTCCAGGCTTTGCAGTTTCTTAAATTGGAATAGAAATCAGAAAAATCTTAGTGTCGATTTAACTGAACCAGAGAAAGGTCTTTAATTAACTTTGACAGGAATGGAAATCAGAAGAATCTTAGTATCGATTCAACTGAACCAGACAAAAGTCTTTGAATATCTTCAACTGGAATAGAAATCAGAGAGATCTTAGTGTCGATCTGACTGAACCAGAGAAGGTCTTGGATCAACATTGACTAGAATAGAAATCAAAGAATCTTAGGGTCAATTCAACTGAACCAGATAAAAGTCTTGGATTATCTTCAACTGGAATAGAAATCAGAGAGATCTTAGTATTGATCTAACTGAACCAGAGAAGGTATTGTGAGGACATCTTTCTGAGGAAATTGCTGAAATAGCCCTTCATCAGACATAGCTTTTGAGAAGACTACCAGGTCGCATAAGTAGTCAGCGGTGTTTGTTGATTTGATCTTTTCCCTGAAAAAGACAAAGAGTTAGTCATATGTAATATCATGATGTATGAAATGCATTGTGGTGATGTTTATGCTGTATGCGATGTGTATGTGCATGCCATGATGTATGAACATGGGATACTGTTGCGATATTTTCCAATATGGGAAAATAAATCCCTAACTGCTGCTGGAGAGTATAAGGAGGATGAATCCTTCATTTCCCCTAGGAATGATGAATGGATATGATTTTACGGGGATTCCCTCTTTCTATTTGAGGATATTCTGTCAGGGATTAACTCTGCTTAAGAATAACTCTATGGAGAGAGAAAGCTTTGTTGGAATATTCGGTCGATGTATAGACATAAACTCTGTTGGGGAATGAGCTTCTTCAGTTTGAGAAATAAACTCTACCTGGGAGGAGGTTTTATGAACTATTTGAAATTATAAAACTCGGCTGGGGAAAACAGATTTCAGCTCTCTGATGGAACTTTGATGGAGGAGATAATTCATGCTTGGGGAAAGAGAGATCAAAACTTTGGTTGTTTCTACTCTATGGGGAACATATGCGTCACGGGGTCATATGTAATGGTGACTTCGTCTTAAACTGTCTATATACCTATATCTGCTGGAAGGAGTATCTGTCAAGATTACAAATTGTTTTTTAGACGTTGCCCTGTTTCTTAAAGTCATTAACAACTGTCTTTCTGTTTTAATGCAAGTACTTGTGAACATTGATCATATTCAAATGCATATGTCAAGAATAAGTCATTGGACATTTTTGCAAAACAAAACAGAAAAAATAAAATTAGACAGTTTTGTACTTTCAAAGAAATGATTTGAATTGATTTTTTTGAAGTCCGCCTATAACAAGCATTTTGTACTAGGAGATTGACATTATAGTAGGAGAACACCATTGTAAGAAATTAAAATTAACATAAAATAGTGTACAAAGAGAAAACAACTATGTGTAAAGATCCCATTGAGTTTTAATTCTGCTATTGCCCCTATGTCTTCGAGCGTCTCATCACTTTGCTACTTGTCTGAAGATGATTGGATTGATCGGTACCGTTTGAGTCTTGGTAGTTGATACTGAAGTATGGTCGCAAGGTGATCCAATGGGACATAGTTGTAAGCTTCAAATCCCTAACTTTTTCCTAGACCTCCCTTTCGGGTTTTCAATCCACTGGGATACCCTTTTTTGCCCAAGCCACCTTTGCAGGTTTTCGACTTGTCGGGTGTACATATTTTTTTGTATTTATCCCTAACTTGCCTGAACCCTTTTGGTTCTCCAGGATGCCCTTATTTTTGCCTAGGCAAGTCAACCTAGCGGGTCTTTATTTACACGTAGTATCTTTCCCTCATAATCCTCAAAGAAGGAATCTGGACCTCAATCGGCAGGACAACCTCAATACCATATACCAGAGAATAAGGTGTTGCCCCTATAGACGTATTGCGATACGGTGGCCAGAACCGGGACTTTTTTTAGGAATGCTGGTTTGCATTTTGCGTTTATGTTTGCAAAATGTCGCGGTAAGCAAGAGTCGCCACCGACTTTTATTTTATCCAACAAGGAAAGGAAAAAAGCATAGAAAAATTCCTTTTTCGAGATATTTCTGAGTATGGGGGGTAGATTATAGAAAGGGAAGGTATTAGCACCCTTTCTATCCGTAGTTATCTACGGGCTCTTAGGTACTTGCTCATCATTTTTCAAAATTGCTTCTTTGTGTTTGTGTGATTTGAAAGTTTTTGTTTTGACTTCAATTTAACTCTTGCTTCTGTCTTCAAGAGTGTAATGAAGTGTTTTTGAAAACTTTGTTTGAAAAGGAGTGTAAGTTTGGAAAAGTTTATTTGGATTGAGCAAGTACTTAAGAACTAATCTACCTACTCGAAAAAAGAATTGTTCTATGTTCGTTTCCTTTAGACAGCGTTATCCCACTATTAGTGAGTAGGTAGCACCGTCGTTAGAGTTTGAGGGTCAAATCGAAAGGGAAGTACGGTCACTAAAGCAATGTTAGGACGTCTTAGTAGTAACCCTAATGTCTTAGATCAATTATCTGAGGCAATAATATCTAAGGCAACCATTCCGAGGCAACTTTAATCTTTGAGACAAAGGACGATCACTAAAGCATCCTATACCTAATGACCGTTTACCAAAGGCAACCAAGTGGGAGTGTACCCTAGGAGTGCGCATGTGCGAGTGATTCAATTTCAGATTATTTATCTTTGCACATTTTAGGGTTATCTAACCGTTTTAAAGTTAATCATACATTCTTGTCATGCAACCCTAATCATACATCTAACAGTTTAATGTTTGTGGAATATAAAGTGTGGAAATTAAGCTACGCTATTACAAGGCTTCGGGTATTTACATAGCCAAAAACAAACCCTTGAAAATAAAGCGATAAATGAAAATAAAAGGTCCTAATTAACTATTACAACTGGTGAGCAATTACATTAATAGGATAAAAATAAATAGTAAAACGCGCGCGAGGAAAATTAGATCGGGAGAGAACTAGGGTTTTGACCTCTCTAACCTAATTAAAAGAAAAAATTGTTTTTGTTGTTTTTTTAATTATTTTTAAAGAAAATAATTAGGGTTCTAAATTAAATACAAAAATAATTAGTGATTAAATTAATTATTGAAAAATAAATAAATGACCTATTTTTGTGTTTTTGGTTATTTTTAGGAAAAGAAAATAATTAAGTTAAAACCCTAATTGTTCTAATTAATTTTAATTTATTAAAAAAGGAATTAAAGTTATCTAAAATTAACAACCTAATTAAATTAATTTAGTTTTTTGATAAAAAATAGAATCTAAACCTAATTTGATGAAAAATATTATTTTTGTGACTTTTTGATAAAAGAAAAATTAATTTTGTGTTAGTAAATAAAATAAATAAATTAAATAAAACAAAATGTAAAAAGAAAAGAGAAAGAGTTATTGGGACTGCATTCAGTAATTTGAGGAGGTGGAGATAGCAAGCTTGGGCCCAAAATAGGGAGGTCCGTTTTGACTTTCTGAGATCCCATGCCATGCGTTTGACTAGGCGTTTGGTGCTCCTTCATGGATGGCCCTTGGATCTGGATCTCAAGACACTTGGCTGATTGGTTGGTGAGGTCATATAGTGGACCTTGGCTTTGTAAGCACATGCAGTTCCTGAAAGAAAAATAATGTGAAGAAATTGGGGGACCTGGGATTCGAACCTAGGCCCCATGGGACTTTCCAACGCTTGGCAACCAGCTGAGCTACGCTTCTGATTTATACATAAAATAAACAATAATAATAATATACAAAAACAAGAATTAGTGGATAATAATAAAAAAAAACGCGCACCAGAAGATTGAATGGACTAATGGTTGCTTGCCAGCTAGTCTTCTTCAACCTTATTCCGTTGGTAAAAGTCCCAGACTTTTACCTACGGACGTTCGTCCATAGCTACAGGTCCTGTAAATCTTAAAACTCAATGCAAGCGTGATAAATAAAAACGAAGGCCATGGATAGCTTCGTCTGGACCTGCTGAGTTCAATGGTGGCCCTTTCATGGCCCAATTTTGCATGTAAACAAAAATCCCAAATCGAAGCTACAAACCCTAATAATGGTGAAATCTTATACAGTCCATATAAATGCAATTAAACAATATAGAAAGCTTGCAAATGTTCCAAGGATCAAGAATATATGGTTAATTTGTGCTAACAATGTCTAAATCATGAAATTCGAATTCAAGAAAAGCCCAAGGTCGTGGCTGACTTACAGTGAGTTTCAAGGCCTGGGAGTGCTTGTTCTTGATTGGTTTAGGTCCCTTGTGATCCTAGGAAGCGATTGAGATGGTCAAAGGATCTTGAAATTGCTTCCAAGTATGAATTTGTGTTTTCACTTTTTTATGGTTTTTTCCAAGTTTTGTTCTTGATGTTGCGCCTCTCTTTAGCCTTGCTTTAGGTTTGCATACCTTCTTTATGTATTGAGGAATGCATTAGGGTTGAAAGAGTGTGCTCAATCTTCCCCCATCAATGCTTTTGATTTTGATTTGATACACTTGAATATCCTTCCAAAAATAGGCCTAATCCAATCTTTTTGTGCACCCCATGCCTTTACACGAATTTGATCTCATGCTAGCTAGATATTAAGACCTGAAACATGTACCAAATCTTTGAATTTCAATGTTTTGGATTTTCTATGATTTGTTTTGATTTTAAATGATTTAATTCAAATAAAAATCAAAATAAATAATAATAACAAGATAATGACAAGTGTAAAAGGATAGGGCTAGTTACCCATGTTGCCAACTCAACACAAGTGAAAAAGATTGGGCCCATTTAGCAAAATTTGCAATTTTAGGCATAGTTGACTTTTGGCAATTTTACAAAAAAGGTCAACTTCACCAATGCATAACTTCCCCAATTTTGACTCTTTGAAGGTGTTATTCGACTTTTTAGAAATCTTGATATATCCTCTAAGCAAACATTTTGGTCCCATCTCAATTTGGTATTCCATGCTCATGTATGAAGCTTTGACAAAAAAGGTGTTTTGTTGACTTTTCAAAGTGACCTATAATGTCCAAATTCATAACTTCTTGTGAGTTCATATTTTGAACTTGGAAGATGAATATGGATTGTATAGCATTGCATCCTCTTCAAAATGAGCTTTGGATGGATCATTTCTCATAAAGTATGAGAAAGTTATGCTTGGTCTAAGTTGAGTTGACTTTTCCTACAAAACCCTAATTTAGCAACTTTTGAGTCTTGATGAATTATGAGCAATCATTGATGAATCATGATCAACCCTTGATCAAATGATGAAATATACTTCAAAATGAGGATGTTGACCAAAAACCTTGAGGTTTGACTGTATGTAGGCCACAGTTGACTTTTGCCCTAGGATAGTCGATTTTCAGGCCTTTGAGCAATTGACTGAGCAAACTTTCTCTACAAGGCTTGAAACTTGTCATGGATGATCTTGAGAACATATTAGGACAATGGTGAGCATTTGGGATCCCTTGGACTCAAGTATCTTGATGCAACATGAAACCCTAATTTGAGGTAGACTGCCTTTTGAGAGGGCTTGTCTAGTCAACCCTTGGATTTCCTTGAGCAACTTGAGGATCTTTCTTGAAATGTTTTGAGAAATATGAGAAGGCAAATTTTGGGGTACAACAGCTGCCCCTGTTCAATATTCTTAAACCTGAGGATGTAGATTGGCTTGTCTGCCTTTCGTGATCTGAAGATGGAAGATGATTGAACACTAGAGTGCACAAAAATTTGCACTCGCATGAAGCGGTAATTTTCTTGTGATGTTGGGAATGGGCTTACATATGCCATTTGGAAATTGGTGACGGGAGATGGGCTTAAAGATGCCATCCGAAGGAGTGTCGATCGCATAAGAGATTCCTTAGCGAGAGCTTGTATACATGTTGTTGAAGAAGATTCCGCTGAGGAATGTTGTTCTTTGTTAGGAGAGAGAGAATTTTAGGAGCTTCGGTCGTCCGTTATTATACTGGTGAATCGTCTTTGTTTCTTGAGAAAAGTTGAATTTTAGGAGCTTCAGTCGTCCGTTATTCTACTGAGGAATCGTCTCTTGGCCGAGGTGATGAAAATGTACTACTATCTAGTCGTGATCCAGGCTTCATAGTAATAAGACCGACTGCTATCTGGTCGTAATCCAGGCTTTACAGTGACTTACTGGGGAGATGAGATTAAACTTGCTATCCGGTCGTAATTCAGGATTCGCAATTTCTTGATTCTTATCTGGTCGTAATCCAGGCTTTAGAAGGAAATGAGTTGTTATCCGGTCGCATCTGGGCTTCAACTTGAACTTAGGGCACACTAATATCCGGTCGACTCCGGACTTCTTAGTAACTATCCAGGTAAACTGCTATTTGGTCAAAATCTAAGTTTGCGGTGTCTTGTACTGTTATCTGGTAGAAATCCAGGCTTCACAGTGTCTTGTACCATTATCTGGTCGAAATTCAGGCTTCATGGTCTTATATTGCTATCTGTTCGAAATCCAGGCTTCACAATACCTTACTTCTTATCTGGTCGAAATCCAGGCTTCAAAAGAAATCAAGTGGTTATCCGGTCGCATCCGGGCTTCCCTTTGACTTTGGGCCTACTAATATTCGGTCGAATCCGAGCTTCATAGTAATTGGCCGGGTAAACTGCTATTTGGTCGAAATCCAGGCTTCATGGTCTTATATTGATATCTGGTCAATATCCAAGCTTCACAATACCTTACTTCTTATCTGGTCGAAATCCAGGCTTCAGAAGAAATCAAGTGGTTATCCGGTTGCATCCGAGCT
This sequence comes from Vicia faba, assembly GCA_948472305.1. Lineage (NCBI taxonomy): Eukaryota > Viridiplantae > Streptophyta > Magnoliopsida > Fabales > Fabaceae > Vicia > Vicia faba. The sequence goes on from OX451739.1 coordinate 1,229,624,038, forward strand.
TCCCTTTGACTTTGGCCCTACTAATATCCTGTCGAATTCGGGCTTCAAAGTAATTGGCCGGGTAAACTGCTATTTGGTCGAAATCCAAGCTTCACAGTGTCCCTCACTATTATCTGGTCGAAATCCAGACTTCACAGTGTCTTGTACCATTAATTGGTCGAAATCCAGGCTTCATGGTCTTATATTGATATCTGGTCGAAATCCAAGCTTCACAATACCTTACTTCTTATCTGGTCGAAATCCAGGCTTCAGAAGAAATCAAGTGGTTATCCGGTTGCATCCGGGCTTCCCTTTGACTTTGGGCCTACTAATATCCTGTCGAATTCGGGCTTCAAAGTAATTGGCCGGGTAAACTGCTATTTGATCGAAATCCAAGCTTCACAGTGTTCCTCACTGTTATCTGGTTGAAATCCAGGCTTCACAGTGTCTTGTACCATTATCTGGTCGAAATCCAGGCTCCATGGTCTTATATTGCTATCTGGTTGAAATCCAGGCTTCACAATACCTTACTTCTTATCTGGTCGAAATCCAGGCTTCAGAAGAAATCAAGTGGTTATCCGGTCGCATCCGGGCTTCCCTTTGACTTTGGGCCTACTAATATCCGTTCAAATCCGAGCTTCATAGTAATTGGCCGGGTAAACTGCTATTTGGTCGAAATCCAAGCTTCATAGTGTCCCTCATTGTTATCTGGTCGAAATCCAGGCTTCACAGTGTCTTGTACCATTATCTGGTCGAAATCCAGGCTTTATGGTCTTATATTGCTATCTGGTCGAAATCCAGGCTTCACAATACCTTACTTCTTATCTGGTCGAAATCCAGCCTCTAGAAGAAATCAAGTGTTTATTTGGTCGCATCTGGGCTTCCCTTTAACTGTTGGGCCTACTAATATCCGGTCGAATCCGGGCTTTAAAGTAATTGGCCGGGTAAACTGCTATTTGGTCAAAATCCAAGCTTCAGTATCCCTCACTATTATCTGGTCGAAATCCAGGCTTCACAGTGTATTGTACCATTATATAGTCGAAATCCAGGCTTCATGGTCTTCGGAAATATCAAGATACTATCTGGTCGAACCCGAGCTTCATAACTTGTATTAAAGATATACCACTATCTGGTCGAATTCAGGCTTCATGGTAACTTTATGAGCTGTTATCTGGTCGTAATCCGGGCTTCACGGCTTGTATTTAAGATATACCACTATCTGGTCGAAATCTAGGCTTCATGGTACTTGCTGAGCTGTTATCCGGTTGTAATCCAGGCTTCACGGCTTGTTGGGGATTAAACTATTATTCGGTCGAATCTGGGCTTCATTGCTTGCTTTTAAGAGCTACCACTATCTAGTCGTAATCCATGCCTCACGGTAGTCTGATATTGTTATTTGGTCATTCTCCGGGCTTCACAATATGATGTAGAAATCAAGATAGTATCTGGTTAGATCTGGGCTTCATAACTTGTTTTTAAGAGATACCACTATCTGGTCGAATCCAGGCTTCGTGGTAGTCTGATACTGTTATCCGGTCATTCTCCGGGCTTCACAATATGGTATCAAGGTACTATCCGGTCGAATCCGGGCTTCATAGCTTGAATTTGGTGAGAATTTGATTGTATCTTTCCTGAAAGGTAAAGGTTAGCTGCATGTAATGCATGATATGTATCAGGCAATGATGTTCTCAAAATAAATGAGATTGTGTTGTATGATGCGTATGCGCATGTCATGATGCATGGATATGTAATGTTTTTATGACATTCTCTAGTTGGGGAAAATAAATCCAGGATTTCTACTGGAGAGTGCAAGAAGTTGAATTCTTCGTTTCTGCTGGGGATAGTGAATGAAGATAACTGTGAGAATAATCCTGCAGGAGAGGATAACTCCGCTAGAGAATAAACTGGCGAGAGAATGACTCTGTGGGGAAGAGATACTCTTCTAGAGGAACTGTTGATTTGGAGGAACATCCTCAGCTGGGGATGAATTATCATGGTTAGCGATGATGAACTCTGTCGGGGATAAAGTTTCTGTTTGTGAAGGAAATGAACTCCGCTGGGGATGATCTACTAGACTCTACTGGGGATAATCTTCTAGTGTCGGTCATATGTAAACTCTGTTTGGGGAGAATCTTACTGGCTCATTCGCGATTGTGAATCTCAACTGGGGAGAGTTGTGTCCTGTTCTGGACAGCTAACATCACTGTCTTTTCCTTACTCTGTGGGGAGTGAATGTTACTGGGACGCAAGCTGAGGATATGACGATGACTTTGCATCGAGATTTTTCTGCCCCTGTATCTGCTAGAGAAGGTGCCTGCGGAGGCCTTGTGAATCGAGTGTTATCCCAACTTATGAGGTGCTTGGTAACTTTTGATCGAAATGATAAGTCTTCTTATGGTAGGCAAGTGACAAGATAACGGGACATAGTCGTACACTTTAATCCCTAATTTTTGCCTGGACTGTCTTTTCAGATTTTCAGTCCACCGGGATACCTTTTTTTGCCCAATTTGCCTTTTCAGGTTTTTGGTTTGTCGGGTGTACATATCCTTTTGTTTTTATCCCTAATTTTTTCCCGAACCTTTTTGGTTCGCCGGGATGCCCTTATTTTTTCTTAGGCCAGTCAACCTAGCGGGTCTTTGTTCATGCACAGTATTTTCTGACTATGTCCGCGCTCTCAGGATGTAGGGAGTTATCTCTGTCGGTAGTGTTGTGTCGCCACGATAACATAAGATGTTTGTTTGATCGTACAAGATTTGTTGCTAGAACTCATGTCCAATGCCCCAAGTGATTCACATGGAGATCTGCCCCTGGCCATTTGGCATCTTTGAGAGATTCCTTGAATCTTGACTTGGCTGCCCCAGATGATGAACAATGATCATGTCGTGCCACTTGGTTGGAAGTGTTTTTCCACTTGAGGTGATCCTTTTTATTGAGAAGGTTTTTTGTTCACTAGATATTCGTCGTGTGAATTTCTCTGCTGTTGAACAAATAGTCATATGCAAGCAATGTTATTTTAAGAATGCAAAGCTTATGTCTGTCTTGAAATTTTTGAAAATGCATTTTTCAGTAAAATGAGCAAATTTTGTAAAATGTGATGTCAACTCAGGATTTACAGCAAGTCCTACAGGAGTCAGGATACCTTTTGTAACAATATTCTTTCGAACTAACCCATGCTTCAGCTAGGACTTTTAAGGGTTATAACGTGGCTTGGTTCACGGTTCAAGAAACAAAGAATAAAGGCTCAAAATTTATTTGTACCCACCCATTCTTCGTGATGTTCTTCGATCCTATACTCAATCAATTGTGCATTTAGATCCCGTTTGAGTCTTTGCTCTGATATTCCAGTGATGGTTGGGGTATTGATAAATTATTTTGAATAGGCAGTCATTTCCTTTTTTGTTTAGGGTTTGTAGGACCTCTTTCTTTTTTGATTTTATTATCCCTGTCCTTTGCCTGAACTGTTTCTTTTTGTGATTACAGTCAGCGGGATGCCCCATTTTTTCTCTTAAGTCTCCTTCATAGGTTTTGACTTAATGGGCTTTTATTTTTTGAGAGATAATGACTGCCTGTCTTGACGATTATAGGGAACCATCACCGTCTTTTGTTTCGGAAGGACGTCTTTGATACCATTCATTGTGCACCTGGATTAACTGAGAAAACTACCCTTCCCCAGGTTGTGATTAAGGGTTTTAATTTATGTGAAAAGAAAAACTCCTACTTCTTTGGCTCAAAGGGGTTGACTAGGGAGTATCTTCCTTATAACTCCACTGTTTAGGATTTGAAACAACGCCTGTACATCGTCAGTAGGGTCTGTTCAAGAGCATATTGTAGAGATTTTGATATCATTTTCATCATCCTCCCTCTAAAGGCTTAGAGTATTTTAATCGAGAGTTGAACATCACAAGAGGAAAGCAATTTAAATATAGTGAATACGAATGGATTGATTCAAAACAGACATATGCAATGCATTGATAAAGTAACAAAGTTTGACATAAATAAATATTCGAACAGTCAAAAGAAAATTACAAATTGAAAATTCTAATGAACAAAAGCCTCTCTTGTCAAAACTTGTCACTTCAAATGGTGAGCTTTGGAGGATTGACAGAAACATTCCAGTTGACCATCTTGTGTGAATTCCAATACTCCTTCATCAATCAGGTTTTGAATTTTTTACTTCAACTTCCAACAGTCGTCAGTATCATGCCCCGAACTGTTGGAGTGATATGCACACCTTGCATCAGGATTGTAGTTAGGTGAAGAAGTCTTAGGATTCGGATAAGGTCCTATCAATGTTACCAGATTCATCCTCAACAGGTGTTGTAAAGCTTGAGACAGCGGCATGTTGAGCTTGGTAAACGGCCCCTTGGGTGTATCTGGCTTACTCTGATTAACCCGTTGTTTTTGGCGAGGTTTTTGTTGGACCCGTGAGGTATTAGTAACTTGGAGAGGTCCATTCTTCACCAAACCAAACCCTTGTCTTCTTGGAGGATGATCAGTGACTTGGTCCCCGACCTCGACTGCTTGCTTCATACTGTTGTGTCTGTCTTGGTGAAGTTGGTTGATAATGGTTATCAACTCTTCTTGTTCCCGGGCTAAGCCTTAAATAAGAGCCATCTGCCCTAGCATCTGGGTTCTCATTGCATCTACCTCAACTTGCAGTTGTTCCAGTCGTTCGTCCTTATTGTATCCAGGACTTTTCTTGACCAAGTTCCCAACGAGGAGTGTTTTCAACTCTTCCTGCCCCTTGGATAGGTTTAGGAATATGTCCCTTAACTGAACTTCTTGAGTTTGAAGATCTCTGTTGTCTTGTTTGAAAGCCATTGCTGAAATAAACAGCGAGAACATGAGAGACCTGTACTGGAAGACCTGTTATGCAATTATATGTACGCAATGCATGTATGCAATGTTTTCAAGGATCTCGCGGGGTAAACAAGAAACTGTGAGAATTTGAATTTTGCAGTTTTGATTGAAGAAACTTCGTGTCATCAAGAGTCCTCCTTCAAGAGTCAAGCTCACTATATCGAGTGGGTCATAGCCACTGACTCAAGTTATCGTGTTTTGATCTCTAGACGACATTGGCTAGAGGAAAATAAATCCCCTTTGCCCCTTGCTAGACATTTGATTTACCATAACCTGCATCACAAACCCTTGAGATCCTTGAAATGGTTAAGGAAATGTTAAGGCATGATGTTATGATGTGAATGTTATGCGTTTAAGAAAAAGTGTGAGGTAATGTAAGCAAGTAAATCCGGCAAGAAATCCAAGTTATTGGATAAGGACTGTAAACAAAACCTGCAAGGAACTCATGTTGTCAGATAATAAAACTGTGCAAGTAGTTCAAGTTGAAAGCACACAAGTCACATAAACAACCTTAGGTTTAGGCTTGCATGAGGTCTAGGTATTACCCTCTTGAAGTTCAGTTGGTTCAACCTATCCTAATAATAGTAACCGGGTTCTAGAGGTTCTCAATATCACTGGCCATCCTCCATCGGTCATAGTTTCAGCTTACACAATCTTTTCTTGTAGCCGGAACCATCTCGAGAGTATGGTCTCAATGAGTGTAGCATCTCACTACTTCCTATGGCCAAGTTGGTCAATTATAGGTTCTAAGGTCAGTTGATGCTTAATGACCCATATAGCAGCCCCATACTCTCCTTGTTGCTCCACAAGGGATATCGGTACCAACTAATGTACCACATCAACATAGCTACTGCTTCAACCGTATCGGTCTACGCCGTACAGTTCCCTCACAGTCTATTGCTACTTACCTAAAAGGTGTTCCCCAGATCCGGGTTAGGATCTATAGTAACTCCGATACAAAACCCACAAAGATAAAGCAATCAAATCAAACAATAGAAAACAATATAATGAACTAATCCTAAGGTACACCCCACTTATTAATTCCCCATCAGAGTCGCCAGTTCTATGATACGGTGGCCAGAACCGGGACTGTTTTTTAGGAATGTTGGTTTGCATTTTGCGTTTGTGTTTGCAAAATGTCACGGTAAGCAAGAGTTGCCACCGACTTTTATTTTATCCAACAAAGAAAGGAAAAAAGCACAGAAATATTCCTTTTTTGAGATATTTCTGAGTATGGAGTGTAGATTATAGAAAGGGAAGGTATTAGCACCCTTTCTATTTGTAGTTATCTACGGGCTCTTAGGTACTTGCTCATCATTTTTCAAAATTGCTTCTTTGTGTTTATGTGATTTGAAAGTTTTTGTTTTGACTTCGATTTAACTCTTGCTTCTGTCTTCAAGAGTGTAATGAAGTGTTTTTGAAAACTTTGTTTGAAAAGGAGTGTAAGTGTGGAAAAGTTTGTTTGGATTGAACAAGTACTTAAGAGCTAATCTACCTACTCGAAAAAAGAATTGTTCTATGTTCGTTTCCTTTAGACAGCGCTATCCCACTATTATTGAGTAGGTAGCATCGTCGTTAGAGTTTGAGGGTCAATTCGAAAGGGACGTACAGTCACTAAAGCAATGTTAGGACGTCTTAGTATTAACCCTAATGTCTTAGATCAATTATCCGAGGCAACAATATCCGAGGCAACCATTCCGAGGCAACTTTGATCTTTGAGACAAAGGACGAACACTAAAGCATCCTATACCTAATGACCGTTTACCGAAGGCAACCAAGTGGGAGTGTACCCTAGGAGTGCGCTTGTGCGAGTGATTCAATTTCAGATTATTTATCTTTGCACATTTTAGGGTTATCTAACCGTTTTAAAGTTAATCATACATTCTTGTCATGCAACTCTAATCATACATCTAACAGTTTAATGTTTATGGAATTTAAAGTGCGTAAATTAAGCTACGCTATTACAAGGCTTCGGGTATTTACATAGACAAAAACAAACCCTTGAAAATAAAGCGATAAATGAAAATAAAAGGTCCTAATTAACTATTACAACTGGTGAGAAATTACATTAATAGGATAAAAATAAAAAGTAAAACGCGCGCGAGGAATATTAGATCGGGAGAGAACTAGGGTTTTGACCCCTCTAACCTAATTAAAAGAAAAAATTTTTTGTTATTTTTTTAATTTTTTTTTAAAGAAAATAATTAGGGTTCTAAATTAAATACAAAAATAATTAGTTATTAAATTAATTAATGAAAAATAAATAAATGGCCTATTTTTGTGTTTTTGGTTATTTTTAGGAAAAGAAAATAAATAAGTTAAAACCCTAATTGTTCTAATTAATTTTAATTTATTAAAAAAGGAATTATAGTTATCTAAAATTAACAACCTAATTAAATTAATTCAATTTTTTGATAAAAAATAGAATTTAAACCTAATTTGATGAAAAATATTATTTTTGTGATTTTTTTATAAAAGAAAAATTAATTTTGTGTTAGTAAATAAAATAAATAAATTAAATAAAACATAAATGTAAAAAGAAAAGAGAAAGAGTTATTGGGCCTGCATTCAGTAATTTAAGGAGGTGCAAATAGTAAGCTTGGGCCCAAAACAGGGAGGTCCATTTTGACTTTCTGAGATCCATGCCATGCATTTGACTAGGCATTGGTGCTCCTTCATGGATGGCCCTTGGATCTGGATCTCAAGACACTTGACTGATTGGTTGGTGAGGTCATATGGTGGACCTTGGCTTTGTAAGCGCATGCAATTCCTGAAAGTAAAATAATGTGAAGAAATTGGGGGACCTGGAATTCGAACCCAGGCCCCATGGGACTTTCCAACGCTTGGAAACCAGCTGAGCTACGCTTCTGATTTGTACATAAAATAAACAATAATAATAATATACAAAAACAAGAATTAGTGGAGAATAATAAAAAAACGCGCGCCATAAGTTTGAATGGACTAATGGTTGCTTGCCAGCTAGTCATCTTCAACCTTATTCCGTTGGTAAAAGTCCCAGACTTTTACCTACGGACGTTCGTCCATAGCTACAGGTCCTGTAAATCTCAAAACTCAATGCAAGCGTGATAAATAAAAACGAAGGCCATGGATAGCTTCGTCTGGACCTGCTGAGTTCAATGGTGGCCCTATCATGGCCCAATTTTTCCTGTAAACAAAAATCCCAAATCGAAGCTACAAACCCTAATAATGGTGAAATCTTATACAGTCCATATAAATGAAATTAAACAATATAGAAAGCTTACAAATGTTCCAAGGATCAAGAATATATGGTTAATTCGTGCTAACAATGTCTAAATCATGAAATTCGAATTCAAGAAAAGCCCAAGGTCGTGGCTGACTTACAGTGAGTTTCAAGGCCTGGGAGTGCTTGTTCTTGATTGGTTTAGGTCCCTTGTGATCCCAGGAAGCGATTGGGATGGTCAAAGGATCTTGAAATTGCTTCCAAGTATGAATTCATGTTTTCACTTTTTATGGTTTTTTCCAAGTTTTGTTCTTGATGTTGCGCCTCTCTCTAGCCTTGCTTTAGGTCTGCATACCTTCTTTATGTATTGAGGAATGAATTAGGGTTGAAAGAGTATGCTCAATCTTCCTCCATCAATGCTTTTGATTTTGATTTGATACACTTGAATATCCTTCCAAAAATAGGCCTAATCCAATCTTTTTGTGCACCCCATGCCTTTACACGAATTTGATCTCATGCTAGCTGGATATTAACCTGAAACATGTACCAAATCTTTGAATTTCAATGTTTTGGATTTTCTATAATTTGTTTTGATTTTAAATGATTTAATTCAAATAAAAATCAAAATAAATAATAAAAACAAGATAATGACAAGTGGCAAAGGCTATGGCTCGTGGACCATGTTGCCAACTCAACACAAGTTAAAAAGATTGGGCCCATTTAGCAAAATTTGCAATTTTAGGCATAGTTGACTTTTGGCAATTTTACAAAAAAGGTCAACTTCACCAATGCATAACTTCCCCAATTTTGACTCTTTGAAGGTGTTATTTGACTTTTTAGAAATCTTGAGATGTCCTATAAGCAACCCTTTTGGTCCCATCTCACTTTGGTATTCCATGCTCATGTATGAAGCTTTGACAAAAAAAGGTGCTTTTGTTGACTTTTCAAAATGACCTATAATGTCCAAATTCATAACTTCTTGTGAGTGCATATTTTGAACTTGGGAGATGAAGATGAATTGTAGATAATTTCATCCTCTTAAAAATGAGCTTTGGATGGTTCATTTCTCATAAAGTATGATAAAGTTATGCTTGGTCAAAGTTGAGTTGACTTTTCCTACAAAACCCTAATTTAGCAACTTTTGAGTCTTGATGAATTATGAGCAATCCTTGATGAATCATGATCAACCCTTGATAAAATGATGAAATATACTTAAAAATGAGGATGTTGACCAAAAATATTGAGGTTTGACTGTATGTAGGCCACACTTGACTTTTGCCCTAACACAGTTGATTTTCAGGCCTTTGAGTAATTGACTGAGCAAACTTTCTCTGCAAGGCTTGAAACTTGACACGGATGATCTTGAGAACATATTAGGACAATGGTGAGCATTTGGGATCCCTTGGACTCAAGTATCTTGATGCAACATGAAACCCTAATTTGAGGTAGACTGCCTTAGGAGAGGGCTTGTCTGGTCAACCCTTGGATTTCCTTGAGCAACTTGAGGATCTTTCTTGAAATGTTTTGAGAAATATGGGAGGGAAAATTTTTGGGTACAACACGTGCGTGCTGAGGTGCGGTAACCATGAAGAGAAAATGGTAACGTCTCATGCCAGTCTTTATATTTCACTGTCATCTTCTGTATGATTTTCTTAATGTTCTTATTAGCAACCTCCACAACGCCATTCATCTTCGGTCGATAAGGGGAAGAATTATGATGTTGGATCCTGAATTATTTAAAGAGTTCAGTGATCATTGTATTGTTGATATTTTTACCATTTTCCATGACAATTCTCTCTAGCACACCATACTAACAAATCAATTTATGCTTGATAAACCGCGCCACAACATTCTTGCTAACAATAGCGAAAGAGGCAGCCTCAACCCACTTCGTGAAGTAATCAATGGCCACTAGGATGAAGCGATGCCCATTGGAAGCGGTAGCTCTAATATCTCTGATCATGTCAATACCCCACATTATAAAGGGCCGGGGAGCCATCAATACATTCAAGGGAACCAGAGTTACATGCACGTTATCAGCGTAGATATGGCATTTGTGACAAGTTCAGGAACGCTGATAACAGTCTACTTCCATAGTGGACCAATAGTATCCTGCCCGTAGGATCTTTTTAGACATGGTATGTCCACTAGAGTGGGTGCCAAAGGTACCTTCATGTAGGTCTGCCATAATCCTCTCTAATTATTTCTTATCTACGTACCGAAGTAAAGTAGAGTTATGGTTCCGGTTTTAGAGAATTCCATTATTGAGGAAGAACTTCGCGGAGAACCTTCTTAGAAACTTTTTATCATTGACAGATGCCCCCTCGGGATATTCTTGAGCCTCGAGATACCTTTTCACTTCATGAAACCAAGGTTTATCTGCTGCTTCTTCAGTGTCAATATCATAGCAATATGTCGGTTCATCCAACCTCTCAATGGTGATCCAAGGAGCTTCGTTGTCCAACCTGACCTTGAACATAGATGACATAGTAGCTAACGCATCCGCTAACTGGTTCTCTTCTCGTGGAAAATGTTCAAAGGTAACCTCTTCAAAGTGTGGAAGCAATGTCAGCACATGTTCTTTATAAGGGATGAGATTCAGGTGCTTCGTGTCCCACTCCCCTTTGATTTGAATTATTACCAAGGCTGAATCCCCGAAAACACTCAAGAACTTGATCCTCAGGTCAATAGAAGCTTTGAGACCCATGATGCATGCTTCATACTCCACCATATTGGTTGTACAGTTGAAACATAATCTGGAGGTGAAAGGAGTATGACAGCCCTCAGGGGATATGATTATAACACTGATACTGTTGCCAAGCGCATTGGAAGCTCCGTCAAAAACCATAGTCCATCGGGATCCTTCCTCAGGTCCTTCATCCGGTCCAGGTCCTTCACAGTCAGTCACTAACATAATGTTCTCATCCGGGAAATCAAAGTTCATGGATTGGTAGTCATCCAAAGCCGGATGAGGCAAATTATCAGCTAGTACAGTTCCCTTTATTTCTTTATGGGTCATGTATTGGATATCGTATTCGGTCAGGATCATTTGCCATCTTGTTATCCTTCCGGAGAGAGCGGGCTTCTCAAAGATGTACTTGATTGGATCCATCTTAGATATCAACAAAGTAGTATGGGCCAACATATATTGTCTTAGTCGGCGAGCAGCCCATGCCAAAGTGCACCAAGTTTTCTCGAGCAGTGAGTATCTTGTCTCATAGTCGGTAAACTTTTTGCTAAGGTAGTATATTGCATGCTCTTTTCGACAAGACTCGTCATGCTGCCCTAGCACACACCCGATTGAATTATCTAACACTGTTAAATACATTATCAAAGGTCTTCCTTCAATCAGAGGCATCAGAATTTGAGGCTCTTGAAGGTATTCCTTGATTCTCTCGAAGGCAGTCTGGTATTCGTCATTCCACTTTACCACTTGATCTTTCTTCAGGAGTTTAAAGATCGGCTCACAAGTAGAAGTTAAATGGGAAATGAACCTGGCAATTTAATTTAGGCGTCCAAAGAAACCTTTAACCTCCCTCTCAGCGTGAGGGGCCGACATCTCTTGTATGGCCTTCACCTTTGCAGGGTCTACCTGAATACCCTTATCGCTAACAATGAAACCTAGGAGTTTACCAGACCTTACCCTGAAGGTGCACTTATTCGGATTTAACCTCAGCTTGTACGTCTTCAACCTATCAAACAACTTTTGTAGATGATCAAGATGCTCTTCCTCAGTTTGGGACCTGGCTATCATGTCATCAATGTAGACCTCTATCTCATGATGGATCATATCATGAAACAAAGCTACCATGGCTCGCTGATAGGTTTCCCCAATGTTCTTCAACCCAAACGACATCACTTTGTAGCAGAAAGTGCCCCATTGTGTGATGAAGGTTGTCTTTTCCATGTCTTCGGGTTCCATTTTGATCTGATTGTAACCAGAGAACCCGTCCATGAAGGAGAAGATCGTGTGCTACGCGGTGTTGTCAACCAAAACGTCAATATGAGGAAGTGGAAAGTCATCTTTGGGGCTTGCCCTGTTCAAATCTCAGTAGTCCACACACATATGTACTTTGTCGTCCTTTTTAGGCATTGGGACTACGTTAGCAACCCATTGGGGGTAAGAGGTGACAGCTAGGAATCCAGCGTTGAACTATTTCATAACCTCTGCTTTGATCTTCTCTGACATTTCAAGGTGCATACGGCGGACCTTCTGCTTTACTGGAAGGCAATCTTCTTTAGTTGGCAGACGATGAACCACAATGTCTGTGTCTAGTCCTGGCATGTCTTCATATGACCAGGCGAAGATCTTGAAATAATCATGCAACATCTGTATCAACCGCTGTTTGACACTAAGCTCCAGATTTTCATTGATCTTGACTTCTTTTTTGTCCTCTTCTGTGCCCAAGTTTAATGTATCAACTGGCTCTTCATGAGGCTGTATAGCCCTTTATTCCTGTTGTAACAACCTAGCAAGTTCTACGGGTACCTCACAATCTTCCTCACCTTCGTCCTCGGCTTGGTTGATCGGACTTTCAAAGTCATAACCGGCAATAGTAGAACTATTATCAATGGGATCCAAAGTGGATATGGATCTGTAGTTGATACGTGAGTGTGCGTAAGAGCATAGTTGTATAGACAAAGTAAAAAGCATAAAAGAAAAACAGAGAGCGCAAAATTTGTACGCATAAACGTCCAATGCTTTATTAATGCCATATGAAATTGAAACATGATTACCCTCACAAATAAACCATTATGCCCCGGGTAAGACACATGGCCATAGAGTGTATATTGTTTATTACATATCCAAAAAACAAGAAAGACAATTACTTCTGAATAAAAGTAATTGGTACAAAGTCTTTTGTCGTCCAATTACTGGGTCCACCATTGGTAGTAGGGAAGATCCATCTATCCATGTCATTGTCACCTTAACTGTCTTCTAGAGCATTGACCCCATGATTGTTGATGCGTAGGGGAGGTATTCCAGCACGAGCGTGTCGAACAACCCTTCGAGCCCTTGAAGAGAAACCCAAACCAAACTTATCAGATTTGTACAGAATGTCAGGGAGCTGGCCCCAGATGGTAGACCCACCAACTTTAATAACTGCTTTTGCATCCTTGAGAGAAGCCATCTTCAAGTGAGGTCTGGTGATCTTTGGCAGATTGGTGACAACTTCAGTTGCTGCCATAGTCTGAGGTACCTCTTCAAAGTTCTGACATGGAGTCTCGTAAACTCACCATCCATTTCTACATATCTGAAGGAACTCAGGTGACTGACCATGTATTCTTCTTCACCGCGTACCATGACAATACTTCCTTTCATCGGGTATTTCGTCATCTGATGCAGAGTAGATGTGACATCTCTCTCCCCATGGATCCAAGGGCGACCCAACAAATAAGAATAATATGGTCTGATATCCATCACGTAGAAGGTGGAGTCAAAGGTCTGAGAATCAACTTTGATGGGGATGTCCACCTCCCCGTGCACCATTCTCTTCGAACCATCGAAAGCCCTCACTACTATGTTGCTGGGCTTCAAGGTCAAGCCTTCACAGTCTAGTCTATCTAGAGCTTTCTTAGGCAGCACATGGGCCAAGGTAGTGCCCCTGCATTCAATGGAGACATGTAGTGCATCATTGTGTTTTCTCCCTCTGGGTGTTAGATCAGCATCAGAAAAACCCAAACCGTTATCAGCCGTCAAACTGGCCACATAGTCTTTAAATTGGTCAGCTGAGGTTTCTTGCGGCACATGGAAAGTTTTAAGTAACTTCACCAAAGCCTTTGCATGAGCTTCGGAGCATAACAGTAAGGCTAGCATAGAAATCTTGGAAGGGGTCCGCCCCAGCTGTTCGACCATATTGTATTCGCTCTTCTTTATGATCTTCAAAATTTCTTCCATTTCTTGGAAACCTCTAGAATAGATTCTAAATGTGCCTTCGTCTGGACAGGCTCAATTAGTATGTCTTTGCCCCGAGTCTCGTCCGACTCGGTAATAGGAGTTTTAACAGGGGTAATTACAGGAATAGAAGTAGTAGTATCAACAGGAACAATAGTAAGAATGATCACAGGACCAATAACAGCTTTCAGAGTAGAAATCTCAGGGGAGAACACTCTTCCACTTATTGTTGTTTTGCTGGTTCCAACAATGTTTCCAATGTCGGAATTAGCATTTTCAGAAACCTGGTCTTCAACAGCAAGCAGGTCTTACTTGACGTCGTGGTAGTAGACGTCAGCCCTATAGTTCCAGGGAACAACTTTGTCCTAGGAGTATGAGATCGGCCTTGGCATAATGATAATCAGTGGAGCCACCTTTGAAGCAGATGTAATCCTGGCGCGTCTTTTGGTGGAGACCCTGGGAGGGTTGGTGGAAATGGTTATGATTGAAACATCCTTGCAAGAAATAGTCGGAATGGGAGTCTTCTCAAACAAAATCTCTCTATCATTCATCAGGCACTGAACACCTGCCTTCAACAAATGACAACCAGTTGGTAGAGATAAACATGAGTGGCAACCTTCGCCACAGCCCAAAAATAAACCGAATTTCGACAAGTTCAACTTAACAGTCATAAGAGGAGTAACAAGTTCCTCAACAGAAGTAATGAACATATCATCTTCAATGGCATTAACACCACAACCGTGCTTGGGCATAGGAGCAGTGATAACATTGGGAATCTCAGGGGCGTCAAATTCAATTTCCTTCGCCTTGAGAAGGTCTTGAACCTTTTTTTTTCAAAGCCCAGCAGTCGTTTGTATCATGACCTGGACTTTATGAATGATAAGCACAACGAGAATTTAGATTGTAGCGGGGAGAGGCAGTGTTGGGATTCTTCGGAGCTTCCCGCAAAGTTACCAGATTAGACTTCAGTAGATGGGGCAAGAATTGAGACATAGTCATATTTATCCGGGTAAACTGTCTTACCGGCCTTTCTACTCTAGGCTTATTATTCCTTTGTTGAGTAGGTGCAGGTTTAGAGATCATAACAGCCCCCATCGTTGGACGGTGTTTAGTTTTGTCCTGATTCCTTTAGCTATATGTGGCGCTGACTTACTTTTTCCCATAAAATGGCTTCCTTACTGTATTGGAGGATGCATCCTTCTGAATCTTACCACTCCTAATTCCAGCTTCCACTCTTTCTCCTGTCAAGATCAATTCAGTAAATCCGGTTGAGGAGCTTCTAATCAGGTGATTAAAAAATGGACCAGACAGGGTACCCAGAAACATATCCACTAGATCCCTATCAGACAGGGGAGATTAGACTCTTCCTTATAAGTCCCTCCACTTCTGAGCATAGTCTTTAAAGCCCTCGCTCGAACCCATAGACATACTTTGGAGTTGCGTACGTGTGGGAGCAAGGTCTGCGTTATACTGATACTGCTTGTAGAAAGCAGCATCCAGGTATTCCCAATTATGAATGTTGGTCCTTTCCAGCTGGTAGAACCACTCAAATTGAGTTCTGGATAGACTATCTTGAAAGAAGTGGACCCACAAGTCCTTACCAGCAGTGTGAGGCTGAATTTTCCTCACATAAGATTGGAGGTGCATCTTGGGACATGAAACCCCATCATACTTGGCGAACACTGGCACCTTGAACTTTTGCGGGATGACAACCCCAGAGACTAAACCCAGCTCTTCAAAATCCAGCTCAGGCACCTTCTAGATTTCCATTGCATGCAGACGCTCTTCCAGATGTTTGTACTTTTCGTCGGCCAGAGGATACTGCTCTTCATTGTAGTCAGTCTCATTATCAAATTCCCTTGGACTGGGGTCTTCCTCTCTTGTCTCCCCTTCTTGATTATCTCCTTATTTTGATGAAGATGTCAGCTCAACCACTTGCCTTAGCGGTCCTTTGAACCTCCTTCCCAAATTTACCACACCAACTGTCTTCCTTGGCTTCTTAGTCTTCTCTTTGACAATCAGGGCTTTCAGCTCCTCTTTCCCCTTGGCCAGAGCCATGATCATCTGTTGAAACTGGGCATTCTGAGTTTATAGATCCTTCACTGTTTATTCTAGAGCCATTGCTGAAATAAACAGCGAAGAAGATGAGAAACCTGCTATGAAACCTGCTTATGCAATGATATGTATGATATATGTATGCAATGTTTTCAAGGATTTCTAAGACTCATATTTTCTTAAACAGAAAGAGAACATACGTTAATTGTATTAGGAAGTTTTATTGATCATAATAATGCCTCTTGGGCTTACAAAGGAGGTAACAAAGCAAAAGTAAACTCCCAAAGCAAAGAGACTCAAGCTTCCCACAGGCGCATCCTCTTTGGTACAATGTAAGTGTTTATACTCTTCTCTTCGTGAAGTAACCGGTGAGCTCTAAAACCTTCTTCTCGCTGGCGTAGAATTAGGTTTCGAAAGTATCCCATTCTTCTTTGAGTTGGATCCAGGATTTCTGTAGCTCCTCAAGATTAGTTGGCATGTCAGGATGAAGAGCAATGTAAGGAGTGTCTCCCTCGGAAATTGGATCCATAGTCATAGGTAAGATGGAGGCGTAAGGCATCATAAGACATTGAGCACGAGCTCGCACCCATTTGAGGTAAGGCTCAAAAAGGATGGAATTTGTGTGCCCCAGTGTCTTGCTATCAACTCTGTTTATCATTCCCCAAGCTCGGATGAACCTCTTACGATAACCCTGAACATCATTATCATAGTCAAATGTAATTCCTTGGATGAGTGTGTCGTGGGGACCATCCCTTCTAGCATAACCAAATTGTCGCAACGCCAAACAAGGATTATAAGTGATTCCTCCCCTAATGCCTAAGAGAGGGACATTAGGGAATTCCCCACATCGATCAATGATAGTGATACTCTCCAAGGACCGTGAACACCAATGAATATTCGAATGTGTAAGGGATATCAATATATGAGACCATCTCATACCCTGCTCTTTCTCAAAACGGACCGAGGTAGGTGCAAAATAAACTACCTAGCCAATAGAGGAGTGCAACACAGAAGGGTCCCTCTTCTCTTTAGAGTGCGAGTATGCAGAGAGTGTAGAATATCCCCAATTAAAGTAGGCACCGGATTATGAGACAGAAAAATCTTAACCACATTCACATCTACAAGGTGGTCCGTGTTAGGGAATAGTACCATCCCATAGATGAGAAGGGCCAACACTTCTTCAAAAGCTTGTAAATCTAGGGTATCCGAAAAATAGTGAGCTTTCTCAAATAGGAACTTAGCTAGAAATCCTTGGACACTTCTTCTGGTTTCCCAATTTTCCACCACATCAGACCGTTGTAAAGATAGAGCCTGAGCAATCTCTTCGGGTTTCGGTTCCCTTTCCATACCGTTGAATGGTAGCTGATTAAGGATAGAGACCCTCAATAACTGAGAAAACTCCTCTGTAGTAGGCACTAACTGGTAATCAGGGAAAGTGAAGCAGTGGTGCAACAGGTCAAAGAACTGAAAGAGCACCTTTAACATTTCTTCATCAGGGTTTGAAGTGACCAAGTTGAGAAGTCGAGCATGTTTTTCAGTGAAGGGAGAGCTTTCTGGAATCCTTGATGCTAATTCCTTGAGTTAAGGAGGTACCTTCACAAGGTTGACTTGGATAGTGTTCCTGCGAGCGGGTGTCATGTTATACAAAACAATACAAAGATAAGCCTTAGAAAATCCTTGAAATGGTTAGTACGATATGCCATGTTATGATGTCATGATTATGCTAAGAAATCACAAATATAACAAGCAGAAGCAAATCACACAAAAGACCTTAGGTTTAAGGCTTGCATGGCTTTTAAGGTAATACCCTCTTGAAGTTTGGATTGGTTCAACCTGTCCTATAAATAGTAACAAGATTCTAAAGGGATCTCAATATCATTGATCTTTCCCCCAAGTTTCGTTTGATAGGCAACTGACTTGCAACCAAACAAAACTCAAGAGTCAAACCTCAATGAGTGAAGCATCGAGTATCTGCCGACTTTGGGAATACACCAAAGACGGCTATCTCACTATGTCCTAATGGCCAACTTATTCAATTAAAGGTTCTAAGGTCAGTTGACGCTTCGTGACACCATGTGGCGGCCTCATATTCTCCTTGATTAACTCAAGGTATACCGATACCAACCAAAGTGTCGCATCAACGTAGCCATCGCTTCAACCGTGTCGGTATACCCCACACAGTTTCCATGATCTATTGCTACTTACCTAAAAGGTTTCCCAAGATTCAGGTGTAGGATCTATAATAACCCAAACAGTACCCTTAAAATTAAAGCAAACAAACAGACAAAGAAATGATCTAGACCCTAAGGTAAACCCCACTTTATTATTTGTCCCCAGTAGATTCGCCAGTTCTGTGATATGGTGGCAGAACTGACTGTTAATACTGGTTTGCGTTTTTTGTTCGCAAATGTCGCGGTAAGCAAGAGTCGCCACCGACTTTTCTTTTATCCAACAAAGGAAAGGGTGAAAAGAACAAAAAAAGACCTTTTTCGAGATTTTCTGAGTAAGGGGGGTAGATTATGGAAAGGGAAGGTGTTAGTACCCTTTCCATCTGTGGTTTTCCATGGGCTCTTAGGTACTTGCTCATTTTGAAAATTGTTTGTGTTTGTGTGTTTTGAAATATTTTATTTGTTTTATGATAACTCTTGTATCAGTCCTGAAGAGTGTGATAAAGCGTTTTTGAAAGTAGTTTGAAAAGTGTGTAAGTGTGAAAATTTTGGGTTTAAGCAAGTACTTAAGAATTATCTACCTACACGAAAAAGGATGTACTCTTCCTCATTTCCTTTAGATAGTGCTATCTTACTATTAGTGAGTAGGTAGCCCTATCATTGGATGTTGAGGGACTATCGAAATGGACGCTATGGTCATTGAAGGCAACCTGTAAGGATATCTTAGCATTCGAAGGGATTGTCATCATATAGGAAACATCAAGGGACAAGATCATTTCTCGTAGGCAACTCGAGGGACATTAAGAGACCATGATCTTTATGATGACTTTTAGATTGAGGGTCTTTGCTAAGATATCTCTATGTTCGAGGGACATGACCATTGTTTCTGAGGCAACCAAGTGAGGAATACCCTAAGGGTGCAAGTATGCAACAATGCTTTTTTCAGATATTTATCTTGAGATTAATGACCTAATGATTAATTTATTTAATCTTGTCATACACGCCTAATTTACTAGCAATTATATACAAGCATATAAGAAAATATAAAAGCGAGAAATAAAAGTTTCTACGCTATTACAGGGCTTTGGTGTAGATACATAAATAATGGACGAAAAGTAAAGTGCGGAAATAAAAATCCTAATTTAGCTATTACAAACCGGGCGCAGTTACATAAACGGTAAAAAATAATCGTATGAAAAAAAGTAATGACGCGTAAAAATTAAGACGGGAAAAAGTTCTAAACCCTAAAAAATCTAATTGTTTATCGAAATTTTTTTTTGGTATTTTATGGAAAAATGTGGAATTTAACCGAATTCCCTAATTAATTTTAATTAATGAACTAAGTCAAAATAATTAAATCAAATTAATTTATTTATCAAAAGTTTAATTTAATTAGAAAAACCTAAATCTATTATTTTTTTGGTGATTGTTCTGATTTTTTATGATTTTTATGATTTAAAAAAAGTGAATAAATAAAACATAAACTAATTAAAAAAATAAGGAGGTTAGAAAAATGGGCCTGAGAGGGGGTGAGAACCCAATTGAGGGGTATGGTTGGAATTTGCGCTATGGGCCCAAATCTTGTTAGCCTAGACCCTTGCGCCTGATTCAGTGACGTGGCTTTCTGGGATCTCCACCATGAGGAAGCGTTTCTGGGCGCTGGATCAGGAGAATGAGTGATCCAAGGGTGATGATGATAGAGTGCATGATGCACATGAGTGTCCTGGCCACACTGGATCTGCAAGAATCTCATTAGAAAAAATAAACTTCAAGACCTGGGAATCGAACCCATGTCTCTCCCTTTGCCAAACGTTCCTTCTACCACTCAGCCAGCCTGTTAATTCATTTATATAATGACATAAAAATATTATAATGATAAACTAAGTCAATTGGTCAATTTGTCAAATGCGCCAAGTCAGATCTCGCTTGAACCAATAAACACACGCCACTTCAGCCACCGGAATCTGGATTGGTCAACGGTGCCGGAGTCCAGCTCCGGTCACCTTCTCCAATGGGCTCAAATCCTAGACTTGCCAAAACATTATGAATAAAGACATAAATGATACCCTACCCCCCCCCCTCTTTTGAGGGATGCGATCACGATGGTGGCCTTCTTTTTGGCTGAAGCAGCCCGTAAACGAAGATGCGGAGAAAAAGAAAATGCGTGCCCTAACAATGACACTTCTTTATTATGTCGTGCAAGCTTGCATGTAATGGTTCAAAACACATGAAAATATGATATTCAACTCAAATATATGCAAAGATGTGATTTATATGCCCTGAATTAAAAGTTTTGAGTTTGAGAATTTTGCAAACTGTGAGTTTCTGTAGGGGTTGGTTCTGGATGCTTTGGCCTTCAAAGAAAGGTTGGTTCTACCCCTGGGATCCTCAGAAGGATGATGGCACACCTGGTTCTGATTGAGATTGGCTGGAACATGAGCTTTTGAATTGCACCACACTTGACTATTTTTGCAAATTTGTTCTTGGTTTTGAGGCAACTTTCATGTGTTATTTTGACTTAGGGTTCTTGTGTTTATGTAGTGAATCAAAATAGGGTTACAAATGGAGCAAAAATATCCATGCCTTGATGAGAAACATTTTCTTTCCAAATATTTGATTTTTGGCCTTTTTAGAACAAATCCAATCTTGCCTTTCATTCACGATTTCTCTTTTATTTGTCAGCATGTTTTGTCCCTCATTTGGATAGAAAAAGATTCACCATCATATCTTTTATTTTTTTGATTATTTACTTTATTTAATTTTGCATTTTAATGGAAAAAATAGCAAAATAAATGGTATAAATAATAAAATAATGTATGACTGAGCTCAAGGGTCGTGGGCCATGTCAAGGACAAGTTTCAATCATGAAAACATGGGCTCATTTGGAAAAAAATTCAAGTTAGGTCAATGTTGGCTTCATGCACTTTTCCAAAAATTGGTCAACTTTAGCAAGGCATATCTTTCTCAATTTTAACCCTAAAAGGGTGTTCTTAGAATTTTTAGAGATCTTAGGATGTCCTCTAAACAACCTTTTTTGTTTCATCTCAATTGGATCTTCCATGTTCATGTAAGGAGCTTTGACCCGAAAGGTGTTTTTGTTGACTTTTTGATTCCCCATGGTTCATTTCTTGAACTTGAGGGCTGAAGAGAAGTTGTAGGGAATTGGATTATCTTAAAAATGAGATTTTGTGTAAAAATTTCTGATAAAGTATGAGAAAGTTATGTCTGGTCAATGTTTGG
The DNA here is from genome assembly GCA_948472305.1 of Vicia faba. Classification (NCBI taxonomy): domain Eukaryota; kingdom Viridiplantae; phylum Streptophyta; class Magnoliopsida; order Fabales; family Fabaceae; genus Vicia; species Vicia faba. Next base: position 1,229,645,438 of record OX451739.1, read on the forward strand.
TTGACTTTTCCTATAGAAACCCTAATTTGCCATTTTTTTACTTTTGATGAGTTAGGAGCATTTCTTGAGGAATCATGATCAACCCTTGATAAAATGATGGATATTACTTCAAAATGTTGATATTGACCAAAAATCTTGAAGTTTGACTGTATTTGGGCCACAGTTGACTTTTGACCTAATACAGTTGATTTCCAGGCATTTAAGCAGATGACTGGTCAAACTTGTTGTTCAAGGCATGAAATTTGGCATGAATGATCTTGAGTACATATTAGGACAATGGAAAACATTTTGGATCCTTGGGACTCACACATCTTGCTTAAAATTGAAACCCTAGTTGATGTTCATTGCCTTAGGAGGAGAATTTGTCTGGTCAATTCTTAGTCATCCTTGAGCAATTGAGGACCTCTAGAGGCATGCATTGAGTGAAAATGGGAGGGAAAATTTTTGGGTACAACAATAGGGAATCAAATGGTATGCTCAAGCGTGTGAAATGATGAAGTTTGAAGGGAAATCGTGTGAAGTTGCAAACAAGAAAAGTGTGACTTCTATTTTGATCAAAACTCATCCAAACTTTGCGTTGTAATGTGCTAATCATTTCTGGAAGTTCACTAAACATGTTCAGAAGCAAAAACGTGCAACAATTTTGTGATTAGAGGCCAAAACAAAGATTTCAAATTCCTGACTTAGTGAGAAATTCAGTTTCAAGTTGCCAAATTCAAATTAATGGCATTCTCAGCTCAAGGGGTCTTAGGTCATGATTCTTGAAGCTTTAGAAAGAGGAGGTTACAAGCTCTACAATGTGAAAAGAATGGGATCAAATGGATATTTTAGCTGAAATTTGTGATGAGTCAAAGTTGGAAAAAGGAGGTTGACTTTCCATACTTAGAAAATTTCAAATTTTTTTCTTCAAAAATGACTTATAATGTCTTGCATCCAAACATGGCCTTCCACTTGAAATTTGCTCTTGACAAAAAAAAAGATGGAATGAAATAGACCTCTTGAATGGAATTTTGAAACTTGAACCATTCAAAATCTCCAAAAATTGAGAGAGTTATGACTTGTTGAAGTTGGCAAAAATTCAAGAAATGACCTATAATCTTTTGCATCCTTAGGGCATCTTCCATCCATTTCCAAGATTTGCACATGAAATAAAGGTTGAAGTTCACATCTTCAAGATCATTTTGGAAAAATAATGGGCTCAAGGTGATAAAAATTGATCAAGTTGTGGTCATTTGAAGTCACATAAAGGAACTTGAGGGTCCATCTGGAGGACTTGTAATCTTTATTCATCATCAAGTTTCTTCCACACAAAATTTCTTTGAAAATTTTGAAGTGATTTGTTAATAACCTTTTGAAGAGAATTGTGTCTTTGGAATCACTCAAAAATAACAAAAGATGAGCAAGATATACCCTTTTGAAGTTCAAAACCCTAGCTCCTAAAGCCAGAAAATGATTGGGGAACCTTTGCAACTTTGACCAACCTTCTTGCACGAGTACTTTTGTTATGTGATTATAAGTTGTTGAGGATGATAAGTAAAAATTATTGAAACCAAAACCACCTCCATATCTTGAGAATTGAAGGAGATGTGCACTTGTGATCATTAAAATCAAAGACTTGTCCAATTGAGTCAAACTTCTTCAATCAACCCTTGTATTTTTGAACTAAATATTGACAACTTGAGGCATGATGAATCATGAAATGCTTTGTCATGATATTACTTCCAAACATCTTTAATGATGATTCTTGAATCTCAATGAAGCTTTTTTGAGGAAGGCATGTAAATGAACTCGTGAATCCATAGATCAATCTTGATGGAGTGTATTGTGCTTTCACCTACAAAATCAACAATTGGGGAAAACACTCATTACATTTATTAGTTAAAGGATAATCAATATAAAACATAAATGATCATAAAGTACAAGTCAATGTGCTTGGTGATTCCTCCTAGAAAAAGCTAAAGATAGGGAGAAGAACCAAACCCTAATGTGATCTTGTTGTGATTGAACTGAGATGATATAATGAATGGATCTTAGGGGGGGAAATTGGGGTACAACACGCTTATCATTCCAATAGTACCGGACACAACATAAATAGTTGTTAGGCTTTCAAAAATAAAATTTAAGATATGATTTACAATAAAGAGATTAAATTTGATCCTTCCGAGACCCCCAATGTGATTATTGCTCCTATGACTAAGCACGACAAAGGCATTAGTGTTATTGATGATGTTTTGTATGTTTCAACTGTAAGTGACTTGACTATTCCCCTCCTGATTATTAAGAAAAATATGTTGCAAGCAAGTTTATTTCCAAGTTCCATTGAAAGATGCTATTTCTGCGCAGCCCAACCTAATGGTTGCAAATTGCAGAAAGAAGGTATTCAGCGTATGATGGATAATTGAGAATTCGTTTCAAGACTTGGAGCTTGAAGAGGTATCTGTAATTTCTGGTACTCCTATAAGGACCATTGTCAAAGGCCTTGTGAAGATTAAGTTTGAACCTAGAGTTGCTCCTCTGATAATCACCGCACCCGGACCAATCCCATACTCCTCTAACAAAGATGTCCCTTGGAATTATGGGGTGGACGTCTACTACAATGGCGTCAAGCAAGAACCATTGACTGTTGAAAGTGAAAGTATTGAAGTTATTGATTCCAACATTGACAATATTGTTGGGACCAGTAAAGTTACTAGAAGTGTAAGAGTTTTCTCTCCCAATATCTCTTTGAAGTCTGTCGCCACACCAGTTTGTGTTACTACTACTGAGTCAATTATTCAGACTCAGGGCATAGAACAAATGACTGAGCCTGCCCAGACAGAGGCACCTAAAGAAGTTACTGCTGAAGATACTTCCCGGCAAGAAATGGAGGAGGTACTAAAAATCATCTGAAAAAGTGACTACAAGATTGTTGAACAACTGGGGCAAACTCCCTCGAAGATATCTATGTTATCCCTATTGTTGTGTTCATAAGCCCATGCTCAGGATTTGGTGAAGTTCTTGAAATCCGCTCACGTGCCACAAGAAATTTCTACTGGTCAATTTGAAAATTATGTTGCTAGCTTGGTGATCGATAATGGGATAGGATTTTCTGATGCTGATTTGACTCCTGAAGGAAGAAACCATAACAAAGCCCTGCATGTCTCTATTAAGTACAGGGGAACTACCTTGGCTCATGTGTTAGTTGACACAGGTTCCTCTCTGAATTTTCTATCGAAGGGTTCTCTAGACAGGCTTGACTGTGAAGGGGTTGTGCTGAAACCTAGTGACATTATGGTGAGAGTCTTTGATGGTTCAAAGAGGATGGTGCATGGAGAGGTGGATCTTCTGATCAAATTAGGTTCCTAAGTCTTCGAATCTACTTTCTATGTGATAGATATTCTTCCGGCTTATTCCAATTTACTTGAACGCCCTTGGATTCATGGGGCAGGTGCTGTCACTTCCATTTTACATCAAAAGCTGAAATATCCCATGAAAGGAAAGATTGTTAAATTTTATGGTGAAGAAGAATACATAGTGAGTCACTTAAACTCCTTCAAGTATGTTGATATGGACGGTGAATTCATCGAGACTCCCTTCCAGACCTTCGAAGTGGTTCCTCAGACAACTCCCATTACTAAAGTTGCTCCTGTAGTTCCTAAAGTTACCAGGGTTCCACCAAGAATGGCTTCTGTGAAAAACACTGGGGCGGTGATAGAAGAAGGTGGTTGCACTATTTGGGATCAGCTTCCCGACATTCCTTACAAGTCCAAAACATTGGTTAGGGTTTCTCCTCAGAGTATCAGAAGGTTGTTCATCGTGCTCGTGCTGGGAGACCACCATTCTGCATCAATGAAAATGGAGTCAACACGGCATAAGATGCTGATAGTGACTATGACCTAGACAGTTGGATTTTTCCTACCATCGGCAACGGGCTCAGCAATTGGAAGACTGGAGATGTTATACCAATCTCCTTTAGTCAGGAGTAATTGATATTTTCTGTTTTCTTGCTTTCAAGTTTTTGGATATGTAATTTAAATAATAACTTTAAACCATGCGCCCTACCCGAGGCACAATGGTCCATTTGTTAGGGTTGTCAAATTTTGCGCTCTTTGTCTTTCTTTTAATTTATCACTTTTAAAACAACTATGTTTTCTTACACGCATCATACAATAAATTGCAGATCCATATCCACATTGGATCTCGTTGATAACATTTCTGCTACTGCCAATTATGACTTTGAAAATCCGATCTACCAAGCCAAGGAAGAAGGTGAGGAGGATTGTGAAATGCCTAGATAGCTTGTTAGGATGTTAATGCAAGAATAAAGAGTTATACAACCGCATGAAGAGTCAATCGAGGTGGTGAACTTAGGTACTGAAGAGGACATAAAAGAAATCAAGATAGGCGCCGACCTAGAAGAAAGTGTCAAAAATAGATTAACCCAGATGTTGCACGACTATGTTGAGATTTTTGCTTGGTCGTACGAAGACATGCCAAGGCTTGATATTGATATTGTGGTTCACCATCTACAAATGAAAGAAGGTTGTCCTCCTATTAAGAAGAAGGTTCATCGTATGCATCCCGAGATGTCTGAAAAGATCAAGGCTGAGGTTATGAAGCAGTTCAATGCAGGTTTCTTAGTTGTTACATCCTATCCTCAGTGGTTTGTAAATGTAGTGCCAATACCTAAGAAGGATGGCAATGTGCATGTGTGTGTAGACTATATAGATCTGAACAGGGAAAGCCCCAAAGATGACTTTCCACTTCCGCATATTAACGTTATGGTTGAAAACATCGCTCAACATAAAGTATTTTCTTTCATGGATGGTTTCTCCGGTTATAATCAGATCAAAATGGCACCAGAAGATATGGAGAAGACTACTTTTGTTACACGGTGGGGCACTTTCTGTTACAAGGTTTTGCCTTTCGGTTTGAAGAACGTCGGTGCGACATATCAGCGTGCCATGGTATCTTTGTTCCATGATATGATCCATCATGATATAGAGTTTTACGTCGATGACATGATATCTAGGTCTCAAGCTGGAGAAGAGCACCTTGATCACTTGCACAAGCTGTTTGAGAGATTGAAGAAGTATAAGTTGAGGCTGAATCCAAACAAGTGTACCTTTGGGGTTAGATCTGGTAAGCTCTTAGGTTTCATCGTTAGTGGCAGAGGTATTGAAGGTTATCCTGACAAGGTTAAAGCCATTCAAGAAATGCCAGCTCCCCGTACTGAGAAGGAAGTCATAGGTTTCCTGGGACGATTAAACTATATTTCCAGATTTCTTTCCCATTTGACTTCTACTTGTGAGCCAACCTTCAAGTTACTAAAGAAAGATCAAGCAGTGAAGTGGAACGATGATTTCCAGATAGCCTTCGACAAAATCAAATAATATCTTCAAGAACCTTCAATTATGATGCCACCGGTTGAAGGAAGACCTATGATCATGTACCTAACAGTTTTAGAGAATTTAATGGGGTGTGTATTGGGTAGCATGGCGAGTCTGGTCGAAAAGAGCATGCAATATACTACCTTAGCAAAAAGTTTACTGACTGTGAAACAAGATACTCACTACTCGAGAAAACTTGTTGTGCTTTGGCATGGGCTGCTCACCTACTAAGGCAGTATATGTTAACTCATACTACTTTGTTGATCTTTAAGATGGATCCAATAAAATACATATTCGAGAAACCCACTCTCTCTGGAAGAATAGCAAGGTGGAAAATGGTATTGACCGAATAAGACATCCAACACACTACTCAGAAAGCAATCAAAGGAAGTGTATTTGCAGATCATCTGGCTCATCAGGCTGTAGACGACTATCCGTCTATGAATTTTGAGTTCCCGAATGAGAATATTATGCTAGTTACTGATTATGAAGAACCTGGACCGCATGAAGGACATGAGCCAGGATCCTGATGGACTATGGTTTTAGATGGAGCTTCCAACGCGCTTGGTAATGGGATTGGTGTTGTGATTGTCTCTCCCAAGGGTTGCCATACACCCTTCACCGCCAGGTTGTGTTTTCACTGTACCAACAACATGGCAGAGTATGAAGCGTGCATCATGGGTATCCAGGATGCTATCGATATGAGAATTAAATTATTAAATGTATACGGGGACTCGGCCCTGGTAATCAGTCAAATTAAAGGAGAATGGGATACGAAACATCCAAATCCCATTCCTTATCGGGAGCATATGTTGACATTAATTTTGTACTTCGAGGAAATCACTTTTGAATATAATCCACAAGAAGAGAATCAATTGGAAGACGCATTGGCTACCATGCCATCCATTTTCAAAGTCATATGGGATAATGAGGCTCCTCGAGTTACTATCGAGAGACTAGACAAACTTGCATATTGCTACGAAATTGATACTGACGGAGTAGAGGAAAAGTCGTGGTACCATGAAATAAAAAGATACCCCGAGGCTCAAGAATATCGTGAAGGGGCATCTATTAACGATAATAAATTCCTAAAAAGGTTCTCTTCCAAATTCTTTCTAAGTAATGAATTTTGTACAAGTGAAATCACGATTCGACTCTACTTCATTGTGTGGACGAGAAGGAAGTTGAGGAGATTATGGAGGATATGCGCGAAGGAGTCTTTGGTACTCGCTCTAGTGGACATACGATGGCTAAGAAAATTCTGAGAGTGGGTTATTATTGGTCTACTATGGAAATTGATTGCCATCATCATTCCAGAACTTGCCACAAATGCCATATTTATGCTAACAAAGTACACGTGCCTCTGGTTCCTCTGAATGTCTTGACTGCTCCTTGGCCATTTGCAATGTGGGGCATTGATATGATCGGAGATATTAAGCCTACCGCTTGTAATGGGCATTGTTTCATCTTGTTCGCTATTGATTATTTCACAAAATAGGTTGAAGCAGCCTCGTTTCCCTCTGTTACCAAGAATGTTGTGGCTTGGTTCATCAAACATAACCTTATATATCAGTATGGCATACCTGAAAGGATCATTACAGACAATGGTACTAATCTTAACAATACTATGATCACGGAACTCTGCATGTAGTTAAAGATTAAGTATCACAATTCTTCTCTATATAGACCAAAGATAAATGGCACAGTGGAAGCCACCAACAAGAATATCAAGAAGACAATGACATACAAAGACTGGCACAAGATTACCATTTTCTCTTCATGGTTATCGCACCTCAGTACGTACATTAATTGGGGAATCCCCATTCTCTCTAGTCTACGGTATAGAGGTTATCTTACCCGTCGAAGTCCAGATTCCTTCCCTAAGGATTATGAAAGACGCAGGTTTAGATGAAGACGAGTGGATTCAGACTAGACTCGACCAGATAAATTTGATTGATGAGAAAAGGTGTGCAGCTGTTTGTCATGGTTAGATGTATTAGAAGCGCATGATCATGGATTTTAACAAGAAAGTTAGACAACAAGTATATCAGGCTTGTGATATGGTAATAAAGCGTATCATCCTACCACAAGGTGATCCCAGGGGAAAATGGACTCCCACATACGAAGGGCCATTTTTAGTCAAAAAGGATATTTTCAGACAGTGCTATGATACTTACGACCATGGACGGTGAATATTTTCCGCACCTGTGAACGCGAGCATAGTAAAAAAATACTACACATAAAAGAGACCCACTAGGTTGACTGGCCTAGGGAAAAATAAGAGCATCCCGGTGACCAAAAGGGTTCGGGCAAAAATTAGGGATATATATATATATATATATATATATATATATATATATATATATATATATATATATATATATTCAACCAGCATAATTACGAACGTTAAAGTTCAAATGGTACAGATCAATTCAATCAACTTCTTCCGACAGTAAGGGATGAGATGCTTGAAGACATCGGGACAATAGCAAAGTTGAAACTCGGCGGGATCATTTCCACATAGTTGTTTTTCTTTGTTGTACTCTTTCCCTTCTATGACGATTTCCTCTTACTAGGATTTTCGTCTCTTTGTATAAACTGTTTGTTTATAGGCAAATTTTCCAAATCAATATAATCAATTTCAAGTTTAAAATTGTTTTTACTTTCTCTGTTTTGTCTGCAAAAACGTCCAATGATTGTATTGAATGAACATATGCATTTGAATATGATTACTGTTTACAAATATATGCATGAAACAAGATTAGAGTTTATCAAAGACTCTAGGAGTTCGGATAATGTTTAAGTCATTTATAAATCTCCACTGAGCAGTCTTCATGAAACTATCTCTACATAGCTATCTTTGCAAGATCATCCCTAATAGAGATATATTCCTCAGCAAGTTCAGTATGCCCTCAGGCAGAAATTAGGGCATCTTCCAGCAGCTCACCTCCATATTCCTAATGGATATCTTGACCTGATCATCATCCCTAAAAGGTCTCCTAATGGATAATGAAGTATGATCATTTCCACAGCATACAATGGAGACTTCCTCCGCGCAACCTATAAAAATCCAATCTCCATCAGAGTTTATTTCCTCGACACAGTTTACAAGAATTTAATTTCCCAGCAGAGTTTATTACTCCAACACCGTAAATCCCTAACAAAATTTTCTTCTCCAGTAGGGTTTAATCAAAGTTTCTATCCCTATAAGATTTTCTACGATATCTAAAACCTAGACAGATAGTACACCAGAGGAATATCCATCTCTTTTATCCCCAGTCAGGGTACGTTGCTTCACCAAAAAGAACAGCGAATGATCGACTCTCCTTGAATTCCTCTATCCTCAAGCAGAATTCAAAGATCCCCATCATAGTATCCTCAAACAGAAAGCGGGAATCTCCAGCAAATTATTTCCAGCAAAAATTGAAGAATCACTCTCTTAATTCCCAACAACAATCAGGGATTTATTTTCCCAACCAGAGTTGTTACAAGGAGCTACTGATACGCTTCAACGACATACTGCATCCCTACATCATGTCACAATACATCATAGCATATGTGTTGTACCCCAAAATTTTCCCTCTCATTTTATCAAGATTTTCTTCACAAGACTCTTTGGACTCAAGACAGAATTAGGGTTTGCTCTGCTCAAGACCTCTCCTTGCACTGTTGACCTGAAATTAGGTTTTGAGTTTGCACAAGTATTTTTTGACTTCCAATGCTCAATGTGACTTTCATATTTAATATTGGACTTATAAGATTGCCCATACCAAGTTTCAAGCCTTGAATCAAATTTTTGCCCAGTCAATTGGACAATTGACCTAAAAATCAATTGTATTGGGGAAAAAGTCAACTATGGCCAATTTACAGTCAAACCTCATAATTTTTTATCCACATCAACAATATAGACTCATATGAACCATTTGATCAAGTTTGGACCACAACTCCTCAAGAAATTTGACCAGATCATCAAAAGGGCAAAATGGTCATTTTTAGGGTTTTGACTGTAGAAGGGCAATTTCTGATTTTTGACCTAGCCAATGGAAAATTGGGTTCAATAATAGATTAAAGGACTCAATGGCGTCATCTTTACCTAATCACAAGATTCAAAAGATCTCAAATGCATTGGATTGACAGATGAATTTTCCAGTCAATTGATCAAAAATCAATTGTACACTGAAAAGTCAAACTTTGACTTTTTGGTCAAAATCAAGTGCCAAGGGTCATTTTTCATCAAGATGTATCAAAACATGAAACTTGTTCACCAAGAAACCTAAAATTGGAAATTAGGGTTTAAAATGGAAATTTTTCATAACTTAGAAATTTTCTAAGTTATGAAAATTTCTTATTTTTTCCCAACTTTGCCCAACTTTTTCACCATTATGCAATTGGATTCAAATAAAACTTCAAACATTAAAGTTGTATTCCTCCACAAAATATACAACTTTTATTCACAAAGTTTTCCCAAAATATGCTTGGATCTCAAGTTATGATTTTGTGAATAGGGGTCCAAAAACTTTCTAACTTAGTGAAATTTTGCCCTAGTTTAGGCAGGATTTTGACCTATCTTCATGGAACTTTTTCACCTAGTTCCAATTGTAATCTCAAAATTCATTTCAAATATGGATTGTAGATAATGTTACAAGCTTTCCAAAATATCCAAGAACACTCCCAGATCATTCATGGTTAGGGAGAATCGAAAGTTTGAAATTGGCAAATCATCACTTTTGTCCAAGGCATTTTACACCATGCTACAAGTTGCAATTCTGTCCAAACCATGCTTGTACTTGGTTTACAGGTCCTTAAACCTTTCCACACTCATAAATTAAATGCAAACACATTGGATTAAGGCTTTGTTCTAATCTATGAAGCATTATACAAAGGTTTAATCCATTTTTGGCAAAAAGTTAACAATACCATTTACATAAAGCATGCTTTATGTCAAATTGTATTTCTTGAGCCATGGACCAAAGTTCTTGCAGAAAACAACCTCCACAAACTTAGGGCAAGGTACACCAACTTTGTGCAGCTAAGAAGCAGGCCTGTACAGGCCATAGCATTGTCCATTCCACCTTTTACTTCAAAAACAAGTCATTGTGCAAAAAGTTCATATCTTTGGAATCTGATATAACCAAGTCTTGGTAACATTTCAAACAAGTTTTACACATTACACTAAGCCAGAAACACGAGCTCACCACCTCTCAAACACCCTTGTACACCAAAAAAACCCATTTTCTGCCAAAACAAGGCAGGTTCTGCAAATCACAAGCCAGATCAAAATCCACTCGTGCGTTTTGCTTGAAACCAGTTCCAACACACTCCATACAACATACCTGAATTGTCCCAACCATCCTCAAGCCACTGTAACTCCATTTTAACTTTTCACCATTTTTAAATTCTGAGTTTGCAGGTTGAGTTATATAGAGAGATTCAGGCAAGTTCAAAGCAATCTAAGCATTGGGAAAGCTCAAAGGAACTTCAAGCAAGCTCACAAGTATCTCAGGCCTCACTCACAACCCCTACATTGCCATACTCGAGCTTGACTGAAACAGGTATTTCTCAAACTTCTATCTTCTTATTAAGGAATCATTAGGCTTAGATTTGTGAAGCAAAAATGTAGTCCTCATTGCCCTTGAGCTGTACATATGCATAAAATTCATTTATGTTAACTGAGCTAGGAGTATTTGATAGTTGAACTTACTGAAAAAATTAGGTTATAAATTAGGAGCACTGAAATTTTCTTTCGTCTTTGACAGTTAGATCAAGTTTTTTACATGGTTAGAATCGTGTGATCAAGAGCTATAACTTTCATGTTGCAAGTTTTTGTTTTTGAGCATGTATGCAGGAGTTCCAAATTTGTACATAACGCGCGTATTTTCTGATTCAAAGGACAGGGATGAAGTGAAAATGGGTTGGGCTTGGCTTGTTTCTCCTATTGACACCCTCCTGATTGCTCTTTGCACCCCCTTGGCCCATTTGATTATTTTTGTATATTTTTTTATTTCTTTAACATTTCTGACTTTTTTCTTTTTCTAAATATTTAAAATCACAAAAAATATTCTCTTAATTTTTCACATTTTATTTATTATTTTTATTATTTTTTGGACATAGAAATAGTTTATTAAATAATATATACTTTTATTTTCTTAAAATAAATTTATAAATAATATAAAAATATCATTTATTTTTATTTTTATTATTTATACACTTAAATAATATTTTCTCACACATTTATATCTTTTAACACTTTTGTATATATTTTTTATTTATTTTCTTGTACATAAATAAATAATATAATATATATTTTTCTTAAAACAAAAACTAGGGTTTCCACCCTTTCCAAAAAATAATCATTAATATTCTCCTTATTTTTGAGACATTAAATAATTTATTTTACATACATAAAATAAAATACAAAAAACATTTTGCATATTTATATTTAATTGCATATTTAAATAATTGTCCATTTATTTATTTTGTGCAATATTTCAATTTGGTTGTAATAATAGTTTTAGGGTTTATTTTTTAGCAATACCCCCTATTCAAACTCGTATCCCCCTCCCCATAATAATGTTGTAATAGTCGTAGATTTACTTTTACGCATTTTATCGCTTTCAAATATGCATGATAGTAAGATTAGGGTTTGTATGCAAAAGACCAAAATCAAACAAATAGCATGACTAAACACAAGACAAAAATGCATGAAAAATGACAACACAATGCACACAAGCATCTCTAGGGTTTCACCCACTTGTTGCCTTAAAAATGGCCATGATATGCATGCTAGGTATCTTGGAAAAATCAAACAAAACAAAAGATCATAGTCCCTCGATGACGCTATCTTGGTTGCCTATACAAAAATGATCTAGTCCCTCAAAAACTTGCTAAGATACTTGGCACAATTGCTATCATGGTCATACGATGACCCACGCCCTTCCCGTTTAACATCCAAACACAAGGTTGTTTACAAAATACAATGGTAAAACAACAATGTCAAAGGGTTAAAAATGTATAGGAAAGACTTTTGAGTAGGTAGGGTAGAAAACTCTTAGTTACTTGATCAAACTTGCAAACCATCCTTTCTATTTTCAAACATACACAATTTCAAAACATTTCCCAACAAACTTTCAAACATTGAAACATTTTTCAAAAGACAAACACCTTTGTATACATTGAAACAAGAATCATTACAAAGGTTGCCTAGACAAAGGCATCTTTTCAAAATATTTTCAAAAACCACACATAAAAGCACCATTTCAAACAATTGAAAAGCAAAAGCAAGTGATCTAAATCAAGTAACTAAGAGCCCATGGAAAACCATGGATGAAAAGGGTGCTAGCATCTTCCCTTTTCATTATCTACCCCCCGAACCCAAAAACAATCTCAAATGTCTTTCCTGTGCTTTTTGACCTTTCCTTTGGATAAAATAAAAAGTCGGTGGCGACTCTTGCTAAACTGAGACATTTGTGAATACAAACGCAAAACCTCAAGTCAGTTCTCCCATCGCATCACAGAACTAGAGACTCTGCTGGGGAATAATTTGAAAAATGGGGTTACCTTAGGGATTAGATCACCTTTACATGCTTATCTTGTTTGCTTTGATTGCTTTACATTTGGTTCTATTGTTTGGGTTTGAAATCCTCTACCCGGATTTGGGAAACATTCATAGGTAAATAGCAATACGTTATGGAAATTGTGCCGGGTATACCGACATGGTTGAAGCAATAGCTATATTAGTGCGACATATTTGTGGGTACCTATAGCCTTTGAGTCAATCAAAGAGAATACGGGCCTGCTGAGTGATGTCATAAAGCACTAATGGACTTTTAGAACCTTTACTTGACCATCTTGGCCTTTTTAGGGGTAGTGAGATGACCGGCTTTGGTGCAGTCAGAAGTTGGTAGATACTCGATACTACACTCATTGAGGGTTGTTTTCTTGGAATATTTCGGTCGCCAGTAAAGTGGGTAAACTGAAACAATGAACACAGAAAATAATCCAGTGATATTGAGCTCCTTAGAACCCAGTTACTATTTATAGGACAGGTTGAGCCAACTAAACTTCAAGAGGGTACTCACCTATGAAACCCCATGCAAGCCCGAAACTAGGAACTTGTGTGATTTGTTTGTACATATATACTTGTGCATAGCATCATGGACATCATGACACATCATATGCATCCACTAACCATTTCAAGGATTTGAATCTTCATCTTTGTTCCTGTTTTGTAGGTAATGGAATCACTTCGCAGGAAAACTATTCAGGTCAACCTTGTGAGAGTTCCTCCTCAACTAAAGGAGCTTGCTTCCAAGATTCCAGAGTATTATCCATTCACCGAAAGACATGGTCGACTTCTCAACTTGGTCAACACCAACACTGAAGAAGACATGGTGAAAGTTCTCTTCCAGTTCTTTGACCCCCTACACCACTGCTTCACATTTCCTGATTACCAGCTTGTGCCTACTTTGGAGGAATTTTCTCAACTCCTGAGGATTCCTATTCTCCATAAACTACCCTACAACGATACGGAAAGAGATCCAAAGCTTGAAGATGTTGCTCAAGCCCTACACTTGCGACCATCTGATGTCAAAGGTCATTGGGAAACCAGGAGTGGTGTCAAGGGTTTCTTGGCAAAGTTCCTGTTTGAGAAAGCTCAAGAATGCTGGAATTCTCTAGACCTGTAAGCCTTTGAGGAGATTGTGGCTCTTATCATTTATGGGTTGGTCTTATTCCCAAACCCTGACCAGCTTATAGATGTCAATGTTGTCAAAATCTACATGGCTCGCAACCCGGTGCCTACTTTGCTTGGGTATATCCTCCACTCATTTCACACTCGAACAATGAGGAAAAGAGGTGTTCTCATGTGCTGTACTCCTCTATTGGCAAGATGGTTTATTTCTCATCTTCCCCAATCAGTCTTGAAGAATGAGCAAGGCTTAAGGTGGTCACAACGGTTGATGACCCTTACAAATTCAGATGTTCATTGGTGTTCTCGGTCCAGAGAAAATGTTATCATCATTGACCATTGTGGGGAATTCCCTAATGTCCCTCGACTAGGCATTAGGGGAGGCATCACCTGCAACCCATGTTTGGCTCTGAGACAATTTGGGTATTCCCGAAGGGATGGCCCACATGACATGCTGATTCTAGACTTGGTTTTTGACTTCGACAACAACGATCAAGGACTTCGATAAAGGTTTATCCGAGCTTGGAGGATGCCCAACAAAGTGGACAGTAAGGCCTAGGGACACAAGAATTCCATCCCCCTTGAGCCTTACCTCAAGTGGGTACGAACCTGCGCCCAAAGTCTTATGATGCCTTACCCCTACATGCTTCCTATGATTAAAGAGCCTGTTATGGAAGGAGAGGTTCCATACACCCTCCTACATCCTGACATGCCAACACCATTAGAATATTTATAAAGGAGTTGGATACAGCTCAAGGGAGAACGCGATACTTTTGAAGCCCAATTCTACGCCAGTGAGAAGAAGGTTTTGGAACTTACTCGTCAACTCCACGAAGAGCATACTCTCAACACCTACATTGCACCAAAGAGGATGCGCAACGTCTTTTTACATTAGAATTTTGTATTATTTTGCCAATGGGGCATTTATGTACTAACAAATTCTATCTTATTAATATGACGTGTGTTCTTTTTTGTTTACAACAAATTTGAATTTCTGAATCCTTGAATGCGTTACATGAATACATATCATTCATCATATGCATAACCAGGTCTTTACACCAGGTTTCCTTATCTCTCTGCTATTTATTTCAGCAAGATGGATATTGAGCAGACGATTAAAGACTTACAAGCGCAGAATTCATAGTTCCAGCAGCTACTCATAACCCTGGCCAAGGGGCAGGAGGAGCTCAAAACCTTGCTGGAGAAGGAAAAGGAGAAAAAGAAAAAGAAAAGAGTTGGTGTGGCTGCTTTGGGTAGAAGATTTGAAGGTCAAGCTAGAAGGGTTCTGGATTTCCCCTCAACATCTGATTAGGGGGTAGGAAAGGGAAAGGGAGTTGCAGTGCCCTCCGAGTCTGAGGAAGAAGAAGAAGAAGAAGAAGAAGAAGATGAAGACTATTCTGAGCAGCAGTGCGCTCCTGCAGATGAGAAGTACAAGAACTTAGAAGAACGTCTGGCAGCTATGCAGGTACAGAGGGTGCCTGGGCTGGATTTCGAGGAGCTAGGGTTGGTTTCTGGGATTGTCATTCCCCCTAAGTTCAAAGTAGCTCTTTTTTTTAAATACGATGGGGTGTCTTGCCCAAAGATGCACCTACGGTCTTACGTCAGGAAAATCTAACCATATTCTTCTGAAAAAGACCTGTGGGTTCATTTCTTCCAGGACAGTCTTTCGGGGACACGGTTGGATTGGTTCTACCATCTAGAGAGGTCTGATGTGCATAATTGGGAGGATTTGGCTGCTGCCTCCTACAAACAATATCAATATAATGCGGATTTAGCACCAACCCGTACTCACTTAAAGAGTATGGGCATGGTCTCAAATGAAGGTTTCAAAGAGTATGCCCAGAAATGAAGAGACTTGGCGGGACGAGTACAACCACCTCTATCTGAGAGGGAGTTGGTAGATATGTTCTTGGGTACACTGTCAGGCCCCTTTTTCAATCACCTGATTAGAAGTTCGTCTGCGGGGTTCACCGAGTTGATTCTGACTGGTGAGAGAGTTGAAGCTGGAATCAAGAGCGGTAAAATTCAAAAGGATGCATCTGCTTCCACTGCCATCAAAAAGCCTTTTCCAGCAAAGAAAGAAGTCTCAGCTGTCTACTCCCAAAGAGGTTAAGGAAGAGTTGAGTGCCAGCCAGCGGTGGGGACCGTAATGATTCAGAAGTCTGCAGCTGATCAACCCAGAAATATTCAACCCAGAACCACCCAAGCAAGAGTGGAAAGGCCTATACGACAATACACCTGGATAAACATGACTCCCGCTCAGGTTTTACCCCATCTCTTGAAGTTAAACCTTGCAAGTTTGAGGGAGGCCCCTAAAAACCCTAACACTTCGTCACCACACTATCATCCCAATGCCAAGTGTGCTTATCATTCAGACAGCCTGGGGCACGACACCAACAATTGTTGGGCCCTCAAGAATAAGATTCAGGATTTAATAGATGCTAAAGAAGTTGAATTCGATGCCCCTGAAAAGCCGAATGTGATCTCTGCTCCAATGCCAAAACATGGTCACCATGCCCATGCTGTTGAAGAGGATCTTTTTGTTGCTACTGTTGATGATTTGATGACTCCGCTACCAATAATCAAGTTGAATTTGCTAAAGGCTGGGATTTTCCCAGGCTGTGAAGAAGATTGCCACCTTTGTTCATCCTTACCAACCGACTGTCCACTGTTGAAATTAGGCATCCGGCACCTAATGGATAACCAAGAAATCCTTTTTGAAAAGACTCATGTTACACCGACTCCTGTCAATGATGTTTCGATAATTACCATATTCGCCAATCTTTCCAAGGTCTCCAAAAGACCTGTTAAGATTATATTCGATCCGAAGATTGCACCTCTGAAGATAACTATGTCGAGGCCTATCCCGTACCAGTCCAACAAATCAATACCGTGGAACTATGGAGGAGAGATCTTCTACCACGGTATTAAACAAATTTAATCAACTGAAGAGAGTTCTGATGAAGAGACTTCCGACATTGGAAACATTTCCAGAACGAGTAAAATCACCCGCAGTGGCAGAATTTTCTGTCCAGAGATTGTGCCTCCAAAGGCAATCTTCGGACCCTCAGCCGCTCCTAAGGTTACTCATGTACCGATCAACATATCTGCAAGAACTCCAGTTATTGAAGAAGTTGTAACTCCTGTGGTTGTCCCCTCTGTTGTTGTTGACGATAGAGGGAAAGGGATCCAAGAAGAGCCTGTCAGGATGAGGGCTCAGCCGTTGATCATCCCTGAAATAACTCAAAAAGAAATGGAAGAAATTTTGAAAATAATCAAGAAAAGCGATTATGATGTTGTGGAGCAACTGGGGAAAACCCCCTTAAAGATCTCAATGTTGGCCTTGCTTCTTTGTTCAGAAGCTCATGCTAAAGCTTTGATCAGATTTTTAAAGACGGCCCACGTGCCACAGGAAACCTCCGCGGATCAGTTCCAGGAATGTGTAGCTAGCCTAACAGCTGACAATGGTTTAGGATTATCCGATGTCGATTTAACATCAAAAGGGAGAAAATGTAATGACGCTTTGCATGTCTCGGTGGAATGCAGAGGGACTACTCTGGCACACGTTCTGGTAGACACTGGTTCATCATTGAATGTCCTATCAAAGAAGGCATTAGATAGGCTAGATTGTGAAGGTCTAACCTTGAAGCCCAGCAACATCATTGTCAGAGCCTTTGATGGTTCTAAAAGGATGGTCCACGGGGTGGTGGACATCCCAATTAAAGTGCGAACTGAAACCTTCAACTCCATATTCTATGTCATGGAAATCCGTCCCTCCTATTCTTACTTGTTGGGAAGACCCTAGATTCATCATGCTAGAGCCGTTACTTCTACTCTGCATCAGAAGCTCAAGTACCCTATCCAGGGGAAAATTGTAACAGTTCACGGTGAAGAGGAATACATGATAAGCCATCTTAATTCTTTCCGCTATGTAGAATTGG
Organism: Vicia faba; assembly: GCA_948472305.1. Lineage (NCBI taxonomy): Eukaryota > Viridiplantae > Streptophyta > Magnoliopsida > Fabales > Fabaceae > Vicia > Vicia faba. The sequence goes on from OX451739.1 coordinate 1,229,663,434, forward strand.
ATGGTGAATTCATCGAAACCCCCTTTCAACACATCGAACAAGTTTCTAAAGAGATTGTAGCAACCAAGATAGTGCCTTTTGTACCCATGATTACCCGACCTCCGCCTCGGATGTCGTCCCTCAAAGATGCAAGGGCTGTGATTGAAGAAGGAGGAAGCACAATCTGGGGGCAACTTCCAGACTTTCCCTTTAAATCTGATAAATTTGGCTTGGGTTTCACTACTTCTACTCAGAAGGCCGTGTGTCGCTCCCGGGCTGGAGGGCCACCTTTGAAGATCACCCATCATGGAGTCAATGCTTTGGAGGATGGTGAAGAGGAGAGCAACCTAGAAGACTGGATTTTCCCTACTGTTGAAGGAGGACTATGCAATTGGGAGTCAAAGGACTTTATTCCCATTACTTTCATCAATCAGTAATTTATCTTTCAAACATTTATGTTGGTTTGTAATAATTCTTAAACAATTCGTACACTTTTAACCTTGTGCCTTACCCGAGGTACATAGGTCCATTTGTAAGGGTTTGATTTTTCATCTTCATATGCCATTTTAATGAATCATGGACGTTTTCATATATAAACTTTTGTGTTCATTGTCTTTCTTTTTACATTTTATTTGTTTAAAGGTGGCTATCTCTTACACACACCCACACTTACAAATGCAGGTACCCTTCCATTCCAGATTCCATGGGTAACAATTCTGCTATGGCCTTCAGTGACTCTGAAGATCTGGTCTACCATGCCGAATACGAAGGTGATGAAGACTGTGAAGTGTCGGGAGAATTGGCTAGACTATTACAACAAGAAGAAAGGGCTATTCTACCTCATGAGGAGCTGTTAGAGACAATCAACTTGGGAACTGATGAAGACAGAAAAGAAATCAGAGTGGGTGCCAACCTAGAGCCAAGTGTCAAAGAGCGCTAAACTCAGTTGTTGAATGAATATGTTGAGATCTTCGCCTGGTCTTATGAAGACATTCTGGGACTTGATATATATATTGTGGTTCACCGTCTCCCTATAAGAGAAAATTGTCCACCAGTTAAACAGAAACTCCGCCGAATGAGGCCCGATATGTCTGAAAAGATCAAAGTTGAAGTGATGAAGCAGTTCAATGTGGGGTTTCTTGCTGTTACTTCCTATCCACAATGGGTTGATAACATTTTGCTCGTGCCTAAGAAGGACGGTAAAGTCAGAATGTGCATGGATTAGAGACTTGAACAGGGCTAGCCCTAAAGATGACTATCCACTATCGCACATTGACATCTTGGTTGACAATACAGCTCAGCACAAGGTATTTTCTTTCATGGATGGATTTTCAGGTTACAACCAGATCAAAATGGCACATGAAGACATGGAGAAAACTACTTTTGTTACACAGTGGGGTACATTCTGCTATAAAGTGATGCCATTCGGACTGGAGAATGTCGGGGCAACCTATCAACACGCCATGGTAGCTTTGTTTCATGATATGATACATCATGAGATAGAGGTCTACGTAGACGACAAGATAGCCCGTTCACAAACTGAAGAAGAACACCTCGACCATCTGCAAAAGTTGTTTGTCAGGTTGAAGGAGTATAAGCTCAGACTGAACCCTAACAAGTGCACTTTCGGAGTCTGGTCCGGTAAACTCTTGGGTTTCATAGTCAGTAACAAAGGCATCGAGGTTGATCCTGCCAAAGTCAAAGCTATACAAGAAATGCCAGCTGTTGTACCCCAAAATTTGTCCTCCCATATTCTTCAAAATTTACAAAGAACATGCTTCAAAATCTCCCCAAGGGTTGCACAGTTCAAGGGCCTCCTAACAGTCAAAAATTAGGGTTTTGGTTCTGACAAAGAAATTGAAGTTTCCAAGGGTCCAATCAAGTCCCACATGCCTACAAACATGGTCAAGCATCATCGTACCAAGTTTCAAGACTTACAGCATAAAATTGCACAGTCAAAAACCCTAATTGCTCAACAGTCAACTGCAGGGGCAAAATGGTCATTTGACAGTCAAAAGTTCAAATTTTTGGTCAACATCTCATTTTTAAGCCATAAACATCATTTGATCAATTCTTGATCATTATTTTCAAGGCATGGCTCAAAAAGTCTCAAGATGCAAAAGTTTCCATATTTGGACAGCTGAAAAAGTCAACTGTAACTTGACCAAGGCATAACTTCCACATGGTTTATCAGAAAAATTCCATCCAAAGCTCATTTTGAAGAGAAAGACATTTCCTACAACTCCTCTTCACACTTCAAGTCCAAGAAATGCTCTCACAAAAAGTTATCAATTTCAACATTATAGGTCATTTTCAAAAGTCAACAAAAAGGGACTTTAAGTCAAAGGCCATAACTTGAGATTGGTAAATCAAAATGACATGGGACCAAATGCATTGGTTAGAGGACTTCAAGACCTTTCCAAAATGTCCAAGAACATGATCAAAGCTTAAATATTGAGCAAGATATGCCTTGTGGAAGTTGGGAAATTTTTGGGAATTTTGAAAAGTCAACTTTACTTCAAATGCCTCAAAATTGCTAATGGGCCACATTTTCTTCCAAGATTCATCATCCAAAGGCTATGCACGACCATTTGGCCCAAAGGGGATTTATTTCATCATTTTTATTTATTTATTTGAATTTTTAATTACAATTAATTCATTTAATTAAATAAAATATGGAAAAAATACTAAACCAATGCATTTGAATCTTTTTATGCAGTATTTGCTCTCCTTAAAGACTCAAGATTCGTGCACAACCCAAATGGGAAAGATTGGCCATGATTGGAATCAAAATCACATGGAAAAGATTTGAAAAAATATGCATGAAAATCAAATATTCCATACATCAATGCAAAGGGTTTTGGATCCAAATTTCAACCCTAATTCGTTCCCATACATATACTGATCAAAACCTAATGCACAAAGACCTTGAAGCTGCGCCCAATCATCAAGAACAATCTTGCAATTTTTGTGAAAAAAGTGAAAACTGAAAACACCCTTCCAAAGTGTTTCAAGGCAAAACATTGATTCCATTAGCTTGCAAAGGTCTCAAGGGACGTTCCTGGATCAAAACCACTACTTCTAACGCAAAGAAACGGTAGAACACAGTTACCCTGTACCTGGATTTTTCCTTAATCGTATTCAAATCTACACGCCATATCCATGCATTTTTATTGTTGATTTATACTAATGTGTTGATTCTGAAGCTAGTAGTATGATTTAATTGAAGAATACTTGCATATATGAAGAGTTGCCATGAACGATGCCTACGGTTTCAGAAACCTTGAATTGGGGACTTTGGCATATGGTAAAATCAGAACATGAGGCTTGCACCATTGAATTCGTGACGTTCCAAGGGATCTAAAACATCCATCGCGCCCTTTTTATATTTTGTTAATTCCTATTCGCTATTTTTCTGCATTTCAGATTGTGGGGGTTTAAAACCCCTGCTATTTAGCTTGTTTTTTCAGGTAAAAATGCAAACGAGTGGGGAAGAAGATCATGTGGTATGATATGATTGGGCAATTTGAATTCAGCGCGCGTTTTTTTGTTTCTAGGCCACTAATGCTAATTTTCTTTTATATTATTTATTCTTTGTTTTATATACAACGCGTTCGAGCAGCACAGATGGTGGAAAGCAACGCTGGCAAACCTTGGGACCTGGGTTCGAATCCCAGGTCCCCCCATATTCTTGTTATTTTTCTTTGCAACGCGTTCAGGTACCCCACAAGCCCAAACATCCACCATACGTTCACTATCCAAGCGTGCCACATGGCCACTAAGATCAAATCAAAAGCCAAGATTCAAGGTCTATGGAATGTCTCAGTCAATGCATACACACATGATCATGGAAAAGTCAGAAAGGGCCAAAATTCGTTGGGCCTGATTGCTACAATATGACCTCCAAATTGGTGTCAACACCCCCAAGGGTTTGCATTTCCTTTCTTTTTTCCTATTTTATTTTTATTTGCTTTAATTTGATTTGTTCTATTTTAATTCCTTAAGTTAATTTTTCATAACATAAGAAATAATATAAAAATCAGAAACTATAAAAAAATAAATATATTTTATTTAAATGTTTTCTTTGTAAAAAAATCTTATTAATTAATTTAGTCTTAATTTTAGGTTTAAATTTTAATGTTTTTGTAATAAATTAAAAAAATGTAGAATTAGGTTTTTTTATACTTTTATTCCCTTTTTTTTCTTTTTCACCATATTAATTATTAAATATTATTTTTGTAAATAAATTGCCATGTAAATAATTAGGTTAATTTTAGGTTCAACTTTAACATGTTTTTTTTAATAAATTAAAAATAGCTAGAATTAGGTTTTAATTCCATTTAATTTTCTTACTAAATTCATAAATACAAAAAAAACTCCAAAAAATAACTTCCTTTCACATTTAATTTAATTAATTTCGTAATTGTAATTTAATTTCCTTAAAAGGGTCCAACGCCCTCGCATTCCCGATTTTAATTCTCTTCGCACTTTTATTTTCTTTTTTTGTAAATATTCATGTAATTCTCCCAAAGCCATGTAATAGATCAATTAGGGTTTTTATTTTCCGCACTTTATTTTTTATTTCAAATCGGGTCCTGGATTAATTTGGCGATGTGGACCCGCGCCTTTGTAATAGCGTAGGACCTTTTAATTCTCGCAACTTTTAAACTGTTAATTAAACTGCATGAAAGAATGAATGTCAAAAATAAAAGCAACGCGTAGATCACCAATACATGACAAGACAAAATATCTGAAAACGACACACGAATCACACACTACCCCTAGGGTACGCCTCACTGTTGCCTTGCCCCCTCGAAAGGTGATCGTCGAGTAGAGGACGTTTTAGTAAGTCCTCATGTCCATGAACATGGCATGAGGGTAGCTTCTAAGGTGTCTTCCCATTGCTCCGGTGATCACCATGTCCCGAACCCTCGAATTGACCCAAATACCTCCAACGGTGGTGCTACCTACCTCTCAATGGTGGGATGGCACTACTTTAAGGACATTGACACAGACGAATTCCTTAGGGTAGGTAGACAACTCTAGATACTTGCTCTAATTTCAAAAACAAATCAAAAATACTTTTCACACCGACACCTTTTCAAAAAGCTTTCGAAAGCAACTTTTCAAACACTCTTGAGGACCGATACAAGAGTCGAACTGAAATTTTCAAAGAAACTTTTTTAAAACCCACAATTGAAAAGCAAACAAACCTTTTGAAAACACAATGAGCAAGTATCTAAGAGCCCATGGATAACCATGGATAGAAAGGGTGCTAACACCTTCCCTTTCTATAATCTACCTCCCGAACCGAGAGCAATCTCTATAAGGAATTTTTCTGTGCTTTTGTCCTTTCCATTTGGAGAAAATAAAAGACGGTGGCGACTCTTGCTTCCGCGACATTTCGCGAACCAGCTTTAAAACAGTCAGTTCCAGATCCACCGATCACAGAACTGGCGACTCTGCTGGGGACTCTTATAAAGTGAGGTGTACCTTAGGACTAAGATCACTTGTGTTTTCAATTGTCTGAATTGTTTGCTTTATTATTGTGGGACTATCTTGGGAGTTCTATAGATCCTAACCCGGATCTGGGGATACCTTCTTAGAAAGTAGCAACAAGGCTGTGAGGGAACTGTGCGGGGTATACCGACATGGTTGAAATAGTCTGCTACGTTGATGTGGCACTTTGGTGTGTACCGGTAACCCTTGAGTTCAGTCAAGGAGAGTACGGGGCCTCCGCGTGGTGTCGTGAAACATTAACAGGCCTTAGGAACCTTAATTGAACTATCTTGGCCTCTTTAGGGTAGTGAGATAACTGACTTTGGTGCAGTCCGAGGTTGGTTGATACTCGATACTACACTCAATTGAGGGTTGCTTTCCTGGAATATTTCGGTCGCCAGTTCAGTGGCTAAATCGAAACAATGAACAATGAAAGCAATCCGGTGATATTGGGACCCTTAGAACCCGGTTACTTCTAATAGGACAGGTTGAGCCCACCAACTTCAAGAGGGTAATACCCAGACCCCATGCTGGCCTTAAACTCTAAAGGCTTGTCTTGTGTGACTTGTGTGCCTTACATGTTTGCCTTTGTAAATATCTGTGGTGTGTTTAATCATAGCATCATGACATCATCCAGCATCATATGCATTGACTAACCATTTCAGGGGTTCGAATTTTCATCTTTGTTCTTGTTTTGTAGGACATGGAAACTGTTCGCAGAAAGACAATTCAAATCAGCCTTGTAAGGATCCCTCCTCAGCTTAAGGAGCTTATATCCAGGATTCCCGAGAGCTCTTCATTCAGTGAAAGACATGGAAGACTCATCAGCTTGGTCAATACCAACATTGAGGAAGATATGATAAAGGTCATGTTCCAGTTCTTTGACCATCTGCATCACTGTTTCACTTTCCTAGATTATCAGCTGGTACCTACATTGGAGGAGTTCTCCCGGCTTCTGAAGATCCCTATCCTTGATCAACTACCCTACAACGGTACAGAAAAGGAACCCAAGCTTGAAGAGATTGCTAAAGCCTTACACCTACAATCATCTGACCTCAAGGGACATTGGGAAGTTAGAAGTGGTATCAAAGGGTTCTTAGCCAGGTTTCTGTTTGAGAAGGCCCATTAATGTTGGAACTCCCTTGACTTACAAGCTTTTGAAGAAGTTGTGGCCCTCCTTGTCTATGGTTTGGTGTTGTTCCCTAACCCAGATCAGCTTATAGATATCAGTGCTGTCCAGATCTTCATGTCCAGGAATCCTATACCTACGTTGCTGGGGGACATCCTTCACTCATGTTACACTCGAACCGTGAGAAAAAGAGGTGTCCTTATGTGTTGCACTCCCCTCCTGGGAAGGTGGTTTATTTCGCACCTTCCACAATCAGCTTTGAAGAACGAGCGGGGTTTGAGATGGTCACAACGGTTAATGACTCTTACACATGCAGATATACATTGGTGCCCTCGGTCCAGAGAGGATGTCACTATCATTGATCGTTGCGGGGAGTACCCTAATGTTCCTTTACTTGGAATCAGAGGAGGTATTACTTACAACCCATGCCTGGCTTGGAGACAGTTTGGTTATGCTCGGAGGGATGGTCCTCATGACATGTTAATTCCTGACATAGTTTTTGACTTCGACAACGATGCACAAGGACTTCGCCAGAGATTTATCAGAGCTTGGAGGATGCCAAGTAGGATAGACAGTAAGACATTGAGGCACAGGAACTCCATCCCGTTGGAACCTTATCTCAAGTGGGTACGCGCCCGCTCCCAGAAGTTAGTAATGCCTTATCCTCATATGCTCCCTGTGATCAAAGAGCCAGTCTTGGAAGGAGAAGTGTCCTACACTATTCAACATCCTGACATGCCCACATCCTGGGAAGAGATGCAGAAGAGCTGGATCCAGCTTAAGGAAGAACGGAATACTCTTGAGACCAGCCTACATGCTAGTGAAAAGAAGGTCTTGGAGCTCACCCGCCTATTGCATGAGGAGAGGAATCTCAACACCTACATAGCTCCAAAGAGGATGCGTAGTGTCTTTTGGGATTGATTTGCTTTGTAATTTGTGCCCATGAGGCTTCGATGTACTGAACAATTATTTCCTTAATGATAACGTGTGTTCCTTTTTGTCTACAACAAATTTGAACTTTCGAACCCTTGAATGCATTGCATAAACACATATCATTCATCATGTGCATAGCAGGTTTTCTTCTTTTCAGGTTGCTTACTGTTCTTCGCTGTTTATTTCAGCATCATGAATCTTGACTCATCATCAACCGAGATGTCCATCAAGGCTCTTCAGGCGCAGAATGCGCAATTTCAGGAACTAATCATGGGTTTGGCTCAGGGCCAAGAAGAGCTGAAGGCTCTGCTCCTGAAGAAGGAGAAGAAGAAGAAGAAGAGAATTGTTCTTTTCAACTCGGGCCGAAGGTTTGGCAACACTCTGCAGAATGAAGAGGTTGGTTCTTCTATAGGCAAGAGCAGTCCCCAAGGGGGAAAAGGTCCTAGTCCAGTAGTATCTGACAACGAGACTGATTTCGATGAGGAACAGTATCCTCCGGCTGAAGACCGGTATAAGCAGTTGGAGGACAGACTGAATGCTATGGAGATCCAACAAGTGCATGGGCTGGATTTTGGAGACTTGGGCTTATCTACTGGTGTGATTATTCCTCATAAGTTTAAGGCACCATCTTTCACCAAGTATGACGGGGCGTCTTGTCCCAAGCTACACCTCAGATCTTATGTGCGGAAGATTCAACCGTACTCAGTGGACAAGAACTTGTGGATCCACTTCTTCCAGGAGAGTCTTTCAGGGACTCATCTCGAATGGTTCTATCAGCTGGATGGGACCAAGGTTCGTAACTGGGAGGAGTTGGCTACTGCTTTTTATAAGCAGTATCAATATAATGCCGACCTTGCTCCTACACGTACCCAACTCCAGGGTATGTCGCTAGGGTCAAGCGAAGGTTTTAAAGAGTATGCACAAAAGTGGAGGGACCTGGCTGGCAGGGTGCAGCCTCCGTTAACTGACCGGGAGTTGGTAGACATGTTCTTGGGGACCCTATCTGGGCCATTTTTCAACCATCTTATCGGTAACTCATCTGCAGGGTTTACTGATCTTATTCTGACTGGAGAGAGAATAGAGGCTGGAATGAAGTCTGGCAAAATTCAGAAAGGTACATCGTCAAGCTCTGAGAAGAAACCCTTTAAAAAGGAGGCCAGTGATGTATATGGGTCTAGGAGACAAGAGAAACCTGAGCGCCGCCAGTCTGTCAACGCGGTAATGATTTCTAAACCTGCTGCCGCTCCTCGGCAAACCAATCCTCAAAGGGCTGAAAGACCCAAAAGGGAGTTCACCCGTCTAAGCAGGACCCTATCACAAATCTTGCCGCAGTTGCTATCCACCAACTTGGTGACTGTTAGAGAGGCCCCGAAGGTTGTGAATACGGCTTCTCCCAAGTACAATCCAAATGCCCGCTGTGCTTATCACTCCGATAGCCCGGGGCATTCCACTGATGACTGCTGGGCCTTAAGGAATAAGGTGCAAGACCTTATTGACGCAAAAGAGATACAGTTTGAAGCGCCTGAGAGGCCAAATGTGGTGACTGCTCCTATGCCCCAGCATGGAGTGAATGTCGTTGATGAAAATGTATACGCCGTTTCTGTGAATGATGTAGCTACTCCCTTGATGACTGTTAAGAGGAACCTACTGCTGGCCGGTTTATTTCCGGGTTGTAGTGAGGGTTGCCTTTTCTGTGCTGTTTCCCTTTCTGGTTGTCCTTTGCTGAAGTTGGGCATCCAAAGCCTAATGGACAGCAAAGAGATTCTGTTCAAGAAGTCTGCTGTTCAGTTTGTTCCGGTAGAAGAAGTTTCTGTTGTTACAATTTTCCATAATCCAATCAAGGCTCTCCCAAGGAAGCCGGTTCAAATCATGACTGTCGCACCCATTGTTATTACTGTTCCGGAGCCTCTCCCCTACGAATCTGATAAGGCTGTCCCCTGGCACTATGGGGCAGACGTGTATGTGCATGGAATCAAGCAAGAGTTCAACACTGGCACCAGTATCAGCAATATCACTAGTCCAGCAAAAGTTACCCGCAGTGGCAGGCTCTTCTCGCCTGACATTGCACCACCCGCTATTCGAAGACCCCTCACTATAACACCTGCAAGTATACATGTTCCCAGTTCTGATCAAGTTGTTTCCCCTGCTGCCGAGTCATCTAATGCTCGGGGCAAAGGGATTGAAGATGAGCCTGCCTGGATGGAGGCACCAAAACCTGTAAATGCTGAGGCCTCCCAACAAGAGATTGAGGAAATCCTGAAAATAATCAAGAAGAGTGACTTTAATGTTGTCGAGCAGCTGGGGCATACCCCCTCCAAGATCTCAATGCTCTCCTTATTACTGTGCTCAGAGGCCCATGCTAAGGCCCTGATTTCATTTCTCAAGACGGCCCATATGCCACAGGAGACATCTGCCGTCCAGTTCACTGATTACGTAGCAAATCTGACAGCGGACAACGGTTTGGGTTTCTCAGATGCTGACCTTACGGCTAAGGGAAAGGACCACAATGACGCCCTGCATGTCTCTATTAAATGCAGGGGCACTACTCTGGCGCACGTATTGGTGGATACTGGTTCTTCCCTGAATGTGCTACCCAAGAAGGCCTTAGACCGGTTGGATTGTGAAGACCTAGAGCTGAAATCTAGCAACATCATCGTCAGAGCCTTTGACGGTTCTAAGAGGATGGTTCATGGAGAGGTAGACATTTCTATTCGTGTGGGCTCTCAAGTTTTCGACTCTACTTTCTATGTGATGGATATCCGTCCATCGTATTCTTGTCTACTGGGTCGACCTTGGATCCACAAAGCTGGGGCAGTGACCTCTACCCTGCACTAGAAGCTCAAGTACCCCGTCAGAGGGAAGATTGTCACTGTACAGGGAGAGGAGGAGTATATGGTGAGCCATTTGAATTCCTTCAGGTATATTGAGATGGACGGGGAGTTTATTGAAACCCCCTTTCAGCACTTCGAAGAGGTACCTCCAACATTGGCAGCAGCGGAAACAGTGGTCGAAGAGGATGTTCCTTTGAAGATCGCTTCCTTGAAGGATTCCCGGGCTGTGATCAAGAAAGGTGAATGTGCTAACTGGGGCAGGCTCCCTGATTTTACACAGAAAACTGACAAGTTTGGACTGGGTTTTACTGCAGAGGGTCAGAAGACTATGCGCAAGGCAAAGATAAGAAGGCCTTCTGTGCTCATTACTAATCCAGGAGTGAATGCTGTTGGGGACGAAGATGAAGTGGAAGAGTCAGAATTCAATAGCTGGATCTACCCGACGACTGATGGCGGATTAACCAATTGGATTGCTAAGGATCATACTCCTGTTACTTTTGTTACGCAGTAATAAACTTCTTTGTTTTGTTATTTGTAATAAACAATTAAAACTCTATGGCCCGGTGTCTTACCCGGGGCACCGTGGCTTCATTTGTGAGGGTATATTAAATTGTCATTTCATATATCATGAATAAAGACCTTGGACGTTTTCTCGCATTTCAAATCTTATGCTCCTTTTCTTTCTTTCCTTTCTTTATATATTGCAAAACAGCTGTATTTACACACACTCACTCATACAGGTTTCAATCCACTCTGGATCTCACTGGTAACGACTCTGCTACTGCCAGTTATGACTTCGAAAATCCGATCAACTTAGCCGAAGACGAAGGTGAAGATGATTGTGAAGTTCCTGGCAAGCTTGCAAGACTGTTACTCCAGGAAGAGAGGGCAATTCAACCACATGAAGAGCCAGTGGAAACAATAAATCTAAGTACTGAGACGGACAAGAAGGAGGTAAAGATTGGTACCAACCTAGAGCTCAGCGTGAAGCAACGGTTGACTCAAACGTTACATGATTATATGGAGATCTTTGCCTGGTCCTACGAAGACATGCCCGGGCTGGATACCGATATTGTGGTCCATCATTTGCCTACCAAGGAAGACTGCCCTCCGGTTAAGCAAAAGGTCCGCCGTATGCGTCCAGAGATGTCTGAGAAGATCAAAGCCGAGGTTATGAAACAGTTTGATGTCGGGTTCCTTGTAGTGACTTCTTACCCTCAGTGAGTTGCTAATGTGGTGCCGGTACCAAAGAAAGATGGAAAGGTCAGAATGTGTGTCGATTACAGGGATCTGAATAGGGCCAGCCCCAAAGATGACTTCCCTTTACCTCACATTGATGTCCTTGTTGACAATACTGCTCAGCATAAGGTGTTTTCTTTCATGGATGGATTTTCAGGCTATAATCAGATCAAGATGGCACCTGAAGACATGGAAAAAACTACCTTTGTTACTCAGTGGGGCACCTTCTGCTACAAGGTCATGCCTTTTGGACTGAAAAACGCTGGGGCAACCTACCAACGTGCCATGGTTGCTTTATTTCATGACATGATCCATCATGAGATAGAAGTGTATGTTGACGACATGATCGCAAGGTCCCAAACTGAGGAAGAGCACCTTGATCATCTACAGAAGCTGTTTGACCGTCTGAAACTGTACAAGCTGAGGTTGAATCCGAACAAGTGCACCTTCGGGGTAAGATCTGGAAAATTGTTAGGCTTCGTTGTAAGTGATAAGGGTATTCAAGTGGACCCTGCCAAGGTCAAGGCCATTCAAGAGATGACAGTTCCTAAAACAGAGAAAGAGGTCAGAGGCTTTCTAGGACGCCTGAATTACATTGCTCGATTCATCTCACACCTAACTGCTACCTGTGAGCCAATCTTCAAGCTGCTGAAGAAAGATTAGGTAGTACGTTGGAATGATGAATGTCAGGCTGCTTTTGCGAGAATCAAAGAGTATCTCCAAGAACCACCCATCCTTATGCCACCGGTTGAAGGGAGACCTCTGATACTATACCTAACAGTGCTTGACAATTCAATGGGGTGTGTGTTGGGGCAGCATGACGAGTCTGGCCGAAAAGAGCATGCCATTTATTACCTTAGCAAAAAGTTTACCGACTGTGAGACCCGATACTCACTGCTCGAGAAAACTTGCTGCGCTTTGGTATGGGCTGCTCGCCGGCTGAGACAGTATATGCTGACTCACACTACCTTGTTGATCTCAAAGATGGATCCTATAAAGTACATATTTGAAAAGCCTGCTCTGTCTGGGAGAATAGCAAGATGGCAAATGATCTTGACCGAATACGACGTTCAGTACACGACCCAGAAAGCCATCAAGGGAAGTGTATTGGTAGACCACTTGGCACATCAGGCAGTAGACGACTATCAGTCAATGAACTTCGAGTTTCCGGACGAGAGCATCATGATTGTGACTGATTGTGAAGTACCTGGACCGGATGAAGGACCTGAGGAAGGATCCCGATGGTCTATGCACTTTGATGGAGCCTCCAACGCTTTGGGTAATGGTATCGGCGTTGTGATCATATCCCCTTAAGGCACTCATACTCCACTTACCGCCCGGCTATGTTTCAACTGCACCAACAACATGGCGGAGTATGAGGCATGCATCATGGGTCTCCAAGTTGCGATTGACTTAAGGATCAAGTTTCTGAGTGTCTTCGGAGATTCCGCTCTCGTGATCAATCAGATCAAAGGAGAGTGGGATACGAAACATCTGAATCTTATTCCTTACAGAGAATGTGTGTTGACTTTGATCCCCTACTTCACAGAGATAACCTTTGAACATTTCCCGAGAGAGGAGAATCAGTTAGCGGACGCGTTAGCTACGATGTCTTCTATGTTCAAGGTCAAATGGGACAATGAGGCTCCCCGGATCATTATCTGGAAACTGGACGAACCGGCATACTGTTGTGATCTCGAGACTGAATCGGTGATTGAGAAGCCTTGGTACCATGAGGTGAAGAGATATTTGGAAGCTCAGGAATACCCTGAAGGTGTGTTTGTCAATGATAAAAAGTTTCTGAGAAGGTTCGCAGCGAAGTTCTTCCTCAGCAACGGCATTCTGTATAAGCGAAACCATGATTCGACCTTACTGCGTTGTGTGGATAAGACTGAAGCAGAAAGGATCATGGAAGAGCTACACGAAGGGACCTTCGGAACATATTCCAGTGGACACACTATGGCAAAGAAAATCCTTCGGGCAGGGTATTTTTGGTCCATAATGGAAGCGGACTGCTACCAACATTCTCGGACATGCCATAAATGCCAGATATATGCAGACAAGGTGCATGTTCCTCCAGTTCCTCTGAATGTTCTGACCGCGCCTTGGCCGTTTGCAATGTGGGGCATAGATATGATCGGCGAGATTAAACCTACGGCATCCAATGGGCATCGCTTCATCCTAGTGGCGATTGATTACTTCACGAAGTGGGTCGAAGCAGCTTCCTACGCTACGGTAACTAAGACTGTTGTGGCACGGTTCATTCGGCATAATCTGATTTGTCGATACGGCGTCCCTGAAAGAATTATTACAGACAACGGTACCAATCTTAATAACAAGATGATCACTGAGCTCTGCGAGCAGTTTAAGATACAGCACCACAACTCTTCTCCTTATCGACCGAAGATGAATGGGGCTGTAGAAGCAGCAAATAAAAACATTAAGAAAATCGTGCAGAATATGACAGTGACTTATAAAGATTGGCACGAGATGTTACCGCTCGCTCTACATGGGTACCGTACCTCATCCAGGACGTCAACTGGGGCAACTCCTTTCTCCTTGGTCTATGGTATGGAGGCAGTTTTACCGATCGAAGTGCAAATACCCTCTCTCCGGATAATGAAGGATGCAGATCTGAACGAAGATGATTGGATCCATACACGACTTGATCAGCTAAACCTTATTGATGAAAAAAGACTTGCTGCTATCTGTCATGGTCAGACGTATCAGAAACGGATGATCAGGGCATTTAACAAGAAGGTTAGACCACAGGAATATCGAGTTGGGGATCTGGTAATCAAGCGAATCATCCTTCCTCAGAGTGATCCAAGGGGAAAATGGACCCCTACGTACAAAGGGCCATTTGTGGTTAAACATGTGTTCTCAGGAGGAGCCATGATTCTAACCAACATGGATGGTGACGACCTTCCTTACCCCGCTAATGCAGACATAGTAAAAAGATACTACGCATAAAAAAAAAGACCCGCTAGGTTGACATACCTAGGCAAAAATTAGGGCTTCCCGGCGAACCAAAAGGGTTCGGGCAAAATGAAGGGATGAAATGAAAAAATCTGTACACCCGGCAAGTCGAAAACCTGAAAAGGCGGCTTGGGCAAAAATGGGTATCCCGGTGGACTGAAACCCGAAAGGGCGGTCCAGGCAAAAGTTAGGGATAAAGCGTAATACTATGTCTCATTGGATCACTTTGCATCCAGAATCCGGTATCTACATCAAGTTCAGACGGCATTGATCAGTCAGCTTCATCTTCAACTAAGGTCATCAAGTGATGAGACGCTCGGAGATATAAAGGCAATAGCAGAGTTGAAACCCAGTGGATCATTCATTTCACACAGCTGTTTTATTTTCTCTTGTACAAATTTGTATAAACTCTTTTGTTCGGCGGCATTCTCTTACTAGGACGTCAGCCTCTTGTACATAAACGCCTATTTACAGGCAAATTCAAAAATCAATACAAATATACTTTTCAGTTAAAATTGCCAATCGTTTTCCTTTTTTTGTTTTGTTTTGCGAAGAACGTCCAAGGTTCAATTTGTGATATATACATTGACACTAATTGCTAACTCATAAATATTTGCATACAAAACAAAGGATTAATTACAGGTAACATTAGAAACAGGGGCAATAAAGAGTTGTCTAAGCAATCTAATTGTTCTGTCCTCCAAGGTATCAAGGTAGGTTCGGCTAAAGAACACAACCAGTATATCTTAAATCCCCAGAGAGTAAGCCAGCAAGTCAGTGCGCTCTCCCCAAGCAAAGCTATTATCAGCCTTAAGGAAGTTGGGTATCCCCCGCAGATCTCAACATTCCCTAGCACGAGATACGAATATTCTTAACAAGCATCCCTGGCAGTCTTGGTCTAAAGATTGTTCCCCGGCGGTATATCAAACATTCAATGGAGTCATTTCCCCGGTACA
The DNA here is from genome assembly GCA_948472305.1 of Vicia faba. NCBI lineage: Eukaryota > Viridiplantae > Streptophyta > Magnoliopsida > Fabales > Fabaceae > Vicia > Vicia faba. The sequence goes on from OX451739.1 coordinate 1,229,678,979, forward strand.
ATTCAAATCTTCCCCCAAGAGAGTCCAATCTAGTTCCCCAGGAAAGTTGGAATTCATCTCCCCAAGCAGTAAGCTTATCCCCAGTAGATTCTGGAAGCTTATCCTCGCAGAGCACGAACGCGTCTCCCGGCTTTATTCAAAGGTTATTTCCCTACCAGGATATAACTGGGTTATCCTCAGCTAAAAGCCACGGAAAGATCGTTCTCGGCGGAGTCTTCCTATCCCCAGCGAAGTCTATTAACACTTCCAACATAATAACGGTATCCCCAACGAAGTTACCATCAACATTTCAGCAAAGTATCTCTCTCCCCACAGAGTATTGCTTCCCAGCAAGATCGTTAGAGTACTTTTCTCCCTGCAGAGTAATCCATTCGCCAAGTTTATTCCCCAACGGAGTTATCTTCTCCTACTGGTATTCTTGCAACTATCATCCCCAGCGGAAGCAAAATCTATTCTTCAACATCAGCCCAGGAGTGACTTCCCGGCACCCGTCAAGGATTTATTTTCCTAAGACGAAAAGATACATTCATAAACATCGCACTTCCATACATTATAGCATGCATATACGCATCATATCTTACAAATCTCATTTATGTTGAGAACATCATTGCTTGATCCATATCACGCATTGCATATGACTGACCTTTACCTTTCAGGAAAGATCCAGTTAAGTTCTCAGCTACATTCCAAGACCTAGGCTGGTTCAGTTAAATCAACCCTAAGATTTTTCTGTTTCTTATCCAGTCAAAGGCCTTCTCTGGTTCAGTCAGATCAACCCTAAGATCTCCCTGTTTCTTATCCAGTTGAAGATTTCAAGACCTTGACCGGTTCAGCTAAATCGACCCTAAGATTTTCCTGTTTCTTATCCAGTCAAAGGCCTTCTCTGGTTCAGTCAGATCGACCCTAAGATCTCCCTGTTTCTTATCCAGTTGAAGATTTCAAGACCTTGACCGGTTCAGCTAAATCGACCCTAAGATTTTCCTGTTTCTTATCCAGTCAAAGGCCTTCTCTAGTTCAGTCAGATCGACCCTAAGATCTCCCTATTTCTTATCCAGTTGAAGATTTCAAGACCTTGATCGGTTCAGCTAAATCGACCCTAAGATTTTCCTGTTTCTTATCCAGTCAAAGGCCTTCTCTGGTTCAGTCAGATCGACCCTAAGATCTCCCTGTTTCTTATCCAGTTGAAGATTTCAAGACCTTGTCCGGTTCAGTTAAATCGACCCTAAGATTTTCCTGTTTCTTATCCAGTCAAAGGCCTTCTCTAGTCCAGTTAAATCGACCCCTAAAAGATTTTCCTGATAAAGACTCAGTAGAAGACATCCAAGATTCTCTCAGCGTTACTGTTGAGATAGTAATCGTCCCCAGATTCTCTCAGCGTTCCTGTTGAGGTAGTAATCGTCCAAGGTTCTCTCAGCGTTCCTGTTGAGGTAGTAATCGTTCAAGGTTCTCTCACCATCCCGTTGAGGTAGTAACCATCCCTGGTTCATTCATCACCTTTTGAAGCTCCAGATCCAGCTCCTGTAACCAGTCAGGACACATCTATACAAAGAGTTTGAAGACCAGCTCCTGTAACAGGACAGGTAATCATTTTCTTTTGCAGGTACGCAAGTTCTCGCTAAGGAATCTCTTACGCGATCAACACCCAGATGGAATCTATAAGCCCATCCACCTTCCATCACCTCTTAGCATGGCATCTATAAGCCCATCATCCTATCCATCAAATCTCCAAATGGCATCTATAAGCCCATTCCCATCATCACACTACTATGTGAGCGCAAATTTCTAGGCACTCTAATGTTCAATCATCTTCCACCTTCGGATTACGAAAGGCACGTCAGCCAATCTACATCCTCAGGTCTAAGAAGATTGAACAGGGGCAACTGTTGTACCCCAAAATTTGCCCTCCCATATTCTTCAAAATTTACAAAGAACATGCTTCAAAATCTCCCCAAGGGTTGCACAGTTCAAGGGCCTCCTAACAGTCAAAAATTAGGGTTTTGGTTCTGACAAAGAAATTGAAGTTTCCAAGGGTCCAATCAAGTCCCACATGCCTACAAACATGGTCAAGCATCATCATACCAAGTTTCAAGACTTACAGCACAAAATTGCACAGTCAAAAACCCTAATTGCTCAACAGTCAACTGCAGGGGCAAAATGGTCATTTGACAGTCAAAAATTCAAATTTTTGGTCAACATCTCATTTTGAAGCCATAAACATCATTTGATCAATTCTTGATCATTATTTTCAAGGCATGGCTCAAAAAGTCTCAAGACGTAAAAGTTTCCATATTTGGACAGTTGAAAAAGTCAACTGTAACTTGACCAAGGCATAACTTCCACATGGTTTATCAGAAAAATTCCATCCAAAGCTCATTTTGAAGAGAAAGACATTTCCTACAACTCCTCTTCACACTTCAAGTCCAAGAAATGCTCTCACAAAAAGTTATCAATTTCAACATTATAGGTCATTTTCAAAAGTCAACAAAAAGGGACTTTAAGTCAAAGGCCATAACTTGAGATTGGTAAATCAAAATGACATGGGACCAAATGCATTGGTTAGAGGACTTCAAGACCTTTCCAAAATGTCCAAGAACATGATCAAAGCTTAAATATTGAGCAAGATATGCCTTGTGGAAGTTGGGAAAGTTTTGGGAATTTTGAAAAGTCAACTTTACTTCAAATGCCTCAAAATTGCTAATGGGCCACATTTTCTTCCAAGATTCATCATCCAAAGGCTATGCACGACCATTTGGCCCAAAGGGGATTTATTTCATCATTTTTATTTATTTATTTGAATTTTTAATTATAATTAATTCATTTAATTAAATAAAATATGGAAAAAATACTAAACCAATGCATTTGAATCTTTTTATGCAGTATTTGCTCTCCTTAAAGACTCAAGATTCGTGCACAACCCAAATGGGAAAGATTGGCCATGATTGGAATCAAAATCACATGGAAAAGATTTGAAAAAATATGCATGAAAATCAAATATTCCATACATCAATGCAAAGGGTTTTGGATCCAAATTTCAACCCTAATCTGTTCCCATACATATACTGATCAAAACCTAATGCACAAAGACCTTGAAGCTGCGCCCAATCATCAAGAACAATCTTGTAATTTTTTTGAAAAAAGTGAAAACTGAAAACACCCTTCCAAAGCGTTTCAAGGCAAAACATTGATTCCATTAGCTTGCAAAGGTCTCAAGGGACGTTCCTGGATCAAAACCACTGATTCTAACACAAAGAAACGGTAGAACACAGTTACCCTGTACCTGGATTTTTCCTTAATCGTATTCAAATCTACACGCCATATCCATGCATTTTTATTATTGATTTATATTAATGTGTTGATTCTGAAGCTAGTAGTATGATTTAATTGAAGAATACTTGCATATATGAAGAGTTGCCATGAACGATGCCTAGGGTTTCAGAAACCTTGAATTGGGGACTTTGGCATATGGTAAAATCAGAACATGAGGCTTGCACCATTGAATTCGTGACGTTCCAAGGGATCTAAAACATCTATCGCGCCCTTTTTATATTTTGTTAATTCCTATTCGTTATTTTTCTGCATTTCAGATTGTGGGGGTTTAAAACCCCCGCTATTTAGCTTGTTTTTTCAGGTAAAAATGCAAACGAGTGGGGAAGAAGATCATGTGGCATGATATGATTGGGCAATTTGAATTCATCGCGCGTTTTTTTGTTTCTAGGCTACTAATGCTAATTTTCTTTTATATTATTTATTCTTTGTTTTATATACAACGCGTTCGAGCAGCACAGATGGTGGAAAGCAACGCTGGCAAACCTTGGGACCTGGGTTCGAATCCCAGGTCCCCCCATATTCTTGTTATTTTTCTTTGCAACGCGTTCAGGTACCCCACAAGCCCAGACGTCCACCATACGTTCACTATCCAAGCGTGCCACATGGCCACTAAGATCAAATCAAAAGCCAAGATTCAAGGTCTATGGAATGTCTCAGTCAATGCATACACACATGATCATGGAAAAGTCAGAATGGGCCAAAATTCGTTGGGCCTGATTGCTACAATATGACCTCCAAATTGGGGTCAACACCCCCAAGGGTTTGCATTTCCTTTCTTTTTTCCTATTTTATTTTTATTTGCTTTAATTTGATTTGTTCTATTTTAATTCCTTGAGTTAATTTTTCATAACATAAGAAATAATATAAAAATCAGAAACTATAAAAAAAAAATATATTTTATTTAAATGTTTTCTTTGTAAAAAAATCTTATTAATTAATTTAGTCTTAATTTTAGGTTTAAATTTTAATGTTTTTGTAATAAATTAAAAAAAAATGTAGAATTAGGTTTTTTTATACTTTTATTCCCTTTTTTTTCTTTTTCACCAAATTAATTATTAAATATTATTTTTGTAAATAAATTGCCATGTAAATAATTAGGTTAATTTTAGGTTCAACTTTAACATGTTTTTTTTAATAAATTAAAAATAGCTAGAATTAGGTTTTAATTCCATTTAATTTTCTTACTAAATTCATAAATACAAAAAAAAACTCCAAAAAATAACTTCCTTTCACATTTAATTTAATTAATTTCGTAATTGTAATTTAATTTCCTTAAAAGGGTCCAACGCCAAGCATTCCCGATTTTAATTCTCTTCGCACTTTTATTTTATTTTTTTGTAAATATTCATGTAATTCTCCCAAAGCCATGTAATAGATCAATTAGGGTTTTTATTTTCCGCACTTTATTTTTTATTTCAAATCGGGTCCTGGATTAATTTGGCGATGTGGACCCGCGCCTTTGTAATAGCGTAGGACCTTTTAATTCTTGCAACTTTTAAACTGTTAATTAAACTGCATGATAGAATGAATGTCAAAAATAAAAGCAACGCGTAGATCACCAATACATGACAAGACAAAATATCTGAAAACGACACACGAATCACACACCACCCCTAGGGTACGCCTCACTGTTGCCTTACCCCCTCGAAAGGTGATCGTCGAGTAGAGGACGTTTTAGTAAGTCCTCATGTCCATGAACATGGCATGAGGGTAGCTTCTAAGGTGTCTTCCCATTGCTTCGGTGATCACCATGTCCCGAACCCTCGAATTGACCCGAATACCTCCAACGGTGGTGCTACCTACCTCTCAATGGTGGGATGGCACTACTTTAAGGACATTGACACAGACGAATTCCTTAGGGTAGGTAGACGACTCTAGATACTTGCTCTAATTTCAAAAACAAATCAAAAATACTTTTCACGCCGATACCTTTTCAAAAAGCTTTCGAAAGCAACTTTTCAAACACTCTTGAGGACTGATACAAGAGTCGAACTGAAATTTTCAAAGAAACTTTTTTAAAACCCACAATTGAAAAGCAAACAAACCTTTTGAAAACACAATGAGCAAGTATCTAAGAGCCCATGGATAACCATGGATAGAAAGGGTGCTAACACCTTCCCTTTCTATAATCTACCTCCCGAACCGAGAGCAATCTCTATAAGGAATTTTTCTGTGCTTTTGTCCTTTCCATTTGGAGAAAATAAAAGACGGTGGCGACTCTTGCTTCCGCGACATTTCACGAACCAGCTTTAAAATAGTCATTTCCAGATCCACCGATCACACCTGCCCCTCGCATTGAGAAGGAGGTCAGAGGTTTCTTGGGACGCCTAAACTACATTGCAAGGTTCATTTCTCACCTGACATCTACCTGTGAACCAATCTTCAAGTTGTTAAAGAAAGATCAGGTGGTTAAATGGAATGATGACTGTCAAGTTGCTTTCGATAAAATCATGGAGTATTTTCTAGAACCTCCTATCTTGATGCCTCTCGTCGAAGGAAGACCGCTAATCATGTATCTGACTGTCCTAGAGAATTCAATGGGGTGCGTACTGGGCCAGCATGACGAGTCTGGCCGAAAAGAGCATGCCATTTATTACCTTAGCAAAAAGTTTACCGACTGTGAAACCCGATACTCACTGCTCGAGAAAACTTGTTGCTCTTTGGTATGGGCTGCTCGCCGGCTAAGGCAGTATATGTTGACTCATACCACTTTGCTGATATCTAAGATGGATCTAATCAAGTACATCTTTGAGAAGCCTGCTTTATCTGGAAGAATCGCTAGATGGCAGATGATCTTGACCGAATACGATATCCAGTACACAACCCAAAAAGCTATAAAGGGAAGTGTGATAGTCGATCATCTGGCCCATCAAGCTGTTGAAGATTACCAATCCATGAGATTCGACTTCCCCGACGAGGATATCATGACATTGGACAACATTGAAGAGAACAGACCGTATGACGGACCTGAACAAGGATCCCGATGGACTTTGTACTTTGATGGTGCCTCCAACGCGCTTGGAAACGGTATCGGTGTTGTACTTATCTCTCCAGAAGGTTGCCATACACCTTTCACCGCCAGACTCTGCTTCAGCTGCACCAACAAGATGGGCGAGTACGAAGCTTGTATCTTTGGTCTCAAGGCTGCCATAGACTTGGGAATCAAATCTTTGTTTGTATTTGGGGACTCAACTTTGGTCATCAGTCAGATCAAAGGAGAGTGGGATACTAAACATCCAAACCTCATCCCTTACAAAGAACATGTCCTGACATTGCTACCTCATTTCGAGCAGATTACCTTCGAGCACTTCCCGCGAGAAGAAAATCAGCTAGCGGATGCTCTAGCTACAATGTCATCCATGTTTAAACTTAACTGGGATAATGAGGCTCCCCAAATTACCATTGAGTGAATGGACGAACCTGCACATTGTCACGAGATTAATACCGAAGAAGTAGTGGACCGACCCTGGTTTCATGACGTCAAAAGGTATCTCGAGGCTCAGGAATACCCTGAAGGAGCTTCGGTCGACGACAAAAATTTCTATAGGAGATTCTCTTCCAAGTTCTTCCTGAGCAATGGTATCCTATACAAGCGCAATCATGATTGTGTTCTACTCCGTTGTGTGGACAAGGTTGAGGCTGAGTAGATCATGGCTGAACTGCACAATGGTACCTTTGGCACTCACTCAAGCGGACATATAATGGCTAAGAAGATTCTACGGGCAGGCTATTACTGGTCTACCATGGAAGCTGACTGCCATCAACATTCCCAAACATGCCATAAGTGTCAAATCTATGAGGACAAGGTACACATACCTCCAGTTCCTCTCAATGTCTTAACAGCTCCTTGGCCATTCGCTATGTGGGGAATCGACATGATTGGAGAGATCAAGCCTACAACATCCAATGGAAACCGCTTCATCCTGGTGGCCATTGATTACTTCACCAAGTGGGTCGAAGCAGCTTCCTTCGCATCCGTTACAAAGAATGTGGTTTCCCGCTTCATCAAGCAGAACCTTATTTGCCAGTATGGTATCCTCGAAAGGATCATCACTGACAACGGTACAAACCTGAACAACATTATGATTACCGCCTTGTGCGAGAAGTTCCAGATTCAACATCACAATTCATCTCCCTATCGGCCAAAGATGAACGGTGTTGTTGAAGCTGCTAACAAAAATATCAAGAAGATCATACAAAAGATGACGGTCACCTACAAGGATTGGCATGAAATGTTACCGTTTTCTCTGCACGGATACCGTACCACGGCATACACTTCAACTGGGGCAACACCTTATTCTTTAGTATACTGCATGGAAGTTGTTTTACCTATCGAGGTTCAGATTCCCTCCTTGAGAATCATGAAAGATACTGGTTTGAGTGAAGACGATTGGATTCATACCCGGCTTGATCAACTTAACTTGATTGATGAAAAGTGACTTACTGCTGTTTTCCATGGTCAGGCGTATCAGAAACGAATGATCAAGGCATTCAACAAGAAAGTCAGGCGCTAGGTATATCAAGTCGGGGACCTTATAATCAAGCGGATCATCTTGCCGCAAAGTGATCCCAGGGGCAAATGGACTCATACCTACGAAGGACCATTTGTGATCAAAAACATCTTTTCTGGTGGGGAAATGATCTTAACCACCATGGACGGCGATGACCTGCCGCACCCTGCGAACACAGACATAGTCAAGAGATACTACGCATAAACGACCCGGCAAGTTGAAAACCCGAAAGGGTGACTTGGGAAAAAATGGGCATCCCGGTGAATCGAAAACCCAAAAGGGCGGTTCAGGAAAAAATTAGGGATAAACAAAAAAATCTGTACACCCGGCAAGTCAAAAACCCGAAAGGGCGACTTGGGAAAAAAAAGGGTTTCCCGGTGGACTGAAAACCCGAAAGGGCGGTCCAGGAATAAGTTAGGGAATTAAAGCGTATGACTATGTCTCTTCGGATCACTTTAAGGACAATCTCTTCACAGACAAACTGCGGGCTTCCGATCAACTCAATCATATTCTGACGAAGCAACGAATGGACAAGATATTCAGAGTTACGAAGGCTATAGCAGAATGGGAACCCCATGGAATTTTTACACATAGCCATCTTTCTTTGTATAAATTTTTCTCATTCTTTATGGCAACATTCTCTTACTAGGATGTCTATCTCCTTTGTACAAAATACTTACACAAAGTTAATACAAAGATACTTCAAAGTGTAGAAAACTATTTGTCTTTTTCCTTTTTACACTTTTGTTTTATTTGAAAACGTCCAATGGTTTATTAAATGAGCATATGCATTTGAATATAATCATTGTTTACAAATTAATGAAATGTGAAAGAATAATTACTGACAGGTTGAAAGGATAGGAAAACGTCTTTAGGCTATTCCAAGAGAAATCCCCTGCAGCACATCATCTAGATCCCCAGTGAAGCTACAACCTTGAAATCCATATCCCTAGCGGAATTAAATTTCAAAATCCTCGCCAGAGTCCAAACTTCAAAACGCCCAATCCCCGACGGAGTTATATTTCAAACCCTTAATTCTCATCAGAGTTAAACTCCCAATCCTCAGCAGAGCAAAACTTTGAACTACAGACCCTCGGCGGAGATGAAACCATCTTCCCCAACGGAGTCAAATTTCTAACTATCAATCTACAGCGGAAACCATTTAGTTTTCCCCAGATTCCCCAGCAAGTTGTCTTAAAACCTGAGAATTAACCAGATGACAGTTAACTTTTGTTTTATCCCCAAACTAGGATAACTCCCCAGTAGATTGGTATACAACCCAAACTTCTGAGCATCTTCCAAACAGGAATAAGATTTTCCCCCAGAGTCCTGAGCTTACCCTCCAGCAAGATAGCTTACTCTCCAGCAGTATAGCTATTCCCCACAGAGTTATTACTCCCTAACAGAATGAAGATTCTCATTCTTAACTCCCCAGCTTGAAGTCCCCGAGGATTCAAATTCCCCTAGCAGAATGAAGATTCTCATTCTTGATTCCCCAGTTAAATGGCCAGAGTTTTCATTACTCCCAGCATGAATTTGTCAGAATTTTTAATCCCCTGCAGATCGAAGATTCTCTTTCTCACTTCTCAAGTGAAGCCCCCAAGTTTTCACTTTCCCCAGGAGATTGAAGTATCTCATTCTTAATTCTCCGCAGAAGCCATCAGAGTTTCCTTATTCTCCAGCAGATTAAGGTTTTCCTTTCTTTGATCCCCGGTAGAGATTACCAGAGTTTCCTTATTCCCCAGCCGAGTAAGAATTCCCATGGTGTAATCCCTAGCCATAGTCATCAAAGTTCTCTGGATTCTCCAAGCAGATTTCTCAGGCAGTACATGGCATTATTTCTCACAGCAGAATGCTTATCATCCTACAACTCCAAAGACTTGAAGGATCCCTATATCCCCAGGAAAGTCGTGAAGGATTCTCACATCCCCACAGAAGTTGTCAAAGTTTCGATAATCCCCAACAGTCGCCAAGGATTTTCTATCCCAAACAGCGGTCAAAGATTTATTTTCCCTGGCAGCAGTCAAGGATTTATTTTCCTCAGCAAGATAGCTAATCAGCTTACATGCGCATACATTACATTAAGATATCATAAACATTGATAAAACACATTTCATTGCATCATACATTTCATGCAACATAATTTTGTGTTTCAGCTAACATTTTTCCCTTTTCAGGATAAGATTAAAAGCTATCTATTCAAAAATAGAATTCAGAAAACAGCTTAGAGATGCTCCAGACACGGATGCTATTATATTGCTTATTCAGATTCAAAGTTCAAAAAACAGCTTAGAGATGCTCCAGACACGAATGCTATTCTATTTCTTATTTAGATTCAAAGTTTAGAAAATAGCTTAGAGATGCTCCAGACACGGATGCTATTCTATTTTCTTATTCAGATTCAAATCTCAGAAAACAGCTTAGAGATGCTCCAGACACGGATGTTATTCTATTGCTTATTCAGATTCAAAGCTCAGAAAACAGCTTAGAGATGCTCCAGACACGGATGCTATTCTATTGCTTATTCAGATTCAAAGTTCAGATACAGCTCAGAGATGCTCCAAACACGGTCTCCATTCTGTCACTTATTCTGACTTTTTCCCCAGCTCAGAGATGCTCCAGACACGGATGCTATTTTGTCGCTATATTCAGACTCAGATACGTTCCAGATACGGATACCATTCTGATGTTCATTCCCTTGATTTTCAACAAACATTCTTGGATGGCATCTTTAAGCCCATCTCCGACAAAATTTTGTCACCTCTCCAAATGGAATCTTTAAGCCCATTTCCTCAACTACATTCTGACGAGTGCAAATTTACGGGCACTCTAGTGTCCAATCATCTTTTACCTTCGAGTCACGAACGGCAAACTCGCCAATCTAACTCTTTAGGTTCAAGAAGATTGAAAAGAGGCAGATGTTGTATCCCAAAATTTTCCCTCTCATTTTATCAATATTTTCTTCACAAGACTCTTTGGACTCAAGACAGAATTGGGGTTTGCTCTGCTCAAGAACTCTCCTTGCACTGTTGACCTGAAATTAGGGTTTGAGTTTGCACAAGGATTTTTGGACTTCCAATGCTCAATGTGACTTTCATATTTCATGTTGGACTTATAAGATTGCCCATACCAAGTTTCAAGCCTTGAATCAAATTTTTGCCCAGTCAATTGGACAGTTGACCTAAAAATCAGCTGTATTGGGGAAAAAGTCAACTATGGCCAATTTACAGTCAAACCTCATAATTTTTATCCACATCAACAATATAGAATCATATGAATCATTTGATCAATTTTAGACCACAACTCCTCAAGAAATTTGATCAGATCATCAAAAGGGCAAAATGGTCATTTTAAGGGTTTTGACTGTAGAATGGCAATTTCTGATTTTTGACCTAGCCAATGGCAAATTGGGTTCAAGAATAGATTCAAGGACTCAATGGCATCATCTTGACCTAATCACAAGGTTCAAAAGATCTAAAATGCATTGGATTGACAGATGAAATTTCCAATCAACTGATCAAAAATCAACTGTACACTGAAAAGTTAAACTTTGACTTTTTGGTCAAAATCAAGTGCCAAGGGTCATTTTTCATCAAGATGTGTCAAAACATGAAACTTGTTCACCAAGAAACCTAAAATTGGAAATTAGGGTTTAAAATGGAAAATTTTCTTAACTTAGAAATTTTCTAAGTTATGAAAATTTCTTATTTTTTCCCAACTTTGTCCAACTTTTTCACCATGATGCAATTGGATTCAAAGAAAACTTCCAACATGAAAGTTGTATTCCTCCACAAAATCTACAACTTTTATTCACAAAGTTTTCCAAAAAGATTCTTGGATCTCAAGTTATTATTTTGTGAATAGGGACCCAAAAACTTTCTAACTTAGTGAAATTTTGCCCTAGTTTAGGCAGGATTTTGACCTATCTTCATGGCAATTTTTCACCTAATTACAATTAGAATATCAAAATGAATTTCAAATATGTATTGTAGATCATGTTACAAGCTTTCCAAAATGTCAAAGAACTCTCCAAGATCATTCATGGTTAGGGAGAATCGAAAGTTTGAAATTGGCAAATCATCACTTTTGTCCAAGGCATTTTACACCATGCTACAAGTTGCAATTTTGTCCAAACCATGCTTGTACTTGGTTTACAGGTCCTTAAACCTTTCCACACTCATAAATTAAATGCAAAAACATTGGATTAAGGCTTTGTTCTGATCTATGAAGCATTATGTAAAGGTTTAATCCATTTTTGGCAAAAAGTTAACAATACCATTTACATAAAGCATGCTTTATGTCAAATTATATTTCTTGAGCCATGGACCAAAGTTCTTGCAGAAAAAAACCTCCACAAACTTAGGTCAAGGTACACCAACTTTGTGCAGCTAAGAAGCAGGCTTGTACAGGCCATAGCATTGTCCATTCCACCTTTTACTTCAAAAACAAGTCATTATGCAAAAAGTCCATATCTTTGGAATCTGATATAACCAAGTCTTGGTAACATTTCAAACAAGTTTTACATATTACACTAAGCCAGAAACACGAGCTCACCACCTCTAAAACACTATTGTACACCAAAAACCCCCATTTTCTGCCAAAACAGGGCAGGTTCTGCAAATCACAAGCCAAATCAAAATCCACTCGTGTGTTTTGCTTGAAACCAGTTCCAACACACTCCATACAACATACCTGAACTATCCCAACCATTCTCAAGCCACTGTAACTCCATTTTAACACTTCACCATTTTTAAATTTTGAGTTTGCAGGTTGAGTTCTATAGAGAGATTCAGGCAAGTTCAAAGCAAGCTAAGCATTGGGAAAGCTCAAAGGAACTTCAAGCAAGCTCACAAGTATCTCAAGCCTCACTCATAACCCCTACATTGCCATACTCGAGCTTGACTTAAACAGGTATTTCTCAAACTTTTATCTCCTTATTTAGGAATCATTAGGCTTAGATTTGTGAAGCAAAAATGTAGTCCTCATTGCCCTTGAGCTGTACATATGCATAGAATTCATTTATGTTAACTGAGCTAGGAGTATTTGATAGTTGAACTTACTGAAAAAATTAGGTTATAAATTAGGGGCACTGAAATTCTCTCTGGTCTTTGAGAGTTAGATCAAGTTTTTTATATGGTTGGAATCGTGTGATCAAGAGCTATAACTTTCATTTTGCAAGTTTTTGTTTTTGAGCACGTATGGAGGAGTTCCAGATTTGTACATAGCGCGGGTATTTTCTGATTCAAAGGACAGGGATAAAGTGGAAATGGGATGGGCTTGGCTTGTTTCTCATATTGACACCTCCCTGCTTGCTCTTTGCACCCCCTTGGCCCATTTGATTATTTTTGTATATTTTTTTATTTCTTTTACATTTCTGACTTTTTATTTCTTTTTCTAAATATTTAAAATCACAAAAAATATTCTCTTAATTTTTCACATTTTATTTTATTATTTTTTGGACATAGAAATAGTTTATTAAATAATATATAATTTTATTTTCTTAAAATAAATTTATAAATAATATAAAATATCATATATTTTTATTTTTATTATTTATACACTTAAATAATATTTTCACACACATTTTTATCTTTTAACACTTTTGTATATATTTTTTATTTATTTTCTTGTACATAAATAAATAATATAATATATATTTTTCTTAAAACAAAAACTAGGGTTTCCACCCTTTCCAAAAAATAATCATTAATATTTTCTTTATTTTTGAGACATTAAATAATTTATTTTACATACATAAAATAAAATACAAAAAACATTTTGTATATTTATATTTAATTGCATATTTAAATAATTGTCCATTTATTTATTTTGTGCAATATTTCAATTTGGTTGTAATAATAGTTTTAGGGTTTATTTTTGAGCAATACCCCCTATTCAAACTTGTATCCCCCTCCCCATAATAATGTTGTAATAGTCGTAGATTTACTTTTACGCATTTTATCGCTTTCAAATTTACATGGTAGTAAGATTAGGGTTTGTATGCAAAAGACCAAAATCAAACAAATAGCATGACTAAACACAAGACAAAAATGCATGAAAAATGACAACACAATGCACACAAGCATCTCTAGGGTTTCACCCACTTGTTGCCTTAAAAATGGCCATGATATGCATGCTAGGTATCTTGGCAAAATCAAACAAAACAAAAGATCATAGTCCCTCGATGACGCTATCTTGGTTGCCTATACAAAAATGATCTAGTCCCTCAAAAACTTGCTAAGATACTTGGCACAATTGCTATCATGGTCATACGATGACCCGCGCCCGTCCCGTTTAACACCCAAACACAAGGTTGTTTACCAAATACAATGGTAAAACAACAATGTCAAAGGGTTAAAAATGTATAGGAAAGACTTTTGAGTAGGTAGGGTAGACAACTCCTAGTTACTTGATAAAACTTGCAAACCATCCTTGTTATTTTCAAACATACACAATTTTAAAACATTTCCCAACAAACTTTCAAACATTGAAACATTTTTCAAAAGACAAACACCTTTGTATACATTCAAACAAGAATCATTACAAAGGTTTCCTAGACAAAGGTCTCTTTTCAAAATATTTTCAAAAAACCACACACAAAAGCACCATTTCAAACAATTGAAAAGCAAAAGCAAATGATCTAAATCAAGTAACTAAGAGCCCATGGAAAACCATGGATGAAAAGGGTGCTAGCACCTTCCCTTTTCATAATCTACCCCCCGAACCCAAAAACAATCTCAAAGGTCTTTCCTGTGCTTTTTGACCTTTCCTTTGGATAAAATAAAAAGTCAGTGGCGACTCTTGCTAAACCGAAACATTTGTGAATACAAACGAAAAACCTCAAGTCAGTTCCCCCACCGCATCATAATATGAATAATGAAACAATTATAACATTCTCATTTATCTTAAGAGAATCATTGACGCATTACATGCATCACGACTTTACATAAGGCTAACTTTATCTTTTCAGGTAAAATTTGTAAATAGACGAATATCATCAGCAATTTTCAAACAGGTCAAAGATTAATTCCCGAAACAGGACGGGGAAACTATCTATATGACCAGGAGTTATGAATTCCTGGAACAGGACGGGTTTACCAATGAAGGTCCGAGATTAATTCCCGAAACAAGACGGGGCAACTATCTATTTGACCAAACGGTATGAATTCCTGAAGCAGGACATAATTACCAACAAGAAAGCAGGTCAAAGATTAATTCCTGAAACAAGATGGGGTAACTATCTATATGACCAAGTGGTATGAATTCCGGAAACAATACGGGTTTACCAACAAAAAATAGATTGTAGATCAATTCATGAAACAAGA
Source organism: Vicia faba (assembly GCA_948472305.1). Lineage (NCBI taxonomy): Eukaryota > Viridiplantae > Streptophyta > Magnoliopsida > Fabales > Fabaceae > Vicia > Vicia faba. The sequence goes on from OX451739.1 coordinate 1,229,694,142, forward strand.
CGGGGCGACTATCTACATGACCAAATGGTTTCCTTCAGAGACTGAATTCTGACAAGCATTCCCCTTCAGAGACTGAATTCTGAAGAGCATCTCCTTTAGGCCTCCGTTATGAAAAATCATTCCCCCAGTGACTGAACTCTAGCGAGAATTCTCCTGTTGAAAAGCATTCTTCAGATACAGTCAGGCGTAGACTTATTCTGATACTCCTATCAACAGTTACTTTGGATGGAATCTGTAAGCCCATCTCCAACAACACTCTATCACCTCTCCTAACGGCATTTTTAATCCCATTCAAGCAATACTATCAACCAACAAAATTACTCTGCGCCGGCGATTGCAAATTTCTGTGCACTTAAGTATTCAATTCTCTTTCACCTTCAGATCACGAATGGCGGACATGCCAATCTAACTCTTCAGGTTTAAGAAGATTGAACAGGGGAAGCTGTTGTACCCCAAAATTTTCTCTCCCATTTTTTAATACAATTAATTCAATACACCTCCTCATGCTCTTAGGGTTCTCAATTACTAAAGACTACTCAAGGAATTGGTCATATAAACCCTTCTCCTTAGTAGTTGACCTACAACTAGGGTTTGGATTTCTTCAAAGAAAATTGAGCTTATAATACCTCAAGTTAGTTTCATGGGTCCTCATATGCTTCAAAGAATCCTCATGTCAAGTTTTAAGCCCTACATCACAAGTTTGCTCAGTTAATTGCTCAGATGATTGAAAATTAACTATATTGGACAAAAAGTCAATTGTGGTCAACATACAGTCAAACTTTAATATTTTTGGTCAACATAAACATTTTGAAGTCTTACTCATCATTTTATCATTATTCATCAAGAAAACTCTCAATTCATCAAAAGTCAAAAGTTACCAAATCAGGGTTTTCTTAAGGAGAAATCAACTGAACTTTGACCAAGCATAACTTTCATATGCTTCGTCATTTTTTTCTCAGCCAAAGCTCGTTTTGAAGGAAATTCAATTCTCTACAACTTTTCCTCTCTAAGCTCAAGTCCAAAAAATGCTTCATTTGAGAGATATGGGCCAAAACATTATAGGTCATTTTAAAAGTCAACAAAAAGACACTTTTTGTCAAGGCAACTTACATCAAGATAAATTCTTCAAATAAAACAATGATCAACATAGAGATGGTAGGGGATATCTTGAGTTTTCCAAAAAGTCAAGTATCACCTTCAAATGATAAAAATTGAGAGTTATGTTTGGTGTAAGTTGAGCAATTTTTGAGAAATGCATGAAACCTCAATTGAGCAATTTTGAACTTTTGGGATTATGGGCTTAACTTTTGAGGTTCAAACGTGTTTATGACATGTTAGAGGACCTATAAATAATTTGGTACATGGCCATGTTTTTTATTTTATATATTTTAATTTTATGCAAATATTATTAAAATAAACCAAATAAAATGATAAACTAATGGGCTAAGACATGTGGGCTTGGTGTTAGATCAAATTTGAGGCCCAATAACCCTTTGATAGCCATGTAAATCATGGGAGACAAGAAATGGAGACAGGATCTTCTCAAAATGGAATGTTTTGACAATATGTTTTATATGGTTTTGGAAAGGCATTGAACACTTGGTCTTTTCCTCATTTATTTGGCCTAATGCAATGCTCTATAAATACACACAAACTCCAGATGCTCAGGACAAAAAGAGGTGGAAAGAGAATAGGGTTTCAAAGAGAAAAAAAATCAATTTTTTCTCACATTTGGTTTTCAAATTCTAAGCCACTTCAAAGCAATCCAAGGCTTCCAATCATTCCCTAAAGGTCTAAGAAACATTTTCAGACTCATACCCAATCAATTCACCACCTGAAACGAGTCCAATCACTTGCTCCAATTGGTAAAAAAATTTATTCTTAAATATTTCATTTCATGTGTATTTCATAGCTACGAATCATTTAGATCTTCATATGTGAATTTTTAGAGCAGGTTGCAGTCATTACATGGAGCTTGTAACGTTAGATCTATGATTTGCCTTTGAGGAACCGTGATAACTTGTTTTCTTTGAAACTCATGATCTAAGCATTTTTAGCCAAAACTAACATTTGATTTGGATTTAGGAGAGTCTATTTATGGGGGTAGGGTCCCCCTTTTACTTTGAATCTATCATTTTTGCAGGTTGGGGGATTTTGTGCAATCAGAGAAGATGACCGGAGCTAGGGCTCCAGCGTCTCTCTGATTTCAATTCTCTTTCTATTATATAATCATTTGTTTGTGCTCTCGACGCCACCACCAGTGGTACCAAGAGTCGAAGTAGTCAGACTACCAACAAAGACAAGACTAAGCCTAGCCCCCAAGGAGGAATTTGAGATGGTGGAAGATGAATCCTCACACCCCGAGGAACCCAAGGAAAAGGAACCAAATGAGGAGGACTAGGAGATGGTGGAAGACGAATCCTCACACGCAGAGGATGATGTCGACATCGTATATATAATGTGCTATCTGTTTTTCCAATTGAATATGATGTCTTTACTAAAATAACAGACGATAAAGATGACTTTTTGATAGAGAACTTGGATGGCCACAAACCAGTGTGCTTCTATGTAATGAATGATGGGTGCATCAAAGAACATAATGTTATATGGAATGAAGAGGGGAGTTGTTAACCTAGTAAAATCATTCTTTGTCAAAGAACTGGGAAAATACTTATTTTTAAACATTTGTTGTTGGTAATGTCTCCAGCTTCAGTTTGGAAGTTGGCTATGTGTTCGATAGTTGACTCATTAATGTCACCAGCAAACTTGGTAAATTTGGGGACTTTCCATCCCCTAGGTAATTATGTTTGTCGAATGTACTCAGGTAAAATAGAAATATAATTATGCATGTGAAGGACACTCTAGGATAACACCTGTTTGACCATATTTGCAATAATGTTGTGTCCCTTAGATTATTTTGTTCCTCGGGACATGATCAACATTCTAATGCCTTTGTACTATCATTGGTCTCAGATTATACTGACCTATGTACTCTTCGTCCTCTCTCTATAGAGTGGGTTCCTGTGGTCGAAACCCCACATGCTGCCCCTAATTTACTAGGGCTTACCCATTGTCTGGAATTTCGACATGCCTCATGTTTAATACTTGAGGAGTTGATCGAACTTGCACTGGAGGAGCACCGAAGAAGTTGGCAATTGACTCATTTCGTTAGCCAAAAAATTGTAAATTTATTTGGTGTTTGTAACCATAGGGTTAAAGATGGTGCCCATTTGTTGGGTAACATTATTTACCAACTCAAGATTACTTTCGTTCATCTGTTGACTCAGATCCATCACATAAGTTGTATTTAGTGAAGGTGCAATTTAGGGGATGTATCTTATCCCTCATAGTAAACCATTATTATTTAAGGTTGAAACAATGGAATTCTGATGGTTAAGAGATGGTCTAGTAGCCATTGTATTATCAGTATATGTCGACATCCTCAATTGAAGGCTAGTCATCATCGACTGTGGAATTCCATATTGATAATACCTTGGATGTGGCATCAAACCTAATTGAAAAAGTGCCCTCAAAGGTTTAAAAGGTGAACCCCTAGGTTATGATGAGGGCATAGTGTAACACCCCAATTCTACCCGACAGATAATAATAAAATCAGAGTTCAATATAAATGGGATGTTACATTTACAACTTGAAATCTTCACTTCAATTAATCGTATATAAAATAGATACATAACACTTAACATTTTTTATTCAACTAAAACAACTTCAAGACAATAATTATTTCATGTAATCAACTTAAAAATCCAGCAACTGAAATAAATATCAACAACTAAACATCAAGCGTTCATCTCCCCAAGTGCTACGTATTAGAGCGGCGACACCGACTCAAACTAACGAAGGTAACAAGTATCCTTCTTGATTACCTGCAAGTTACCAACAGAGGGCAACATTCAAACAGAAAGGGTGAGATATCGGACAATATAATAAGTCGTATGATAAATAATATATTAGATCAGATCATATAAAATCACCACTTCATAACTTACAAACAACTTTAATAACAACAAAACATTAACACGACATAACTACTAATTCACAGCTTTTAGATAATACATGTCACAACAAGTCAACAACATAAAGCAACAACAAATATATCATCACCACAACTCAAGATGCAACCGCGACTTAATTACAATGCACATGCATGTGGTACCATTGGAGCAGAACTCCCAACTTAAAATTCTGCCAATTAATAGAGGCATCAACAAGGCATAAGCCTTCAACTTAATATTTGTCAATCCAGGCCAACTTACAGAGCATGAGCTCCCAACTTGATATGCTATGTATGTGACAACATATGAAACACAACAACAACTATAACATCAACCATTCAACAACAACGCAACAAAAATGCAACAACAACAATTCAACAATAACTTAAGAACAATTCAACACTGGCCATACGCCTACAACTTAGCAATAATTCAACACTAGTCATAGGCCTACAACTTAGAAATAATTCAACACTGGCCATAAGCCTACAACTTGATATTACCAATAAATAGATGCATTTCAACAACAACTTAATAATAACAACAACTCAGCAACAACTAATCAACGAATCAACATTGGCCTTAGGCCTACAACTTTATATTGCCAATAAATAGAGGCAACATAACAACAACAGAAACAAATATTAACAACAACATAACAAAAATAATTTAACTTTGGAAACAAGCCTATAACTTGATTCTTGCCAATAATTAGAGGCAATGCAACAAAATTAACCACCTGCAACTTCATAATTAACCACAACAATATCACAACAACTTAAGTATACCAAGACTATTAGTAATGAAGTCCTACTAATTTACGACTACTGATAAACCTTATTAATCATTGTAACACGGTGGGAGAACTGACTTGGGTGTTTTGCGTTTGATCGCAATTGTGCGGATAACAAGATTCGCCACCGACTTTTCTTTTATCCAAAAGGAAAGGTTGAAAAGAACAGGAAAGACCTTTAGAGATGTTTTCTTGAGTTCGGGGGGTAGGTTATGAAAAGGGAAGGTGTTAGCACCCTTTTCATCCGTAGTTATCTACGGGCTCTTAGTTTCTTGCTAGATCACTTGCTTTTGTTTGAAAATGTGCTTGTGGTGTGGGCTTTGAAAGTATTTTGAAAACGTCTTTGTAATGGTTCTCGTTTCTATAAGAACGCGTACAAATTGTTGGTTTTGAAAATAGTTCAAAGAGGTGTTTGTGGAATGTGTTTTTGAAAGTGATTTCGAAAAGGGTTTCTTTGTAATGGCTCTCGTTTCTATAAGAACGCGTACAAAGTGTTATCTTTTGAAAATGCTTCAAAATGAGAGTGTTGGTGTATAAAATGTTTTTGTTGTGAGCAAGCGAGCAACTAGGAGTAACCTACCTACTCAAAAGCTCTTAAATGTTCTTTTCCTCCTCCTTTAGATGTTGCTATCTTACCATTGATTTGGTAAGTACCCCCATCATTGGATGTGAAGGGACAGACGCGGGTCAATCATACAGTCATAGAAGGCAACTTGTGAGACGCTTTAGCAATTTTTCGTAAGGGACTAGATCGTTTTAACGAAGGCAACATCGAGGGATATCGAGGGACTACGGTATTTTTTATCGAAGGGTCTTTGCTAAAGCGTCCCATATTCGAGGGACATAACTGTTTTTCTGAGGCAACAAGCGAGGTTACCCTAGAGGTGCGCGTGAGAAAGTGTGTTCGATTCAAGTTAAAATTGTCTTTGATTAAGGTTATCTAGCGGTTGATTTTAAATCTTGCCATGTACGCCTAATTACTATACAGTATAAGGAAAATAGTAAATTGCGGAAATTAAAATTCTACGCTATTACAGAGCAATTAATACAACCAAATCGAATCGAGCAATTAATTGAAACTACAACAAATCTATGAAGTAAAAATTAATTAACAAAATAAAAATATGGAAATAAAATTCTAGGTATTTGCTTGAAAAGTTTGGAAAGAAAAATAAAATTCTATTCTATTAAAGAAAATATTTAACTAAAGAAATTAAATCAAATGTATATATTTTTTAGCTTTTAGTATTTTTTTTATTATGTAGAAACTAAATAAATTAGTAAAATGTAAACTAAATGATAAAATGTTAATTAATAAAATTATTCATAAATTTTCTTAAATTAAATTTAGAACTAAGCTAATTAAGAAAGTTATCGAACAAAACTACATGATTTATTAAATTAAAACAAATAAAATCAAAACTTAACAAAATAAAGTAAAATGGTGGTGTTAAACTGACTATGGGTGTGTGAGGTAGAAATCTGGATGGGCCAGAAAAGAATTGTAAAGCCCAAAGTTATTTGTTAAAAATAAGTAAAAAATATGTGTTTAAGAAAAAATACAAAGAAAAAGAAACAAAACACCCTCCAGGACTCGAACTCAGAACACCACGCTTGCAAACCAATACTCCAACCACTACGCTATTTTGTTTCATTCATTATTAATATGAATTAATTAAAACATAAATAAAAATGGTAATTGGATTGGGCCAGCAGCCCAATGGGCTGACCCGGTTCTGATGAAGAAAAAAGAAGGGTTTTGAAAACCCTAGTAAAGAGAAGAGGTGCCGCCTGGCAGCCTGTGTCTGGGAAAAGAAAAAAAAACTTAATTATTACTATTATGTTGAAAACCCTTCTTTCTATGTTGTCTTGGGAACAAAATTAAGAAACTAAACACTCCTCTCTTATCTCTCTCTCTGAGATTATGATTTTCTTCTCACTTTATCCTCAAACCAAACCATGTCTAAACTTTCCGCCATTCCTCAAGCGGCTTCGCCCTTTTCGTCTAAAACAATAACAAACAGCCACCATCTCTCTCTCTCTCGATCGCTCTCTGCTAGTTTCAAAATCTCCATCATATCTCAGTTAGGTCTCTATCTCTCAATAGATCTACTCTCATGTTCTTAGCGTAAAACAAGCAAGCAATAACAACAATAATCATGGTCACAACAAAGTAGTGAGTAAGGAAAAGAGTTACCTACAGCGGGGAGGTTTTAGCCGGTAAAAGAAAAAGGTATAGTGTTGAACCATTTCTATTTCTTTTTCTTTCGATTCAAAACTCGATTGATGCTTGGATATGATGGTTGTGATGAACACTGAGAGCCTAGGTTTTGAGTTGTTAAGGGTTTAATGAGTATTTATGGAGTTACTGTAAGTTTCAGTTTTGTGATTTTGTCGATGCAGAAAAGTGAAAAAGTGTATGAAGGTTGGTTGATGGGGGTTAGGTTATTTGTGGTTAAGTAGAAGGGTTTTTGAGTCGTCCTCGCTTCTTGTTGTCTGCCTCCTTTTTTATATCTAGTAAAACTGCATTTTGGGGCGAAATTAGATAGTTTTGAACATTTTTAGCTAACTTTTTCAATTCTTTCTAATACAGTATTTTGCCCTGCTGATTTCGTGCAACATTTATGCAGGTTTTGGCTTGCTTTATGTAGGGGTGTAGCATGTTTTAGACTGGTATAGGGGCTGTTTGACAGAGCTGGCTTTGTACATCATGTGCAGGGCTTTTGGGCTGTTATTGCAAGGTTTGCAGGTTTTGGACAGAAGCTTGGTCTTGGGCTGTTTGTCGTAGACAACAGGAGAGTTTTTGGTTGCTTTTGTGTAAGTTGTTTTGGCTATTTTGATGCTTTTATAGCAGAATTTTTGAGATATTCTGCAGCTTGTTTAAACCGTTTTGGTTTAGGTGATATCTGACTGTCTCTTTCTCTCTTCATCTTTCTATGATGTAAAACAAATGTGTTTTTTTTACAATTTCTGAAGGATTTTCCATTTGGAAAATGATGATGTAGGGCTTGGAGCTATTTGATAGCTTGCCATTTTTGAATTGTTGTTGTTGTTCTTGGTTTTTTCTTTGCTATCATATACTGCCCTTTGCTATTATTGGCTACTTTGCTGTTGCTATTTTTTTTCTTCTTTTGTTCAGGCTGCTGTTTTGCTTTTGTTTATGCTCCATTTAGGAAGTTTTTTGGTTTTTGTTGTTGTCTTATTGCAGGCTGCTATTTTGCTTTTGTTTATCCTGCATTTGGGTAGTTTGTTGGTTTTTGTTGCAGCTTGTTGTTAAGTGTTGCTACAGTTACCTTGTTTGCCTAGTTGCCATGTTGTTTTGGTGCTTTTCAGCTTTCATATTTGACAGTTTTGACTTGCTTTTGCAGTAGGAAAATAGTTGCAAACTTTTCTTTTTGTGAACCAAAAAGAATAAACTTTTTGTGATTTGCAAAAATAGGAGAAGACAACCTATGATTTAAAACAAAAACCCTTTTAGTTCTGATTCCAAATGCAAAACCTAATGATGAGCTTTCTTGTTTTAACAAATAATTCTTGCTTGAACTTTCACATGTCGATTGTTTGCTAATTTTTTCCTTTTCTTGTTTCATGAACACGAGGAGTGGATGGAAAGCGAGGCAAGGTTAAAAGACAAAGAGAAGACCATGGCTAGCAAGGAGTGGATGAGTTGCTTGAAGATGAAGCAAAGAAGACTTGAAGAAGCAACATTATTTCTTTCTTTGTAAACAAAACAATTGTAGTCTGTATTGTAACTTGTAACTTTGTAACATAAATTGATGGAACTTGAAGTTTGTAAATCTCTTGTAGTAATGTAACAACTTTGAATGATTTGCGAGATAGAAACTCGAAATTTCCTTGTGTAAACTCATTGGTCTCAAATGCTTGTAGGAGATTGAGACATAAGTGAATCAATGTGATTTCGAACATGTATTGAGTGAAGTTTGTTTGATGGTATTGGGTATGATTTGAACATTGTATACCCTCTTGATTCCATGAAACCTGCACTCAAAATGAAACTCGCATGCCATGCTAGATTCAAATGGAACTTCATTTCCAAACCTGAATTCAATCTCAAAACATATGCTTTAAGAGTATTCATCAATCTTGTAAAATTAACAACTTCAACATGACAATCATAGTCCTTAGAAAACAATTATGGTATGAATTGAAATTCAAAGTCTTCCAAACACATTTTTCCTTTGATCTTTGAAGATAAACTCGTAAACGACATCACTTATGACAATATGTAGAAATAATTATCTCAAGATCTTGGAATTTAAGGAAATCACAATACTTAGAAGTCAGACGATAGTTACTTAAGATTAGGTAAAATCCATGAAGCGACCTCTAAAGTATTCGAATTTTGGTGATCTTCCGCGCGTAACCAGCTCTTAATTTGTGAAGAGAAATTGGAGATGACGTCAAGGGGAGTCGTACGTAAAAAGAACCGCTCAAGAATATCGATCAATGAAGAAGTTACAATTGTTTGAACTTTGTCTCGGAAAAGGTCGACTTTTGGGTCAATTGAGTCATTTTCAGTCATCTGAACCATTGACTGAGCAAACTTGCAATGTGAGATTTGAAACTTGGCATAAACATCCTTGAGGAGACATGAAGATCTATGAAGACCATTTGAAACCTTGAAGACTCAATTTTCTTTAAAAAATACCAAACCCTAATTGTTGACTTACAGCCTAGGAAGAGAATCTGTATGATCAACTTTTGAGCCAAATAGGGTACTTGAGAAACCCTAGGATAATATCTTGAATGAAAAACGGGAGGGAAAATTTTGGGGTACAACAGTTGCCCCTGTTCAATCTTCTTAAACTTGAAAAGTGAGATCGGCATGTTTGTCATTCGTAGCTTGAAAGTGGAAGATGATTGAACACTAGAGTGCCCAGAAATTTACACTCGGTGATGTGTTGGTTGATTGTGTAGGGAATGGGCTTAAAGATTCCATTTGGATAAATGATGGAGAGTTATCGGAGATGGGCTTATAGGTGCCATCCAAAGATGATTGTTGACATAAATTAGACTAAGTCTGAACTTGACTTCAAATGGAAAAGAATCAGAATAAACCTTTGGTCGATTTAAACTGAAACTAGCAGAAGCCTTGAATGTTGTTTGATTGGAAAGAATTAGAGTAAATCTTGGAGTGATTTATCTGAACCAGAGAAAATATCTATTTGGAAAGTATCAGAATAAACCGTTGAGAGGTTTAAACTAAACCAAAATAGGTCTTGGGTATTCTTTAACTGGAGAGAATCAGAATAGATCTTTGAGCAATTTATCTTAACTAGAGAAAGTGTCTACTAGGAAAGAATCAAGATAAACTGTTGAGAGATTTAAACTAAACAAGCGGAGATCTGGGGAAGAATCATAATAAATCTTGAAGCGACTTATCTGAACCAGAGAAGATGTCTGTGGGAAAGAATCAAAAATAAATCGTTGAGAGGTTTAAAACTGAACCAGCAGGGGTCTGGAAAAGAATCATAATAAATCTTGGAGCGATTTATCTAAACCAGAGAAGATGTCTATGGGAAAGAATCAGAATAAACCGTTGAGAGATTCAAATTGAGCCAACATGGGTCTGGAGAAGAATCATAATAAATATTGGAGCGATTTATCTGAACCAGAGAAGATATCTACGGGAAAGAATCAGAATAAACCATTGAGAGATTTAAACTGAACCGTCAGAGGTCTGGAGAAGAATCAGAATAAATCTTTAAGCAACTTATCTGAATCGGAGAAGATTTCTATGGGGAAGAATCAGGATAAATCGTTGAGAGATTTTAACTGAACCAGCATGGATTTGGAGAAGAATTAGAATAAATCTTAGAGTGACTTATCTGAACCAGAGAAGATGTCTGCGGGGAAGAATCAGGATAAACCGTTGAGAGATTTAAATTAAACCAGTAGGGGTATGGAGAAGAATCAGAATAAATCTTGAAGAGACTCATCTGAACCATGGAAGATGTTTGCGGGAAAGAATCAGAATAAATCATTGAGATTTAAACTGAACCAGCAGGGGTCTGGAGAAGAATCAGAATAAATCTTAGAGCGACTTATCTGAACCAGAGAAGATGTCTGCGGGAAAGAATCAGAATAAACCATTGAGAGATTTAAACTAAACCAGAAGAGGTCTGAAGTAAATACTTGTCATATAGATAGTCACCCCGTCCTAATTCGGGAATTGATCTACAATTGATTTGTTCATGGATATTTGCATGTCTTGTCGGAAATTTGTTGATGATAATTTTCCGTTGATTGATCTTTCCTAAAAAGGTTAAGAGTTAGTTGTATGTGATGCCATGATGTATGAAATGCATGGTATAATGATGTTTCTCAAAAATAAATGAGATTGCGCTATATGCATTCATGTTGTCGATGTTATGACGTATGAATGCAATGTATGAACATATTAATTGTTCTGCTGCAGTTTCGTTGGATAGGGAAAATAAATCCCTGAGTACTACTGGGAATGAGGAGTGTAAGTCTTCATATTTTGAAGTTGAAGCGTTGATGGATAAGTTACCATTATTAGAGAAATAAACTCTATTGGGGAAGGGAAACGTCGTGCATTGCTTGTGGACTTTGTGAAATCCTGCTGGGAAATCCTAAGAAGTTGAGCGAGTTTCACTAGGGAATCTTCGGAGCGATAACTGGAAGTTTCACTCTGTCAGGGATGTGAGAGCACCTGATACCGTTAGGCTGCATACTAGAGATACGTTAGTGATCGTGTAGTAGGATATCCTTGCTTCTGCTCCTGCTGGAGAAAGTACCTGCGAGGATTTTATGGAATGGCCTATAGATATTATCCTATTTCTTAAAGCCATTAGTAATTGTCTTTCTGTTTTCTGTTCCCCTCTTTCTTTTTTTTGCACTCATTTGTAAACAGTAATCGCGTTCAAATGTATATGTTCAAAAATAATCATTGGAAGTTTTTGTAAACAAATCAAGAAAATAAAAGAAAAACAAATAGTTTTGCACTTTTAAAGGAATATCTTTGTATTAACTTGAATAAGTATTTTTGTACAAAGAGACGAACATCCTAGTAAGGGAATGTCGTCGTAGAAAATGAAAACGGATACAAAGAAAAGACAGCTATGTGAAATAATCCCATGGGGTTCCCACTCTGCTATAGCCTTCATGTCTCTAAGCGTCTCATCCACTTGCTGCTTTGTCCAAAGCTGATTGGATTGATTAGAATTGTTTGAGTTTGTCAATCGATATAAAAGGTTGTCTGTAAGGTGATCCAACGGGACATTGTCATACGCTTTAAATCCCTAACTTTTTCCTGGACCTCCCTTTCGGGTTTTCAGTCCACCGGGATACCCTTTTCGCCCAAGCCGCCCTTTTAGGTTTTCAGCTTGTCGGGTGTACATATTTTTTTGCATTTTATCCCTAATTTTTGCCCGAACCCTTTTGGTTCACCGGGATGCCCTAATTTTTTCCTAGGTCAGTCGACCTAGCGGGTCTTTATTCATGCGTAGTATCTTTTAACTATGTCCGTGTTTACAGGGTGTGGAAGGCCGCCTCCATCCATAGTGGTTAAGATCATTGCTCCACCAGAGAAAATGTTTTTAATCACAAATGGTCCTTCGTATGTAGGAGTCCATTTTCCCCTAGGATCACCTTGTGGTCGTATGATACGCTTGATTACCAAGTCACCAACCCGATATATCTGACGTCTGACCTTCTTGTTAAAATCTTTGATCATACGTTTTTGGTACATCTGACCATGACAGACAGCCGTAAGCCTCTTCTCATCAATTAAGTTTAGCTGGTCAAGTCGAGTTTGAATCCATTCATCTTCACTCAACCCTACATCCTTTATGATTCTAAGAGAGGGTATTTGGACTTCAATTGGTAGGACACCTTCCATGCCATATACTAAGGAGAAAGGAGTTTCCCCTATTGATGTGCGCGCCCGTGAAGAGCAAATGGTAACATCTAATGACAGTCCTTATAGGTCAATGTCATTTTTTGTATGATCTTCTTGATGTTTTTATTAGCGGCCTCTATAGCACCATTCATCTCGGTCGGTAAGGAGAAGAGTTATGATGTTGTATCTTGAATTGCACGCATATTGCGGTAATCATAGTATTATTGAGATTGGTACCATTATCTGTGATGATTCTTTCTGGGATACCGTACCGATAGATGAGATTCTGTTTGATGAATCAGGCCACAACATTCTTGGTAACAGAAGCGAATGAAACTTCCTCGACCCACTTCGTGAAGTAATCAATGGCAACCAAGATGAAGCAGTGTCCATTAGAAGTTGTGGGTTTGATCTCTCCAATCATGTCAATGCCCCACATTGCGAAGGGCCAAGGACCAGTCAAGACGTTTATGGGAACCGGAGGCACATGTATTTTGTCATCATAGATCTGGCCCTTGTGACAAGTTCGTGAATGTTGATAACAATCCACTTCCATGGTGGACCAGTAGTATCCTGCCCGCAGGATCTTTTTAGCCACCGTGTGTCCACTAGAATGACTGCCAAAGGTACCTTCGTATAAATCAGCCATGACCTTTTCTGCCTCACTCTGGTCTATGCAACGAAGCAAAGTAGAGTCGTGGTTGCGTTTATAGAGGAATCTGTTACTGAGGAAGAATTTAGCAGAAAATCTTCTCAAGGACTTCTTATCATTGACTGAAGCTCCCTCAGGATAATCTTGGGCCTCGAGATACCTCTTAATTTCATGGAACCAAGGCTTGTCCACTACTTCTTTATTATCAATCTTGTGACAGTGAGCTAGTTCGTCCATCCTCTTAATGGTGATCTGAGGAGCCTCGTTATCTCACCTGATTTTAAACATGGATGACATAGTGGCTAGCGCTTCCACTAGTTGATTTTCCTCTCGTGGAAAATGCTCAAAGGTAATTTCCTTAAAATGTGGGATTAATGTCAACACATGTTCTTTGTAAGGGATGAGATTAGGATGCTTTGTGTCTCATTCTCCTTTGATCTGACTGATGACTAAGGTTGAATATCCAAATACAATTAAGGACTTGATTCCCAAATCTATGGCGACTTTGAGACCCATAATACATGCTTCATATTCCTCCATATTATTGGTACAGTTGAAACAAAGCCTCGCAGTGAATGGAGTATGACATCCTTCAGGGGATATTATCACAGTGCATATGTCGTTTCCGAGTGCGTTGGAAGCTCCGTCAAAAACCAAGGTCCATCGGGATCCTTGTTCAGGTCCGTCATATGGTTTGAGTTCTTCACAATTGTTTACCAACATCATGTCTTCATCTGGGAACTCGAATTTCATGGCCCGGTAGTCATCCACAGCCTGATGAGCAAGGTGATCGGCTAGCACACTTCCCTTTATTGCTTTTTGGGTAGTGTATTGAATGTCGTATTCAGTCAGGATCATCTGCCATCTTGCTATTCTTCCAGAGAGGGCGGGCTTCTCGGATATGTATTTAATTGGATCCATCTTGGATATCAATAAGGTAGTATGGGTCAACATATATTGTCTTAGCCGGCGAGTAGCCCATGCTAGAGCGCAACAAGTTTTCTCGAGCAGTGAATATTTGGTTTCACAGTCGGTAAACTTTTTTCTCAGGTAGTATATTGCATGCTCTTTTCAGCCAGACTCTTCATACTGCCCCAACAGACACCTCGTTGAATTTTCCAAGATATTTAGATACATGATCAAAGGTCTTACCTCGACTGGAGGCATCAAAACAGGAGGCTCTTGAAGGTACTCTTTGATCCTGTCAAAGGCAGCCTGGCAGTCGTTGTTCCAATCCAACACTTGATCTTTCTTCAGTAATTTGAAGATTGGTTGACAAGTAGCAGTTTGGTGAGAAATGAATCCGGAGATGTAGTTTATCCGTCCTAAGAATCCTTTGACTTCCTTCTCGGTGTGAGGAGCGGGAATTTCTTGTATTGCTTTTACCTTTGCAGGGTCCACTTCGATACCTTTACCGCTGACAATGAAGCCTAGGAGTTTACCGGACCTCACTCCAAAAGTGCACTTACTCGGGTTCAACCTTAGTTTGTATTTCTTCATTCTTTCAAACAGTTTCTGCAAATGGTCAAGGTGTTACTCTTCAGTTTGAGATTTGGATATCATGTCATCCACGTAGACCTCTATCTCGTGATGGATCATATCATGAAACATAGCTACCATGGTGCACTGATAAGTTGCCCCAGCATTCTTCAACCCGAATGGAATAACTTTGTAACAAAATTTACCCCACTGTGTGAAGAAGGTCGTTTTCCCCATGTCCTCAGGTGCCATTTTAATTTGATTGTACCCTAAGAAACCATCCATGAAGGAGAATACTTTATGTTGTGCGGTGTTGTCAACCAGAATATCGATATGGGGAAGCGGGAAATCATCCTTAGGGCTTGCCCTATTCAAGTCTCTGTAGACCACACACATGTGTACTTTACCATCCTTTTTAGGCACTGGAACAACATTGGCGATCCATTGTGGATAGGAGGTGACGGCTAAGAATCTGGTGTTGAACTGCTTCATGACTTCAGTCTTGATCTTCCTTGACATTTCTGGCCGCATGCGACTGACTTTCTGTTTTACCAGAGGGCAGTCTTCTTTTGTCAGCAAACGATGAACCACGATATCAGCGTCGAGTCCTGGCATGTCTTCGTATGACCAGGAAAAGACCTCAACATAGTCATGTAGTAACTGAGTTAAGCGCTTCTTGACACTAGGTTCCAGATTGGCACCTACCTTGACTTCTTTCTTGTCCTCTTCAGTACCTAAGTTAACTGTGTCAATCGGCTCTTCGTGGGGATGTGTGGTCCTTTCTTCCTGTTGTAGTAACCTGGCTAGTTGCTCTGGCACCTCACAATATTCCTCACCTTTGTCTTCGGCTTGGTAGATCGTATTTTCAAAGTCACAATAGGCCATAGCATAATCGTTACCCATGGGATCCGGAGTGGATGTGGATCTGCATTTTGATATGTGAGTGTGTGTAAGAGCATAGCTATCTTTGAAAAAATAAAAATGTAGAAAAAGAAGAACAAAGAGCGTAAAATTTGCATGCAAAAACGTCCATGATTTATTGATGACATATGAAAATGAAGTAACAACCCTCACAAATGGACCGTTGTACCTCAGGTAAGACACAAGGTTTTAAAGTCTAAACTGTTTAATTATTACAAGTCCGACAAAATTTTAAAGACAATTACTGTTGGATAAAAGTAATAGGGACAAATTCTTTGGCTTCCCAGTTGTTGAGTCCTCCGCTGATAGTTGGAAAAATCCATTCTTCCAGGTCACAACTGTCATCACTATCTTCCATTGTGTTGACTCCATGGTTGTTGATCGGCAAAGGTGGTCCCCCGGCACGAGCACGACGAACATCTTTTTGGGTTCCTTCTTCGACTACTGCCTTGGCATCTTTTAGAGAAGCCATCTTCAATGGAGGTCTGGTAATCTTCGGGACTTTGGAAACAGTCTTGGTTGCCGCAACTGTTTGTGGGACCTCCTCCAAATGCTGACACAGAGTTTTGATAAACTCACCATCCATTTCTACGTACCTGAAACAGTTCAGGTGACTGACCATATATTCTTCCTCTCCATGGACAGTGATGATTTTTCCCTTGATTGGGTACTTTAAAATGTGATGTAATGTAGAGGTGACGGCACCAGCTCCATGAATCCAAGGTCGGCCCGATAAACAGGAATGGGAAGGGCAGATATCCATCACATAGAAAGTTGAATCGAAGGCCTGAGTTCCAACTTTGATGGGGATGTCCACCTCCCCGTGCACCATTCTCTTTGAACCATCGAAGGACCTTACCACTACGTTTCTGGGTTTTAAGGTCAAACCTTCATAGTCTAGTCTATCCAGAGCCTTCTTAGGCATCACATTCAATGATGAACCAGTATCTACCAGGACATGGGCCAAAGTAGTGCCCCTGCATTCGACAGAGACATGCAATGCATCATTGTGTTTCCTCCCTCTAGGTGTCAGATCAGCATTAGAAAAGCCCAAACCGTTATCAGTTGTCAAACTAGCCACACAATCTTCGAATTGGTCAACAAAGGTTTCCTGTGGCACATGGGCAGTTTTAAAAAAATTTCACCAAAGCCTTCGCATGAGTTTCAGAGCACAACGGTAAAGCTAGCATAGAAATCTTTAAAGGGGTCTGCCCTAGCTGTTCGACTACATTGTAGTCGCTTCTCTTTATAATTTTCAAAATTTCTTCCATCTTTTTCTTGGAAGCCTCTGGGATAGATATTAACTGCACCTTCGTCCAGACAGGCTCAATCAAAATGTCTTTGCCCCGAGTCTCGGTCGACTCGGTGGTAGGGGTGTCATTAGGGGTAATCACAGGAACTATAGTAGTAGTATCAGCAGGAACAAAAGCAGGAATGATCACAGGACCAATAACAACTTTTGAAGGAGAAATCTCAGGGGATAACACTCTTCCACTTCTGGTTATTTTGCTGGTTCCCATAATGTTGCCAATGTCGAGGTCAGCCTTCTCAAAAACCGGGTCTTCATCAGCCAGCCAATCTTGCTTGACCCCGTGGTAGTAGACGTCACCCCCATAGTTCCAGAGAACAATTTTGTCAGAGGAGCATGGGATTGGCCCTGGCATAGTAATTATCAGTGGAGTCACCTTCGGAATAGATGTAATCCTAACGGATCTTTTGGTGGAGACCCTGGGAGAAATGGAGGAAATGGTTATTATTGAAACATCCTTGTAAGAAATGGTTGGAACGGGAGTATTTTCAAACAAAATCTCTTTGTCATCCATCAGGCACTGGACACCTGTCTTCAATAAATGACAACCAGTCGGTAGAGACAAATAGAGGTGGCAACCTTTGCCACATCCCGGAAATAAATCGGCCTTCAACAGGTTCCTCTTGAAGGCCAGGAGAGGAGTAACAAGTTCATCAACAACAGTAACAAAGACATCATCTTCAACAGCGTTAACACCACGGTCGTGCTTGGGCATAGGAGCAGTGATAACATTTGGGATCTCATGGCCGTCAAATTCAATTTCCTATGCCTCGAAAAGGTCTTACACCTTGTTTTTCAAAGCCCAGTAGTCGTTTGTATCATGACCTGGACTTTCTGAATGATAAGTGTTGTACCCCAAAATTTTCTCTCTCATTTTACTCAAAACATACTCATTAAAGTCCTCAACTTGCTCAAGGATGCCCAAGAACTAACCAGACAAATGCTCTCCTAAGACAATGAACCTTAAACAAGGGTTTCCATTTTCATCAAGAGGGGTGAACTCCAAAGTCTCAAATCTTTTCCATGGTCTTAATATGGTCTCAAGACCATCTATGTCAAGTTTCATTCCTTGCACAAGAAGTTTGCTCAAACAACTGCTCAAATGCCTAAAAATCAACTAAACTATGTCAAAAGTCAATTGTGGCCCACATACAGTCAAACTTCAAGATTTTTGGTCAACATCAATATTTTGAAGTAACATCAATCATTTGATCAAGGGTTGATCATGATCCCTCAAGAAATTCCCCAAATTCATCAGAACTCAAAAGTTGCTAAATTAGGGTTTCTATAGGAAAAGTCAACCAAACTTTGACCAGGCATAACTTTCTCATACTTTATCCGAAATTTCCCATCTAAGGCTCACTTTGAAGAGAATTCAATTCCCTACAACTTATCTTCATCCCTCAAGTTCAAGAAATGCACTTGTGAAAAGATATAAATTCATACATTATAGGTCATTTGAAAAAGTCAACAAAAACACCTTTTGGGTCAAAGCTTCTTACATGAACATGGAAGATCCAAGTGAGGTCAAACTAAAAGGGTTGTTTATAGGACATCCTAAGATTTCTAAAAAGTCCAAGAACACCCCTTTAGGGTTAAAATTGATGGAGATATGTATTGCCAAAGTTGACCAATTTTTGGAAATGTGCATCAAATCAACATTGATCAAAATGACTTTTTTTCCAAATGGGCCCATGTTTTCTTATTTGAAACTTGTTCCTAAGATGGCCCACGACCTCTGAGCTTATCCACCTATTATTTTATTATTTTTATTATTTATTTTGATTTTTTTATCCATTTAAATCAAAATAAATCAATTTAAATAGTAGAATAATCAAATAAAATCAAAGATTTGATTTTATGAGCATATTATGAGTCCATGAACAGCTACAAAATCAAAAAATTCATGCAAGAGCCAATTGATTGGAAAAGATCTTAATTTGGTCTATTTTGGAAACAAATCATACAAGACAAAGAATGAAATCAAATCTCCATAATTTGTAAAGATATGATTAGTTTTTATTGACCTAATTCGTTCCAATATAAGGACATAACATTCTCAAGGAAAAAAAGAGGGTTTGGGGTCGTGAAAACAAAGGAAGAAGTTGCAAATTTTGGAAGAAAAAGTGCAGACCAGGTTCTCTTCCATAGACCAATTCAAGCCGTTTCAAAGCCAGCAATCTATTCCTGGACGTGTTCTAAAGCTATTCCAATCATCCTCAGGGCCAAAAACATCAAGAATCGTTCCCTTACAGTACCACGGTTTGCATATTTTTCTCAAACTTGAATTTACTGATTTACCCATTATAAACTTGTTTTGATCACATATCCACGCTTGTTATCATATTTGCATTATTTCTGGATGGTTTAATCTGAGTTCAAGTGCAGGAATGACACGACGCCATTGTTATGGTTTTAAGGTCCCAAATTGGGGACTCTCCGTAGAGGCGAAATTAGACCAAATTATGGGTACCAATGAACTTAGGGCATGATTTGCAAATGATATATGCCTTTGGTTTCGATTTATCTTGCTTGTATTATTTTTTGAATCTTGCAGGGATGTAGCTATGAACAAAAATTGTTACTATATCCTTTGGTGACGATTTTGTCCATAGGTAAAAGCTGATATAAAAAACAACAGTTATGGGGAAGAAGACAAGAGGCGGCAGCACACTATTGGCCCATTTGAAATTGGAGCGTGTTTCTAGGCAAGGCACTTTATTTCCATTATATGTTATTCGTTTTATTATATGTACAGATGTTCTAGCTAGCACAGACGGTTGAGGAGCGTGCCTATGAAGCAAAAGTCCTGGGTTCGATCCCAGGCATGTGCTTCTATTATTTTTCCTAATAATTGCTTGCAGATTCCATATTACTATCGTAAGCGCGCTCACCATAGGCTTCCAATTCCTCATCATTGGATCATCTCCATCCCAGATCTAATGCCTCAAGCATGCAGGCGCGTGGTGGACCTTCTTGGCCATCGTCTCACTGGAGCAAACGTAAGTTTTGGGGAAGCTATGTTGGGCCTAGAAATTTCAAACAATGCACCTCCTAGATTGCTACTTCACCAGGCCCAGTTTAATTTTTCTTTTTAATTCCTTTATTTATTTTAATTGTTTGTTTAATTATTTTTACAAAAAAACAAAATCATTTTTTATTAAATCAAAAAAATTACAAAGACATTAAAATCAGATTTTTTTTTCATAAAATATTCTATTTCATTAAATTAATTAGATTAATTTAATTAGGGCAATTTAAATTCTTATTTTCATAATTAAAATCAACTAGAAAATTAGGGTTAATTTGCAATTTAATTGTTTTCTCAATCAAAAAATAACAAAAATATTTTTTATGATTCCCTTTGAATTTAAACTTTGATTCCCGTATTTAATTCTCGCGCGTAATATTTTATATTTTATTTTCCAATTATTGTATTTGCTTCGGGTTTGTAATAGTTTTTAATTAGGGTTTACCGCATATTATTTACTGTTTAATCCCTGGTTTTTGGTCATGTAACCCCCTCCCCGAAGCCGTGTAATAGCGTAGATTTACTTTTCCGCTTTTAATTTCCGCAACTATGAATTGTCTAGATGTATGGATAATAGGCTTGCATGCAAAAGACAAATAAAATTAAAATAGTAGATCACCTTAATTGAACAAAGATTAAATAACTGAAATCAAATACATGCACATGCTCACTCCTAGGGTTTGCCTCACTTGGTTGCCTCAGAAACAATGGTCATGTCCCTCAAACGTAGGGATATCTTAGTAAAGACCCACAATTGAAAGTCGTCATAAAGATCATAGTCCCTTACTGTCCCTCGAGTTGCCTACGAGAAATGATCTTATGATGATAGTCCCTTCGAAATGCTAAGGTATCCTTACATGTTGCCTTCAGTGACCATTTCGTCCCTTCGAATGTCCCTTGAAACTCCAACGATGGGGCTACCTACTCCTTAATAGTAGGATAGTGATGTCTAAAGGAAACGAGAATGAACAGTCTTTTTTCGAGTAGGTAGAAAATCTTAAGTACTTACTCAAAACAACAAAACTTTTTCACAAACACTTTTCAAAACAGTTTTCAAAAGCGACTTCATCACACTCTTGAGGACAGATACAAGAGTTATCACAAAGTTAAAACAAAAGCTTTTCAAAACACGCACAAGCAATTTAAAAAATGAGCAAGTACCTAAGAGCCCGTGGAAAACCACGGATATAAAGGGTGCTAACACCTTCCCTTTCTATAATCTACCCCCCCGTACTCAGAAAACTCTCGAAAGGTCTTTTTTCTGTTCTTTTCACCCTTTCCTTTGTTGGATAAAAGAAAATTCGGTGGCGACTCTTGCTTACCGCATATTTGCGAATACAAAAAGCAAACCAGTATTAACAGTCGGTTCTGCCACCGTATCACAATAAGCACAACGAGCATTTGGGTTATAACGGGGAGAGGCCGTGTTGGGACTCTTCGGAGCTTCCCACGAGGTTACTAGATTAGATTCAACAAATGTGGCAAGACTTGAGACAACTTCATATTTATCCGGGTAAACTGTCTTACCGACCTTTCCGTTCTAGACTGATTGTTCCTTTATTGAGTAGGTGCAGGCTTAGAGATCATGACAGCCCCTACCGCTGGACGACGTTCAGTTCTGTCCTGATTCCTATGGTCATATGCAACACTGACCTCCTTCTTTCCGGTAAAGGGTTTATTCATCGTGCTCGAGGATGCATCTCTTTGAATTT
This sequence comes from Vicia faba, assembly GCA_948472305.1. Taxonomy (NCBI): domain Eukaryota; kingdom Viridiplantae; phylum Streptophyta; class Magnoliopsida; order Fabales; family Fabaceae; genus Vicia; species Vicia faba. The sequence goes on from OX451739.1 coordinate 1,229,715,937, forward strand.
TTCCACTTTTTATACCCGCTTCTACTGTTCACCAGTCATGATTAATTCGGTAAACCCAATCGAGGAGCTTCCGATCAGGTGTTTGAAGAATGGACAAGATAGCGTGCCTAAGAACATATCCACCAATTCTCTGTCAGATAGAGAGGGTTGGACCCTTCCCGCGAGATCCCGCCATTTTTGAGCATAGGTTTTGAAACTTTCACTTGTACCCATAGACATGCCTTGCAACTGTGTCTGAGTTGGAGCTAAGTCAGCATTATACTGGTACTGCTTGTAAAAAGCAGCTGCCAAATCTTCCCAATTGTGGATGTTGGTCCATTCCAACTGATAGAATCAATCCAACTGCGTCCCTGACAAGCTTTCTTGTAAGAAATGCACCCATAGATTCCTATCCGCAGTATGGGGTTGAATTTTCCTGACGTATGATCTCAAATGCAGCTTTGGACAAGAGACACTGTCATATTTAGTGAAAGTGGGGACCTTAAATTTTTGTGGGATGACAACCCCTGAGACAAGTCCTAGCTCTTCAAAATCCAATTCGGGTACCTTCTGGATCTCCATAGCATTGAGGCGATCTTCCAACTGTTTGTAATTGTCGTCAGCTGGAGGATACTGCTATTTAGAGTAGTCAACTTCTTCTTCCTCTTCAGATTCTGGATGGTCAGTCACTTCCTTGTTTTTCCCTTCTTGATTATCCCCTTCACCCGATGATGTTGTAAAGTCTAGAGTCCGTCTGGCTGGTCCTTTGAACCTTCTTCCTAGATTCAAAACATTGGTTGATTTCTTCACTTTCTTCTTCTTTTCTTTGATCAGCAGAGTTTTCAACTCCTCTTGTCCTTTTTCCAGAGTCAAGAAGATTTTTTGAAACTGAGCGTTCTGCGCTTGAAGATCTTTTAATGTTTGTTCAATATCCATCTCACTGAAATAAACAGTAGAAAGATAAGGAGACTTGTTGTAAGAAACCTATTTGTGTTATGATGAATGAAGATGCATATGCAAATGATCTCAAGGAAATTAGAGATTTAAATTTGCTTTATACAAAAAAGGAACACATGTTATATTAATAAATCCAAGTTTGAGTACATCATGCCTCTTTGGGCTTACAATGAAAGAAATAAAATACAAAAACTCCTAATACAAAAAAGTTGAGCGCATCCTCTTTGGTGCGATGTAGGCGTTCAGATTTCGCTCCTCATGAAGCTGCTTGGTGAGTTCCAGAACTTTCTTCTTGCTGGCATAGAATTAATTCTCAAAGGTGTCTCGTTCTTCCTTGAGCTGGATCCATGACTTTTTCAACTCTTCGAAGCTTGTTGGCATATCAGGATGAGAAATGATGTGAGGTTCATCGTCTTGATCAACAGGCTCTGAGATCACTGGCAGTATAGCAGCATATGGAATTATAAGACTCTGAACATGATCCTGTACCTATCTGAGGTAAGGCTCCAAGGGGATGGAGTTTTTGCATCCCAAAGTACTGCTATCGGTCTTCTTTACCATGCCCCAAGCGCGAATGAATCTCTGGCGATAACCTTGCAGGTCATTTGAATAGTCAAACACAATACTGTGAACGAGCATATCGTGGGTACCATCCCTCCGGGCGTAGCTGAACTGATGTAGGGCCAAAGAAGGGTTGTAAGTGATGCCCCCTCTAATTCCAAGAAGTGGCACATTAGGGAATTCTCCACGGCGATCAATAAAAGAGATATCTTCTTGAGAGTGAGGGCACCAATAGATATCAGAGTGAGAAAGGGACATTATCCTTTGATTCCACCTCAAGCCTAATTCATTCTTCAACACTGACTGAGGGAGGTGTGAGATAAACCACCGATAGAGCAAAGGCGTACAACACATAAGAGTCTCTCGTTTCTTCATAGTACGAGCGTGGAGTGAATGCAACACATCTCCGAGCAATGTAGGCACTGGATTGCAAGCAAGGAAGATGTTGATGGCACTAACATCTATAAACTGGTCTGAATTGGGGAACATAACCAATCCGTAGATTAATAGAGCTAGGACATCTTCAAAGGCATGGTAACTCATGGCATCTAAGAATATCTAAGATTTATTCATTATAAAACTTGCAAGGAGACCCTTGACTCCACTTATTCTTTCCCAATTAGATTCGATGTCAGATGGCTTCAAATGCAAGGCTATGGCGACACTTTCAGCAATTGGATCTTGTTCTAGGCCGGTAAAAGGTACTTGCTCCAATATAGGTGACCCAAGTATTTTGGAGAACTCTTCCAGCGTAGGCACTAACTGGTAATCTGGAAAGTGAAGCAATGGTGTTTAGGGTCGAAGAATTGGAACAGAATACTCATGAGGCCTTCGTCAATCCCGATAGTAACCAAACCGAGCAAGTGACCATATCTCTTATTGAATGATGAGCTCTCTGGAACTCTCAGGACCAATTCTTTGAGCTTGGAAGGGACCTCTACAAAATTTATTCGGATGGTCTTTCTGCGAGTTGAATCCATACCCTACAAAACAAAAAAGTAAATATAAATCTCTATCCCCTTGAAATGGTTAGCATGTATGTCATGATGTTCATGATGTTATGGTTATGCTTTGAAATCACAGACATATCAAACAAGTCACACAAAAGACCCTAGGCTTAATGGCTTGCATGAGTCTTTAAAGGTAAGTACCCGCTTGAAGTTTAGTTTCCTCAACATGTCCTATTAAAAGTAACGGGTTCTAACGAGTCTTATATCATTGGCCTTTCTTTTAGGCGTTGTTCTAGCTCAAGCACCGAAGTATTGCGGCCAGAATATCCCAAAAGTCCAATATCAATGAGTGTAGCATCGAGTATCAACCAATCTTCGGTCGGAACCAAACCGACCATATCATTACTTTCTAGTGGCTTAGGATGATTCAATTAAAAGGTTCTAAAAGCCAATTAGCTCTTAATGACACTAAGGAAGCCTAATGTTATCCTTGACTGGCTCAAGGAACATTAGTACAAGCCAAAGTGTCATGCTAACATAGCTATCACTTCGTCCATATCGGTCTACACTGTACAACCTCCATGATTTATTGCTACTTACCTAAAAGGTGCCCTAGATCTGGGTGTAGGATCTTTAACAGTAACCCAAACAAGGACCCAAAATGTAAAGCATACAAGTCAAACAAAGAAAGCAAGTAAAGATGATCTAGCCCTAAGGTAACCCCACTTTTAAGTTTTTTCCCCAGCAGAGTCACCAGTTCTGTAACACGGTGGGAGAACTGACTTGGGTGTTTTGCATTTGATCGCAATTGTGTGGATAGCAAGAATCGCCACCGACTTTTCTTTTATCCAAAAGGAAAGGCTGAAAAGAACAGGAAATACCTTTAGAGATATTTTCTTGAGTTCTGGGGGTAGGTTATGAAAAGGGAAGGTGTTATCACCCTTTTCATCCGTAGTTATCTATGGGCTCTTAGTTGCTTGCTATATCACTTGCTTTTGTTTGAAAATGTGCTTGTGGTGTGGGCTTTGAAAGTATTTTGAAAACGTCTTTGTAATGGTTCTCGTTTCTATAAGAACGCGAACAAAGTGTTGGTTTTGAAAATAGTTCAAAGAGGTGTTTGTGGAATGTATTTTTGAAATTGATTTGGAAAAGGGTTTCTTTGTAATGGCTCTCATTTGTATAAGAATGCGTACAAAGTGTTGTCTTTTGAAAATGCTTCAAAATGAGAGTGTTGGTGTATAAAATGTTTTTGTTATGAGCAAGCGAGCAATTAAGAGTAACTTACCTACTCAAAAGGTATTAAATGATCTTTTCCTCCTCCTTTAGATGTTTCTATCTTACCATTGATTTGGTAATAAACCTCGTCGTTAGATGTGAAGGGACAGGCGCGGGTCAATCATACAGTCATAGAAGGCAACTTGTGAGACGCTTTAGCAATTTATCATAAGGGACTAGATCTTTTTACCGAAGGCAACATCGAGGGATATCGAGGGACTATGATCTTTTTTATCGAAGGGTCTTTGCTAAAGCGTCCCATATTCGAGGGACATGGTTGTTTTTCCGAGGCGACAAGCGAGGTTACCCTAGAGGTGCGTGTGTGAAAGTGTGTTTGATTCAAGCTAAAATTGTCTTTGATTAAGGTTATCTAGCAGTTGATTTTAAATCTTGCCATGCACGCCTAATTACTATACAATATAAGGAAAACAGTAAATTACGAAAATTAAAATTCTACGCTATTATAGAGTTTTCGGGAATGGGGGTACAAATTCACAAATGGGGATGGATTAATGCGATTAAAAGTCCAAATAGGCAATCAATACAACCAAATCGAATCGAGCAATTAATTGAAACTACAACAAATCTATGAAGTAAAAATTAATTAACAAAATAAAAATATGGAAATAAAATTCTTGGTATTTGCTTGAAAAGTTTGGAAAGAAAAATAAAATTCTATTCTATTAAAGAAAATATTTAACTAAAGAAATTAAATCAAATGTATATATTTTTTAGCTTTTAGTATTTTTTTATTATGTAGAAACTAAATAAATTAGTAAAATTTTAACTAAATGATAAAATGTTAATTAATAAAATTATTCACAAATTTTCTTAAATTAAATTTAGAACTAAGCTAATTAAGAAATTTATCGAACAAAACTACATGATTTATTAAATTAAAACAAATAAAATCAAAACTTAACAAAATAAAGTAAAATAGTGGTGTTAAACTGACTATGGGTGTGTGAGGTAGAAATCTGGATGGGCCAGAAAATAATTGTAAAGCCCAAAGTTATTTGTTAAAAATAAGGAAAAATTATGTGTTTAAGAAAAAATACAAAGAAAAAGAAACAAAACACCCTTCAGGACTCGAACTCAGAACACCACACTTACAAACCAATACTCCAACCACTACGCTATTCTGTTTCATTCATTATTAATATGACTTAATTAAAACATAAAGAAAAATGGTAATTGGATTGGGCCAACAGCCCAATGGGCTGACCCGGTTCTGATGAAGAAAAAAGAAGGGTTTTGAAAACCCTAGTAAAGAGAAGAGGCGCCGCCTGGAAGCCTGTGTCTGGGAAAAGAAAAAAAAACTTTATTATTATTATTATGTTGAAAACCCTTCTTTCTATGTTGTCTTGGGAAAAAATTAAGAAACTAAACACCCCTCTCTTATCTCTCTGTCTGAGATTATGATTTTCTTCTCACTTTATCCTCAAACCAAACCATGTCTAAACTTTTTTTCGTTCCTCAAGCGGCTTCGCCCTTTTCATCTAAAACAACAACAAACGGCCACCATCTCTCTCTCGATCACTCTCTACTAGTTTCAAAATCTTCATCATCTCTCAGTTAGTTCTCTATCTTGCAATCAATCTACTCCCATGTTCTTAGCGTAAAACAAATAAGAAATAACAACAACAATCATGGTCGCAACAAAGTAACGAGTAAGGAAAAGAGTTACCTACAGCGGGGAGGTTTTAGCCGGTAAAAGAAAATGGTACAGTGTTGAACCCTTTCTATTTCTTTTTATTTCAATTTAAAACCCGATTGATGCTTGGATATGATGGTTATGATGAACACTGAGAGCTAAGGTTTTAAGTTGTTAAGAGTTTAATGAGTGTTTATGGAGTTACTGTGAGTTTCGGTTTTTGTGAGTTTGTCAATGCAGAAAAGTGAAAAAATGTATGAAGGTTGGTTGATGGGGGGTTAGGTTATTTGTGGTTAAGTAGAAGGGTTTTGAGTCGTCCTCGCTTCTTGTTGTCTGCCTCCTTTTATATATCCAATAAAACGACATTTTGGGGGGAAATTAGATAGTTTTGAACACTTTTAGCTAACTTTTTCAATGCTTTCTAATACAGTATTTTGCCCTGCTGATTTTGTGCAACATTTGTGCAGGTTTTGGCTTGCTTTATGCAGAGTTGTAGCATGTTTTAGACTGGTATATGGGCTGTTTGACAAAGCTGGCTTTGTACATCATGTGCAGGGCTTTTGGACTGTTATTGCAAGCTTTTGGACAGAAGCTTAGTCTTGGGCAGTTTGCGGTAGACAGCAGGAGAGTTTTTGGTTGCTTTTGTGTAAGTTGTTTTGGCTATTTTGATGGTTTTGTAGCACAATTTTGGATCTATTGTGCAGCTTGTTTGGACCCTTTTGGTTTAGGTGATATCTTTCTATCTCTTTCTCTCTTCATCTTTCTATGATGTAAAACAAATGTGCTTTTTTTACAATTTCTGAAGGATTTTCCATTTGGAAAATGATTATGTAGGGCTTGGAGCTATTTGATAGCTTGCCATTTTTGAATTGTTGCTGTTGTGCTTGGTTTTTGCTTTGCTATCATATACTGCCCTTCGCTATTATTGGCTACTTTGCTGCTGCTGTTTTTTTTTCTTTTGTTCAGGCTGCTGTTTTGCTTTCGTTTATGTTGCATTTAGGCAGTTTGCGGGTTTTTGTTAGTGTCTTGTTGCAGGCTGCTGTTTTGCTTTTGTTTATGTTGCATTTGAGCAGTTTGCTGGTTTTTGTTGCTTTCTTGTTGCAGCTTGTTATTATGTGCTACTGCAGTTACCTTGTTTGCCTAGTTGCCATGCTGTTTTGGTGCTTTTCAGCTTGCATATTTAAGAGTTTTTACTTGCTTTTACAGTAGGAAAATAGTTGCAAACTTCTTTTCTTTTTGTGAACCAAAAAGAACAAACTTTTTATGATTTGCAAAAATAGGAGAAGACAACCTATGATTTAAAACAAAAACCCTTTTAGTTCTGATTCCAAATGCAAATCCTAATGATGAGCTTTCTTGTTTTAACAAATAATTCTTGCTTGAATTTTCACATGTCGATTGTTTGCTAATTTTTTTCCTTTTCTTGTTTCATGAACACGAGGAGTGGATGGAAAGCGAGGCAAGGTTAAAAGACAAAGAGAAGACCATGGCTAGCAAGGAGTGGATGCGTTTCTTGAAGATGAAGCAAAGAAGACTTGAAGAAGCAACATTATATCTTTCTTTGTAAACAAAACAATTGTAGTTTGTATTGTAACTTGTAACTTTGTAACATAAATTGATGGAACTTGAAGTTTGTAAATCTCTTGTAGTAATGTAACAAATTTGAATGATTTGCAAGATAGAAACTCGAAATTTCCTTGTGTAAACTCATTGGTCTCAAAAGCATGAAGGAGATTGACACATAAGTGAATCAATGCGATTTCGAACATGTATTGAGTGAAGTTTGTTTGATAATATTGGGTATGTTTTGAACATTGTATACCCTCTTGATTCCATGAAACCTGCACTCAAAATGAAACTCGCATGCCATGCTTGATTCAAATGGAACTTCATTGCCAAACCTGAATTCAATCTCAAAACATATGCTTTAAGAGTATTCATAAATCTTGTAAAATTAACAACTTCAACATGAGAATCATAGTCCTGAGAAAACAATTGTGGTATGAATTGAAATTCAAAGTCTTCCAAACACAATTTTCCTTTGATCTTTGAAGATAAACTCGTAAACGACATCACTTATGACAATATGCAGAAATAATCGTCTCAAGATCTTGGAATTTGAGGAAATCACAATTCTTAGAAGTCAGACGACAGTTACTTAAGATTAGGTCAAATCCATGAAGCGACCTCTAAAGTATTCGAATTTTGGTGATCTTCCGTGCGGAATCAGCTCTTGATTTGTGAAGAGAAATTGGAGACGGTGTCAAGGAGAGTCGTACATAAAAAGAACCACTCAAGAATATCGATTAATGAGGAAGTTACAATCGTTTGAACTTGGTCTCGTAAAAGGTCGACTTTTGGGTCAATGGAGTCATTTTCAGTCATCTGAACCATTGACTGAGCAAACTTGCAATGCGAGATTTGAAATTTGGCATGAACATCCTTGAGGAGACATGGAGATCTATGAAGACCATTTGAAACCTTGAAGTCTCAATTTTCTTTAAGAAATACCAAACCCTAATTGTTGACTTACAGCCTAGGAAGAATCTGTCTGATCAACTTGAGCTAAATTGAGTACTTGAGAAACCCTAGGACAGTATCTTAAATGAAAAATGGGAGGGCAAATTTTGGGGTACAACAATCATTATCTGCAAAATTGACGAAGCTACTATTTTTCTGCCACTAATTTATCCTTATTGTTACTATATATTAGTTACTAGTATTCATGTTATTTACTACTGGCTATGCAACTAAAAACCATCTTTGCTATATATATACTGTAATTCAATTGGACTACTTAATTAAATTAAAATTTTCTACAACATATGCTAACTCTGTAATATGCTAAATCTACAATTAACAATTCAACTATACTATTTACTGACTATGAATTTTTTTTACTTTCTGCTATATATATATATATATATTGATTCTGCAATTACTGAAACTATGCTTAACAGGATTCTTCATCTGCTTATTATACTATACTACTCTTATATGTTACAACGTCCCGTGTAATTAATCAGACAATTCTACTATAACCGGCTAATTATTCCTCTGTCCAAATTACTAATATTTATATTCTGTATTATTATTATTAAGACCATCCTGGTACTATTATTTCACAAGTTTTGCTACTTGTAATTACTATCCTGCAAGAATATTCTCCTACTAATTTATTATTGTTACTGCTATTTAGGTATAATAATCTTTAATTAAATATGAACTACATGATCAACGGATACTAAGTTCTTCAAATAAAACATGGAGGCCTTACTGTAATCAATTATCAAATGGACTAAACTGGAAAACTATATAAAACTAGTGTGATTGTCGCCACAAGTGGTGTGCCCCTCGGCACACCTTCCTTTTTCCAACATGGTGCCGGTCGGCACCCATTCCCATGCCTCTCGGCATGCCCATTATCTCTGTGCCACTCGGCTCACACATTGTGCCCCTCGGCATAATGTGTTTCTAGTCCCCGGTTACGCAAATTTCTGTAATTCCTTTTTATTTTCAATTTTCCTTCGATTAACAGTTTCGTATCAACATAATATATAATATAATTACAACAACATGAATTTTTCACAGATCAATAATTTTGCAGACAACACTTTTCCACACAGACAACAACAAGAAAACAAATAATAATTCAGCACATTCCTCAATAACATGTATACATAGTAGTAATTTCATACAACCCAATCCCTATATAATATTCATCATAATTCCCATTATAGAGTCAAAACCACACCCTTACTTTGGATTGGAGACCGTTCTATAATTCTTTGATCGAGCCTAGCCTTGCCAAAGTTTCCAACCTTTGCCTCTTTTCCTCTTCTCTGCAATTCTGCAACTTCTACGTTCGCTCTCCAAAATCTCCAAAACCCTTATTCCTTCTAATTAACCTAATCCTCGTAATTAGCTTAACCTTATAATTATTAATATTCCTATTGGGCCTAACTTTCAGACCTTCACCTTTACTACATACAACCATATAATTAAGCCCAACAATAAATCTTATAACCATTCTAATGTCATTACTAATATTAATCAACTAATTAACTAACTAATAACAACATAGCAACTTATACCAACCTAACACAACATTTTAACAAATGATTCGAAAATAATTTAATTAAATAATTAATTAAATTAACGGGTGTTACACATAGTCCTATTGCACTGACATCGACGAACCCATTGTTGTCGAGCCAATAATGGTAGATGTCCTAACAGGGGACAAAATCGTCGCGTTTTGAGTTGTTGTACCAAATAGTATGACATCTATATTTTAAGTGTTGCTCTGTGTTGGGCTAGAAGTGTTAGTGTATGTTCTAGAAAGTGAAATTTCAGGCAATTGTTTCCCACTTCTCAAGTACATGCATAAATAAACATTGGTATGTGTTATGCAAAACAAAACCACATACACAGAAAACACAATGATTATAACAATTTATTTTAAAACTTTAGCACAAAATCCCACTGGGCGTGGCAATTTGTTTACCCTAAAAATTTGTAAACATCGTTAGTCTCTTATTAAAGGTTACTTGTAAGACCGACTAGAGAGTCTTAAAACAATGCGCGTGAAGTTTTTCAAATAATGTGTAGGTAGTAAGAGTGAATTATTTCGACAATGGGAGAAATCACGTTATGAAAGTAAAAACAAGTTAAGGTGAAACTTGACTAAAAACGTAAGGAGTTCGACAATGGAAAGAACTGAGCATGAATGTAAATTAAAAAGTAATGCTTTGCATAAACATAAACTGGTGATCAAATGTAAATTGCACTCTTGGAACTCATCTCTCTCTTCGCTTGGTACTCTGAGTTTTTGTGAGTTTGGTAGTAAATTTGACACACCTAATTCTATCATTAGAACTACTATTTAAACTAAAATCTAAATAATTGCTAATGGCGTGATTTTCTCCACTGAATGCCACTTTCTTTGTTGCATGTTTTTTGCTTCGAAAACCATTTCCACACGTATCTCCTAGTGGATAAGGCTATAAAGAAGTTATTTAGCCACGTTGTACATTTCAACTACCTTGTTTGAAATGTCTACACTTTTTTCTTGGAAAAATTTCTAAACCCTTAACCCTTCCTCCAGGCTAGATTTTGAAATCCTAGTCCGCCATCTTCATGTCAAAATATTGTCACCATGTATGTCGACCCCATTCCTAAACATCACCAAAATCTTCACAAAAAGTTTCTTCACCTTCCCCCATACTATGCTGAAATTTGAGGCTTGTCAAATATCCCGACTAATAGAAGGTCTATTCAACCCCCCTTCTAGACCATTAAAATTCATATTCTCCCCAACAACTAATCCTCCTCGGCATCAAGCTGAAAGGTTCCTAATTTGGTGACTTGATAGTCTAAGAGTCCAACCTTGACCTCCTTTAGGTCTTATATGGAAGAGATTCTTTCATTCTTTGCCTCCTATATGGGATCCTAACTTGTTGTATCTATTTTTTGTGCGCCTAGTTATGGTCGGCGACTGCAACGATCTTCTCCTTTCTCATTTCTAGAATGTTCTTAAAGCATTCCTGAGCAATCTCATGGCCCCTCTGAACTACCCCAACTCTCACGTCGGGCAGTAAGTACTTCATGCTCAAATGAAGGATGGACATGACCGCCTTTAAAATGTTAAGGGAGGGTTATTCCAAGATCTTATTTTTTGGTGATGAGATGTCTACTATCAATTATTTTATCTTGATCATCTTTGTGCTCGTCTCTAACCTAAACTTCATTTCAAGGGTTATGTGACCTTTCATTTGTATCTGTTTGCCTAAAAGACCAAATAAGGAGCCTTGTAATGCTCAGATGTTGTTTGGCTCAAGCTAGAGCCTCTCAAAGGCACTCCAAAGCAAGATGTTGGTTAAGCTTCCAGGGCCAATCAACACTCGTTTTAAGTCCCAAACACTCATTTTAAGTACCAATTATCATACTTCATCGTGATGACCATGAAATTATTGTTATGAAGGAGGATGACAATGGTGTCTTCGTTGGAGAAAGTGATTATGGACTCTGGCTCCTTCTCCAAACCTAATTTAGGACTGGAGGGTACAATACTTGTCGTCAAAATCTGTTTGGCATACCTCTATCAATGGTGTTGACGGTGATATGTTTGCTCAATGCTACCATCCTCAAGGAGAAGATGACAAAGGAGACTCATAAATGATAGAGAGTGTGACCCTGGTTAGTTTATTAAGGCCCACAACGGGTACCAATTATACTTGTTAAAGTATAATGAGTTATAACTCCTAATCGTGTAGGGCTATCCGAGGGTTTTGGAGTTGTTGTTAGTGTGCTCACATAAGGATGGTCAAAAGCCATGTATCTAGGTTGTTTCTGAGCGAATTAAATGTCCCCCTACTTCCTTAGCTGAGATATTTATAGAGATATATTGGGTATGGGTTATAAGACCCAAGGAGTGATTACTCTCCCTTGTCTTAGGAGCATAAGACCATTATTACCCTTATTTTTGTGGGGAACATGACTACTCTTTTTGATCGAACTTATACCGTTAATGCCCTAGGACACATGAATCTCTATGTTTTGTGAGTGGGTAACATGTGGTTTTATCTAAGCCAAACATATGGCGAACAACTCGACCAAAGGAGAATACTTCAAATAATAGGCGCACATTATGATCAATCGACAGTGAGATGTGCTAGACAAGTACTCTCCTAAAATTGGCTTGTCTTACGCTCTTTCAATTTACCTTCTCAAAAGAAAAATAGAATTATCCCAATACAAATACCAATACACTGAGTCAATATAACATTATTACTCCAAACAAAATTATCAATGCAACATAATTACTCCAAACATAATTATTTCAAAGCAACATATTCATAGTATAACTACTCTAAACATAATCTATTAATGTAACAAAACTATTTAGACTATAATTGTGTCAAAATATTTCAGTTATTCCAAGATATTCACGACACATATTCACAATCTCATCACACCATTTTTGCTCAAAATATTTTTCATTAATTTCAAATAAGGATTATAAATACTAGCTAACAAAATATTTTACAATTTTGTATTAACAGACTCATTCTTCAATTTGTTTTTTTTTTTCTTTTGCCTTTCAATCTTTAAATTTCTTTCATGAATAATGTTATCGTCCATCTACTTCAAAAAGTTACAACATTTATTCATGTGATTTGTGCAATTTCTACAACTTTAAAATTTGTTTTTCAAAGTTCAAATTGATCATATTTCTATTTGTGTCTTTTTCGTACAAAACCAACAAAATCAAAATTTTAATTGTTTGACTTTGAACCACATTTGAAAATGTTTGACATTTTTCAGAAATAAAGATGAAATAAAATTGTGAGGAAAGATGAAAGCTTCAAACGAAAATGGGAAATATGATAATGAATGATTTTGGAGAATTGTGAGAGAACCCTAGAAACAAAAAAGTTTGATACAAATGATATAATGTTACGAGCAAAATTGAAAGTGGAGAAACACACTTATTGATATTTACCGATTCACTTTGACCAATTATGTCGACACCATTGCCACATTAGCATTCCCACTTTCTTTATCAAAATTTATATAGAAATGATCAAATTGGTCAACATAGATGTTGTTGAGAATTTAAAAGTAATTGTTCTGGACTGGTTCAATAGCTAAGTAGGGTCCAATCCACTTCTGCATCTAGGACGATCCAATAACTTAGACCCAATAAACCATGATGAATAAGGGACACTTTTCCCTTTTGCCCCTCACTCGAGGGGCCCTGGTCGGTTGACTCCCAGGATCTGCAAGGTCACTTCTGCTCGCTCAAACAGGCTAGTCCTCGCCCTGCCAAGCCACACGAGGACAACCACCCAGGAACGACCAGATATCATGCTTGCTTGTAAAGCACATCTCTGCTTGTCGTAATGGCTACTTTCGAGCATCTTTTCCTGTTACAACGGCTAGTTCCTGACAGTTACTTGTTTTCGAGGAACCTGGTATTCAGGCCTAAAAAATATGAACCAATGACCAAGCGTCGGGGGAATTATAAAAATCCACACACTTGTGAGGATCAGGTATCCAAGATTAACTCTAAAAATCATAATCTCTCTCTTGTATCTCTGTGCACTCTTTCTTATTTGATAGTCGGGGTATCTTGCAGGGTACACTCCCTCCTCCTCATTACCAGCTTTGCAGGCGAAGACATCGACCTCTTGTAAGTTCTAATCATTGATAAAATCAATAATGTTTATTAATTAAAAAACTAAAATAAAATTATAAATTAAGTTAATAGATTACGAGATTAATTAAACCTTATTTTTATTGAAGAAAAATTAATTTGAATTATTAGAATAAATTAAAATTAAATTAAAATCAATTATATTTTAAAGAAACTAAAATGAAACCATAAATTAGATTAATGGAGTACGAGATTAATTAAGTCTTATTTTTATTTAACAAAAATTAAATTAAATTATTAGAATACATTAAAAACTAAATTAAAATAAAATATTATGATAAATTTTTGGTAACCATCAATCTAAATGGATACCGGTAATTTTAATTTTATTTTAAAATTAAAATAAAATAAAAACATAACATAACACAACATTGAATCATAGCGTATATTTGATTATGGGTATTGATATCCAATTAAATAAAAAATTTCTATAAACACAATCGTAAATATTTTGGATTTGGACACAGTCCCCTATAAAAAAAATCGGAAAGATTATGGGTATTGATATTCAATTAAATAAAAAAATTCTATAAACACAATCATAAATATTTTGGATTTGGACACAGTCCCCTATAAAAAAAATATTGGAAAGAGAATAATTAATTTATCATTATTATTGATATAATAATATTTTCTATTTTTTTATATAATTTGTGTGAATGTGTCTAATTTAATTGATTTGGATTTATATAATCGTAATGTTTAATGTCTAAGAAGAGGAGAGAGACATTTATCTATTATTTAAATATGAGATGTGATCCAACCAATAAATATTTGATTTATTGTAGGCAACAAATCGTCCTCTAACATAAGAGACAAAAGAAATTGAAAGTTAAATAAAGTAAAAATAATAATTAGAAGTAAATCCAAAAAATAATAAATAATAATAATTAGAATAACACATTAACAAAAACAAAACATATAGATTCCTGGTCGATAGAGAAGGACGTGCCGAATAGGCAGGAAATTTTATTTGTTGGACCCTTCCGATCCCTCCGTCACCGCTAACGGTTTCTTCTTCCTTTTTTAAATCTAATAACAAATCAAATATAAGATGAAAATATAAAAAGGAGAGAGAAAACCAAACCACGTGTTGCAGCTATTTTTCTTAGGTAATTTCTCTCATTTGTTTTTATATTTGCAGCAATTTTTGTTCTTCTTTGTTTCCGTTTCTGCAATTGCATATCATTGTCCTTGTTAGATTCCAATTTTTCAATTTATGTTCCTCTACCATTATAAGAGAAGACACCTATATATTTAATGACTTAAGGTTTTTAGATTCTTATAGTACTGGAGCATTGGTTTCATTGGTGTTTTGGGTTCATGACACTTCCCAACAATTATTGGTACAAGTTAGATTCATTGTGAACATTAAACAATAGATAAATCTAGTTGCAACATGTGCTTTAGTTATGGTTGCTTTGTTAAGATATCCTGTCGAATATCTCATTCATGAACTCTATTTTCTAAATGTCATAACACAAGTTTGTATTTGTGATGAGTTGTATTTTTTTATCATAAATTTATTGAGCAAGTATACTGAAACATCTTTTGTTCATACCTTCTCACTGTCTATTGAAATTGCTTACCATGAGACCTGAATATCACTTTCATTTACATGGAAACAAGTTTAGTTTAGTGAGTGTTTTGCCTTTTTATGAGTCCATTTTCTTTTATCTCAACTTAGTATTATTTGTCTCTAATGTGTTCCTAAATTTTATATAGTTTGTTTCTGATACCTTATGCTAAAATTGTAACAGGTGATCATTGAATTGGGGAAATCAATTATAATTCTTAATCATTTTCCCTTTAAGGTATGCCTCTCCGAACACGTCGTACTTCTAGACGAAAAATTCCCAAGTTCTTCTGTCTCTTACTTCTGTTACTTGTGCCAGTTTGTGTAATTGGAATTTATGTCCATGGCCAAAAGGTTGTCTATTTCTTCCGACCCATTTGGGACAATCCCCCTCCCCCATTCACATACATACCTCATTTTTACGCCGAAAATGTCTCTATGGATCACCTCTGCCAGCTTCATGGTTGGTCACTTCGTTCCCAACCTCGCCGCATTTTTGATGCAATTATCTTCAGTAATGAGTTAGACTTGTTAGAGATTCGATGGCACGAACTTTATCCATACGTGTATAAATTCGTGATCCTCGAGTCCCATACCACATTCACAGGCATTCCAAAGCCTCTTTTCTTTGCCAAAAACAAGGAAAGGTTTGCATTTGCTGAAGAGAAAGTTGTCCACGGCTCGTTTCCTGGTCGAATTTCTGACCATGGATCAAACGAGGACCCGTTTGTGCTCGAGTCAGATCAACGTGGAGCCATGAATACATTAATACGCGGTGCGGGGATTTCCAATGGTGACATTCTTCTCATGTCAGATGCAGATGAGATCCCAAGTCCTCAAGCTTTGCAACTTCTTCAATGGTGCGACGGAATTCCTCCTATAATGCATCTTGAACTGAGAAACTACTTGTACTCGTTTGAGTTTCCCGTAGGCTCCATCAACTATAAACCCAGCGCCCACGTCTATGGTCCTCGGACACATTACCGACACTCGCGTCTGACTGATCTTATCTTATCAGACGCGGGATGGCATTGTAGCTTTTGCTTACGACATATTTCAGACTTTGTCTTCAAAATGACTGCTTATAGTCACGCAGAGCGTGTCAAACAGAAATCTTTCCTTAGTCATTCAAGAATTCAGGACATTATTTGCA
This sequence comes from Vicia faba, assembly GCA_948472305.1. Taxonomy (NCBI): domain Eukaryota; kingdom Viridiplantae; phylum Streptophyta; class Magnoliopsida; order Fabales; family Fabaceae; genus Vicia; species Vicia faba. Next base: position 1,229,732,260 of record OX451739.1, read on the forward strand.
AAGGAGCTGATCTTTACGATATGCTACCTGAAGAATACTCCTTCCAGGAGTTGCTTAAAAAGTTGGGGCCAATACCACATTCGACATCTGCGATTAATCTTCCAGCTTACTTGATAGAAAATGCAGATAAATTTAAGTTCCTTCTTCCTGGTGGTTGTTTAAGAACACCAGAATGAGTGTTTTTAATTTTTGTTTTTATCTTTTAGCATATGGTAACAAGCAACTTAGATTTTTTTTCTTTTCATTCTAGCTTTCAGTTTAAAGAACTTAGCTTGAGACTTTGGTAGGAGATTAAGTAATATAAAGTCTTTTAATTTTATCATTTTTGTAGGATGTTGAGGACATGACATGAAGATTATGCTAAATAAAAAAAAACAAATACACAAAGACAAGACTTGTGAGATTGTAGGGAATAAGTTGAAAAACCTGACAACATGGACAATGTTGCTGTTGCAGGCCAAGAACCAATACTTGATACTCACATTTTCTTAATACCAAAAATACTTTTTATTTTGTTTTTTTTATTAAGCATATGTTAGAAAAGGTAGGCCATACACAAAATTTGATATACATATAATTATTGGATATTTTGAAAAGATTGATAAAATACGTAAAATTAGGTATCAGTCTTTTAAAAACTTAAAAACTGCATATTATCTAAAATCTACCGAAAAACTTGCAGGTAGTGTATTTTCGTAGCAATTTCTGCAACAATTGCCTAGGTAAAGAATCAGCCATAAAAGTATTATAAATAAATGGTATTTCTATCTGATTTTTAAAAAATCTGATACACCCCTGCATATATTACCAGATATTTTAAAAAATATGATAAATATGCTATGATAAATAAGAATAAAAACTAGGTACCAATCTTTTAACAATCTAGAAAAAAAATGCATATAAGTCAAAATCTGTAGAAAAATTTACATGTAAGATATTTCTGTTGCAAATTCCGCATATTAAAAATCAAATACTTAAATATTCAATTCTAATGTACCATGTAGAAAAATTAACATCTCATATTTAATTACTGATCTGATCAGAAATGGACCGTCACGGCTGGCTCCGAGCTGAAAGCTTTTCGAACGAGGTGGGGGTACCTGCAAGGCACTCTGATGTTGAAATAAGTAGAAGCACAAGCAGACAATAATAAGTGTATGGGTAGAATGATGAATACCTGACCCTCTGGAAACAAAGGGTATTTATAGTCCCCAGCGCTGAGCCAAGGTTCCTTCATTGGGCCGGGCAGGTTTGGCCCAATGGAGGAACTGCCAGGTTCTACGTGCGTAGTGGGGACCCGCACGTGGTCCCCTTCCTGGATGTTCTGCGTGAAGTGCGGACGGACGGAGACGCGGTCTTTTCGGGGTCTCGTTGGGAGTGCAGTGGACTGAGTCTGCCCTAGTTGGGGTGCTCGAGGTGATGTCGAGCTGGACAGCAGGATGTCGAGCTGGAGATGTAGAGGTCGAGCACGTGACCTCAGGGAGCACGTCGGGCACGACTGTGACCCTTTGGTCGGCGTGGTCCTCAGCAAGTCCATTTGGATTGGGCCTTAGCAATGCTATTGGGCCTGTCGGGCCCAGTCCAGAACAGGAGCCCCCAAGTCGTGGTTCCTTTGTTAGGAGCCATGGCTTGAACTCAAGTCGTTTCCGCTTCGGGGTCTCGCGCCCGGGACAGAGATGCGGGCCCTCGAGGGCCTCTCCGTGTCGTGCTCGGAGACATCTTTCGCGGTGGATGCTCGGAGGATCCTCGCCGGCGCGTGTCTGTCGAGCACACGAGGTATCTTTCGGGAACTGTGCCGCCACCCTATGATGATAGGGTCATCATTGCGTTGGGAGCAGTGCGTCGAGGATAGAAACTCCGTGGTTGCCCGAGGTGACGTTTGGTATTCCACGTCATCACTATAAATAGGAACTTTGGGCCCCATAACACGTTTCTACTCTTTGCGCTCCTACTGCTGCTGTTCTTCCAGATTTTTCACAGCTGCGATCTCTTGTTACAAATTCTTTTCTTCTGTAGCCGAATCCACTTTTTGATTCCAAGTAAGTGGCTTATCTTCTTTACTTTCCTGTTGTAATGCATGATTTTCAGCGTTTGTAGACGTTTTAGGGACTGTGCGCGTGGGACTAGCCTGGTAAACTCATGCTTAGCTCGACATATTCATGCTTAGGACCGGCAAATACACTCTCGTGGCCGGTAGATTCATAGTTTTAGGTAATAATCAGCAGCGCTGCCCGGGGTCTTCATGATCCAGGGCGCCTGATTCATGATCGCGCCCGGTATGTTCATGGTCCTGGCCGTAGGTCTCATGATGTTGCTCGCCATGTTCATACCTTGGGTCGACATGTTGGAGAGTGGCCGCGTAGTCGGTTTGGAGAAGGACACATCGAGTTTTCTAGATGTCGGGGAGGCGACTACTTGTTGCAAACTAACTTTTGCGGTCGTGCATGGAACGACGTGGTTTGTCGTACACTACACTCGGTCCGCTAAGTCGAGCGTATGGTTTCGTGCCCAATTGACTGGTTTCCCGTGCTCTGCAGGTAACCATGGCGGACGAGCCGTACTCCTCTGGACGCCACGAACATGAGGAACAAAGTGCCGATGAGGCGGTGAACTTGATTGATACTGTCGACGACCCTTTGCTGGATTGGGTGGGCGCCGAGCCCCGAGGAATCGCGTCGATATATAGCCGGCGTGACCGAAATCCATATGCTGTCCTCGAAGCGGGCCAGGGCCAGCCCGATTTCCAAAAGAATTTCGTTGTCATGCGTCTGACCTCCCGTGCCCGGATCTGCTCGGTGTACCCAGAGTATAGCTTCCCGATGTACGAGATCGCGTTCAAAGATCTTGGGCTGCAGCTGCCCTTCAGTGACTTTCAGACCGGGGTCTTCACCCATCTGGAGTTGGCCCCGTCGCAGCTACACCCGAACTCACTCGCCTTTATCCGGGCGTTTGAGCTGACATATCGCTTTCTGAGGATCGGGGCGACCATACCGCTCTTCTTTAGAATTTTTCATCTGCAGCGCCAGTCCCGAGGAGGGAAACACAGCTGGGTCTCCTTAAAACAGTCGAGGAGACTATTCAAAATGTACATGGACTCCGTGAGGGGTTTTAAAGACAAGTGGTATGTCGTGCGGCCAGTTACCACATCTGCTTTAGGATCCCTGTACGAGGAGGAGGCGCCCATAAGCGATGATGACGGGGAGGCGGTCTTAGGCAACGATGGGTATCCCGTGATGGCCCGTACAACCAAGTTCCCTGTGCATTGGATGTTCAGGCACTACGAGCATGGGACTGGATACTACCATACTGCTGCCGGGGACATATGTTCGGAGGACGAGGAGGCGTACGCCACTCTTTGTCGGTTCGTCGACAGCTTCCACCCCGCCCGGTGGGCCACGAGGGAAGGGGAAGATGTCTTGGATGCAGAGGGTTATCCGACATTTGAGTCCCGGCCGATTGATACTAAGGCACTCGTGGAGTGTGAGACGTTCAGGCAGGCTGCTCGTCTGCTAGGTCGTTTATTGCTTGAATTTCTTTGCTCGTCATTTATTTATGAACTTGCTCGACACTAACCCGTCTTTTATTTTGTGCAGGCTCGATGGCCGGTCGAAGGGAAAGACTTTTGAAGCTGTCTTGCGACCAGAAGCGAGGCAGGAGGGTCGTGAAGGCTCCCCAGGCGACGAGGATGGGCCCGCCACATAGTCCGGGCGCTCCTCAGGTGGTGAGGGTGGATTCGTCGCCCAGCTCGGGGGCCGCGTCGGACGGGATCCCAGAGGTTCAAGAGGTCGATCCTAATGCCGACCTGATACAAAGAAAGAGGACCCGGGTGGAAAGCGGTCCGGCTGTCAGCGAGGACACCAGCGCCGTCAGGTCTTTCGGGTTTCCCCCTTGTTTCAAAGAGGAGGGTTTCTTCGAGAGATTCCCTCTGTCAGTGGTTGCCGACGAGGCTGAGACTATCAAAAGGATGAGTAAGGAGGATCGGAAGAGGCATCTGGCCGCCAACATGGACGGGCTGGTGAAAATGGCCGAAATGGCCCTGGTGTTGTCCGAGGAAGGGGGGATCTTGTCTGTATTGAAGAACTTGAGCAGGAGAAAGCGGCTCTCACCTCGAGCTCGCGGAAGTTGAAGACTGCCCTGGAACGCTCCGAGGAGATGTTCCGCGAGCAGACATCGCTGCTGGATGCTGAGAGGGAGATGTTGGTCCTGGAGAAAGAAAGGTCGGGGAAGCTGGCCGAGGAGGGAGAGCTTCTCCGCGCGGACAGGGATCGTCTGGAGACCGATGTCGGGCGCTTGGCCCAACAGATCGAGGACATGAAAGTTGCCATGCTGCCTGCCGAGGACGAGCCGGAAGACATAGCGGCTTTGAAGAGTCGATCGGAGCTGGTCGCCCATATCCGGCTACTCGAGGCAGATTGCGTCGGTGCTCTGGAGGAGGGGTTCGACTCCGCAGTCGGCCAGCTTTCCTTGTTAAACCCTGGTCTGGTCACTGAGGGGACGGGCTACACACATCAGATAGTGGATGGCGCGATCGTGCCCCCGCCTGACTCTCCAGTCGTCGATGCTGATGGTTCCGGGGACACCTGATCGTAGGATAGCGGGCCTGCGTGCCTTTGATATTTGTATTTTTTGGGCCTGCGTGCCCGTCGGTTGTACGTTATGAACATCGCCGGCCTTCTTGGTCGGTTTATAATTGTTTGTTTTGTCGCCTTTGGGCATTTTTATTTGAATGAATGTTGTTTTATATTTGAATGTTTTGCCCGTGCTTGAAATCTTATATATTTGCATAAAATTTAGCCTAAGTCATGGGCCCGAGGAGTGCCCGTAAGTGGCTGTGATTTAGCGGGCGAATCTGCCCGTCTTCCATTTGTATATGTGCCCGACCTTCTTTCGCTGGCCGGAGTCACCTAAGTGTTGCACTCGAGGGGAGAGACTTCCCTTTGACCCTTTTAGATGGCCCGTCATTCTTGACGACTTGTCGGGCATATGGAGCGAAGTTGCTCAGTCGGGCGCGAAGCCCGGTAGGGACTATTTGCCCTTGGCGTGAACTGCCCATTGCGAGCTGGGTGTTCTGCCTTATGGGTACTACGACGGTGGTGCTCGGTGTAGCTGTCCACGTCGGGCACTGTCGATCGGTCTCGTTTGTCGAGCGATGCTGTGCGGTTTAGCCATATGTCGGGCTTGTACCTCAGCCTCTATACGGAGTCAGACGTTTTTCCTTGTCGACTGGGCGCGGGTGCCGATGGTCAAGGGTCCTAGGTGTTGGTAGTTTTTAACTATAGTACTGCTTTAGCTTAGCAGCGTTCCAGGGTCGTGGTAATGGCTCTCCGTCTAATTGCTCGAGATAGTATGCCCCGGTACCAGTGGTGCCGTGGACGCGATAAGGTCCTTCCCAGTTCGCGGCCAGCTTCCCTTCGCGGGAATCCTTTTGGTTCCTACGTAATACCAGGCTGCCGATTTCGAACTCGCGCTTGATGACCTTGTCGTTGTGGCGTAGAGCCACTCATTGTTTTAGGGTGGCTTCGTGCAGGGCTGCACCCGATCGGATTTCCTCGACTAGGTCGAGTTCGTCCCTTAGCGCCTCGTCGTTCACTTCTTCGTCGAGGGGGTTCTCTGTTCGTCTGAAAGGTTCCATGATTTCAACTGGGATAACGGCCTCAGTGCCATACGTCAACCGAAATGGGGTCTCGCCCGTCGTTGAGTGGGGCGTGGTTCGGTATGCCCACAAGACGATGTGGAGCTCCTCGACCCATCCCCTCTTGGCCTCCCCGAGTCGACGTTTGAGTCCTCGGAGGATGACTCTGTTCGCGGCTTCGGCTTGCCCGTTGGTCTGAGGGTGTTCGACCGACGTGAAATGTTGCTTTGTACCTAGTTTGGTGACGAAGTCTTGGAACCCGTGGTCGGTGAATTGGGTACCGTTGTCGGTCACCAGGGCCCGCGGAATTCCGAATTTGGCGAGGATGTTTCTTTTGTAGAAACGGAGGATATTGTGCGAGGTGATTTTTGCGAGGGTCTCGGCCTCGATCCACTTCGTAAAGTAATCCACGGCGACGATGCGGAATTTGTTCTGATAGGTTCCTTGCACGAAGGGCCCGAGGATGTCCATACCCCACCAGGCGAATGGCCATGGGGACGACAGTATGCTCAGCTCGTGCGGAGGGGCGAGGTGCATGTCCCCGTGTTTCTGGCACTTATCACATTTTTTGACGTGTTCCTTGGCATCCTGCTGCATCGTCGGCCAGTAGTATCCTTCTCGAAGGGCTTTCCTTGCTAAGGATTTACCGCCCATGTGCTGGGCGTTGATCCCTTCGTGTATCTCCCGCAGTACTTCGGGGACGGTGGACTCGTCGATGCATTTCAGGAGGGGGATGGAGAATCCTCTTCGGTACAGTTTTTGCTCGAGAACCACGTACGAACATGCTCGTCGCTTGGTGACGGTAGCTCCTGCCTGGTTCGACGGGAGTTCTCCTTTTGTCAGGAAATTATAAACCGGGGTCATCCAGGACGTAGCATCCCCGATGGCATGAATCTCGACTGCAGTCGAGGGTCGTTCGATACTTGGACGCGCTAGAGATTCCTGGATGAAGGATTTGTTCCTGCCCTTCTTTCGTGTGCTCGCGAGTTTGGACAATATGTCCGCCCTCGTGTTTTGCTCGCGGGGAACATGTGAAATTTCTGCTCGTACGAACTTTGTCATGTGTTTTTTGACTAAGTTCAAATACTCAATGAGGTTGTCGTTTTTGGCCTGGTAGCTCCCCTGTACCTGAGAGGCGACGAGCTGGGAGTCGGTGTAGATCTGTACCTCGCGGGCTCCCAGGTCCTCGGCCAGTCTCAGCCCTGCGAGCAGGGCTTCATATTCTGCCTGGTTGTTTGACGTCGGGAAGGAGAGAGCTAAGGAGTGCTCGATTACTACGCCTTCCTCGTTTTCCAGGAGGATTCCTGCGCCGCTTCCGGACGAGCTGGATGCTCCGTCGACGAAGATGGTCCACTTGTGTTCTTTCCCCGGGGGAGGGTCGTGAGTGGTCATTTCCGCGACAAAGTCGGCCAAGGCCTGTGCTTTCAGGGCTTTCCTGCTTTCGTACTGAACGTCGAATTCGGAGAGTTCCAAGGACCACTTCAGCATCCTGCCCGCCATATCTGGCCGACCCAGGAGTTGCCTCACCGGTTGGTCGGTTCGCACGATGATGGTGTGGGCTAGAAAGTAGTGTCTGAGCCTCCTCGCAGCGTTGACGAGGGCCAGAGCAACCTTTTCTATCTGCTGGTATCTGCTTTCGGGCCCCTGTAAGGCCTTGCTCGTGAAGTAGACGGGTTTCTGCCCGTCGGGGGTCTCGCGGACAAGAGTTGCGCTGATGGCTTCGTTTGAAACGGCCAAGTACAAGTACAGCGGTTCCCCGTCGTCTGGTCGAGATAGCACGGGCGGCTGAGACAAGCTTTGCTTTAGGTGGCGTAGTGCCTGCTCGCATTCCTCATTCCATTCCAAGGCTGCTTCCTTTCGAAGGAGTTTGAAGAAGGGAAGGGCGTGCTGAGCGGACTTTGCGACGAAGCGGGACAGCGACGTGAGCATGCCGTTCATGATTTGTATCGACTTCTTCGACGTCGGTGTTGGGAGGTCGGAGAATGCCCGGCATTTGTCGGGGTTGGCTTCGATTCCCCGTTCTGTTAGATAGAATCCAAGGAATTTTCCCGCCTTAACCCCGAACGTACATTTCTCGGGGTTGAACCTCATTTTACATTGCCTTGCTTGGGCAAAGATTGTCTTGAGATGAGCTGCGTGGTCGGTGTCTGCTCGGGATTTGACGATCATGTCGTCCATGTATACCTCGAGCATGTCGCCGATCTGTTTGTTGAAAACTCTGTTCATCATGCGTTGGTAAGTTGCTCCGGCATTTTTCAGTCTGAAGGGCATTACGTTGTAGTAATAGTTGCCCGAGCTGGTCATGAATGCCGTGCAGTGTTTGTCGCCCAGGGCCATTGGGATTTGGTTATATCCCGAATAGGCGTCCATGAACGACAAAGTTTTGTAGCTGGCCGAATTGTCGACCAGCATATCTATGTTAGACAAGGGAAAAGCATCTTTCGGGCAAGCCCGATTGAGATCAGTATAATCAACGCACATTCTCCATTTTCCATTATTCTTTTTCACAAGTACAACATTTGACAGCCAGGTGGAATACCGGGCTTCAAAAATAAAATTTGCCTCTAGGAGGTCTTTTACAGCTTTTTCAGCAGCCTCCGTTTTTTCTGGAGACTGCCTACGCCTACGTTGTACTACGGCCTTGGCGGCTGGATCAATGGCGAGGTGGTGACAGGCGACCTCAGGGTCGAGTCCGGGCATCTTCGCAGCGCTCCAGGCGAAGAGATCAGCATTCTCGCGCAGACAGGTCTTGATTTGCTTCCTGGCCAAGTCGGGGAGGTCTTTGCCAATCTTCACTCCCTTGGCCGGGTCTGTACCGAGGGGAACGAGTTCAAAATCCCCGTCCGGTATTGGTCGGAGTGGGATTTGCTCGCTGCTGGATGGCTCGTCCTGATCGAAGCGGGTGTCCAGGGCTATGGAGTCGACCTTTGGTGGAGCTTTCTGGACTTCTTCCTCGGGGGATGCTTTCCTGTCGGGCTCCTGTTTTGTCCTTTTAGCGGGTCTGGTCCCTATGTCGACGGTATCCCGTCCCTTAGAAGCAGCGTTGAAGCACCTACGGGCAGCGGCTAGGTCTCCTTGGATGGTGGCTACCCGTGCCCTTCTGGTGTAGAACTTCATCTTCAGATGGACGGTCGAGGGCACCGTTGTTAGCTCTGCCAGTGTCGGTCTCCCCAAGATGCAATTGTATAGAGACGGGCAGTCAATGACGAGGAACCGGACCTTAACTTGTCTCGTAGCCGTTCCTTCGCCGAACGTAACCAGGAGCTCGACATAACCCCAAGGTTTGGAAGTCGAGCCGTTGAAGCCTTGTAGATCCGACCCCACATACGGAGAGAGATGTGAGTCGTCCAGCTGTAAGGTTCGGAACAGCTGGCTGTACATCACGTCGACGGAACTCCCTTCGTCGACCAGGATGCGATGCACGTCGAAATTGGCCATTCTTGCCCTTATCAGTAAGGGGATGACCGCGTTCGGGGCTCCGCCGGGGAGTTCTTCTAGGTAGAACGTGATGGGCTCTGACCTGCCCTTCACCCTTTCGAACGTTACTGTTTGCGGGGGAGTCGCATCGACCAGCTCGTCCAACTTCCTCTTAGCTGAATTGATGGTGAGGTCGTTGAACCCGCCCCCGTTGATGACCATGGCGGAGGGAAAGTATTCCCACCTGCTGTGCGTTGTCAGCGGCTCCTGCAGGTGCTCGGGATTGTCGAAATCCTCAGGCCTGGTTACCGAGAAGGCGGTCTGGATAGGCACCGACTCGTCTGATGGTCGGGCGTCTTCTTCTGGCTCCTTGGCTTCATGGGCGTCACGACGAGGAGCGTCGTTTCACCTGTACTACGCGAGCCTCCCTCCCTTGATGAGGGTTTCAATGGCGTCCCTGAGGTGGACGCAGTCCTCTGTCAGATGACCATGACTTCTATGGTATTGACAGTGAAATTCCTGGTATGTCACAGACTCAGGATGTCTAATGGAATGTTAAGACATCTGATCTGACATTAAGCGCTGTACAGGTAGAATAGGCTGTACTTTTGATATCTGTTCTACAACAGTCACTGAACTATCATACCAGAACCTGCAACACCTTTTGACAAACGCAGGTTCTGATTTACTGAAGTTCGGAGCAGTTAAGGTTAATCATATACATTGAAGTCATGAGGAATGTTGTGACATCAAACAAATAACCAATGCAGAAAGTAAATAACACACAGAATTGTTCACCCAGTTCGGTTCAACCAACCTACATCTGGGGGCTTCCAAGCCAGGGATAAAGTTCACTATTAGTAGTATCAATTCAAAGACCCTACAGCCAACACACCCGTTGACAGCCTTCTCACTTAATCACTACCCAATGACACTTTTACCTAAGATCCAATCCTAGATATGAGACCCCTCTCACTCCCCCTCAATCACCGCAGTGATAACTTTCTACAGTACATAAACTGTTCAGAAGATACACTTCCATTACACATCTTGATCATGCTTAAAAGCTTCAATCAAGTACAATGCATACATCCTCTAACCTACAGGTTTCAAGGAGTATGGTGACCATCCCACAGCCCGGGTGGTTCACAACAAAACTAGCCCTAAATGATTACATCTTGTCAATACACGACCTCTTCAAATTAGGTTACAATACTTCTATTTATAACACTTTTTACCCAACTGGATTTGGGCCTTCATATGACAGCAATGCAGCTTTAACGACCTGCATAAAGTAAGCAGAAAACTTCTGCTGTAAGTTAGGTCTTCAATCGAGCTTTTCTCCTTATCCTTAGCTTCTGATTTAATCTTCTAGGGCTCCACATATGCCTTCAATTTTCGCTACTTGTTATGCATTCTATTTGGCAGAATATTCTGCATAACTTCAGGAACAGAACTGCATCAGACTTGACAGTTCAGTAGCTTGATGTCTGGTATGATGTTATGACATCTCTTGAGACATGTTGTTCCAGATGTTGATTTAAATCAACACAACATGTTTAGGCATTTACAATAGGATTTTCAGGTTGTTCTTATTGTACATTACATTACATTATTGTTGTTACTATTTGTTTTACAAGAAATGAGCCAATCCTAAACGAAGGCACTTACAATCTCCCCCTTTGGCAAATTTTGGCTAAAACAAATACAACAACAATAAAAAAAATAAAAGTGTTCAGGATTACACACAGAAGGATGTCTTGACATCTTTGGTTGTATCCACACTAACCATCCAGGACCTCTTGAAGCACAGGAGGAAGAGGATGCACCTCATTCCCTTTTAGACCACGAACCATTTCTTGTCACTGGTGGTGGAAAAAGAGGACCGTGGGAGATAAACTATCCTTTCAGAGGCATCAGAGAACCTTTAAGGAGTGACCAGAATATCTCCCTTGTAACTCAGAACACAGGTCACAACTGTGTTCATAACTCAGATCACAAGTCACAAAGAAATTCATGCCATTTGAATTTCTGCTGAATTTGTGACAAGTCTTTGTGATCAAAATTTTGAGTAGCTGCTGCAACGAGGACAATGTCAAACCGTAACAGTACTCCTTTACTCCTTTCTCCCCCTTTTTGGCCAAAAATTGACAAAGAAAGCCCTCACAAAACCAGATCCAAGAACAGTTTTCCCAGATCCGTACAAACCCCATGATGGTTGTGAGAGAAAAGAATGTGTGACAGGAGGTTATATAAGGAGATAACAGGTTCAAGAAGATGGCAATATAAAATCTTGGTCAAGGATACCTGTTAAAGTTGTTGCATGTTTCAGACTGACTGTGCATGAAATTTAGACGCATTTGTTTGTTTATGCCAAAAGAACCAGTCCTAATACATGCATAAGTTTAGGTCAAAGCAATTCCTGAATAAAATCAGCCTTTGACCGACTTTTAAGGTTGAAGATTCTTTTGGGAAACAGAATACCAAATATAGCTCCTGAATAGCTACAATTACGTGGTGAAGTTATTTTCCACGTATTCTTCTTGATTTCCCCAAGGTTGCAATGTCGTTGGTAATGTCATGACACTTACTTAGACATTCTTCAACAACAGCATCCTTCTTTTTACTTCTCTTAGTTAGGCACAGAGAAGGACACTTTAAACAGCCAGTAGCAAGAGACTAGTAGCATTAAGCATGGTCATCAATCATGCTTTCTTAAGTGTTGCTGAGATCCACCACAATTACTTTCTACCTTCTTCCAGACAGCAAAATAAGGAAGGAGGGAATAAACCAGAAGACTCCAAAATGCTTCACAAGACATCACAGATTAGTTCTAATACACAAAATTTAGATGCCACTTCAATTTCTTGTAGTAAAAGAACCCCTTGAACATATGCTGAATATATCAGATTTCTGATTTACCAGACCAAGTTGTTATTGATAAGATCTGAATCTTCCAAATTGCTCCAAAAGTATCAAAACTGCCACTTATGAGATTTTTAAGAATCTCTGAGATTTTCTTCCTAAACCCAGACAAATAACAAGAGTAATTCTTCAATCTCCTGATGTTGAGACATTATTCATGACTTCATTTAGAAGTTCACAATGTCATATTATCAGAACACATAAACATCAGCATACCACCGTCCTCTTCTGACTTCTGATCTTCAGATTAAGTCCAACAATACACATACAAAGTCTCCCTTCAATGTATATTGTAATTGGGGAAAGTGCAACACTCAGTGACTCCCCTTGTTAATGCCAATCAAAACCGTAGCGTGGAAACCAGTAGCACTAGCTCTGAGGTGGTAACTTCAAGCACCCTGAACTAGTCTTAGAACAGTAAGGACATCTCTGATTCATGACTCTCTGGATGGCTGAGAAATCACAAGATTTACTAAGATTCAGACTTTCTAGAAGGATTATCCTTTGATCATGTCATCCTTCTGTATAATATATTTACTAGTAGTTGCTAATACTAGTAAATTCTTCAGACCACAACAGTAGTTATGCATTGTTAAGCATACTACTTTTAAACACAAGTAGAATCTACTTATTCCAAACCAACAATAGAACTGCCACACTAGAATATTAAGGTTCACAGTCCCAAGTCTCTGCCACAGACTTCTAACAATAATGATGTTACAGCATGAACCTATCTGCTTGGGTTCTGAAGTTAACATCCAGGGGATTGATGCCCTTTTATATTCCCCATAAGAAAGGTATGATTACTCACCAGAATACTCTTAGAGAGAAATAAACTCTCTACCAAGTTCTGAGAAATAGGTTCAGAATACAGCCTTGCATGCATATTATACAAACACTTAGTCTCCCATCAAAGTGCTTATATATATCTTTATGCAAGATCCTAATGAATACTTAGTCTCCCGTCAAAGTATTCATTATTAGTTAGATTATGCCATCTTCTCAAGGTAGGATAATTATTCTAACAATCTTCTGCTCCATGCATGAAGAACCAACTGGTCCTTACAAGCTTCCTTTGCTGAAGGGGCCCTTCGTTTGAGATGATGTTGCAACATCTGATCTGACATTGATCTCAACCATATGAGCCTGGCTTATACTATGGTTTTGAATGAACATCCATAGCAATCAAAGCACACTTTTCTTACATCCTTTATGATCAGACCCACAACAACCACATAACCATGCAGCAACTAGCATGTATCACCTTCACCTTGTCTGCTGACCCTTGAACAGTACAAAGGAGTTAATTGTACCATACTCCTGTAGACAAGAGCAGACCAAGTTGTTCTATTATGTGAGGACACCACATAAATGAACTTCAAGTAAAAAGAGGATCTTCTCAGGAACCCATGATCTTTTGAAGATAACTCCTCCTTGCTACATACAACTAACAAGTTCATCCTAGGTGATGGGGATGACTTGTCAAAGTGCAGATATCCACCATTTGACTTTGGTCCAGGATGTCAAGACATTTTGTATGACATGTCTTCCAAGATCTTCAGGTTAAGGACTCCCCCTGAAACTCAGCTCAGATCTTTGTAGAGAATTAAGTGAATTCTCCTTCACATGTTGCAGTTTATGTGATTGGTAGACATAACCTGTTCTATTCCTATCCTCCTAGGAAATCACTAAGATCATGAGAAATAAACTCAAGCATCTTATAGAACAAGGTAAGATAAACTCCCTTTCACATCAGCTTGATCATACTACTCCCTCTGAACAAAATGTTATCCAACTTCCCTCTTTACGGATACAGTGTTGAGCTCTTTACTTTAGACACATAGTAAGTACTCTTTATTTGGAATTTGCCACAGGTTTCAAATTAAGAGTCCTTAGTTTGCTTGCTGTACAAGTTTCAGGTTGCCACATTCTGTAACTTGTACTAGAAGAAACTTCATTGTCAATCATGAGGATGTTCACTAAATCTGGAACTTATCTGTCTTTCCTCAACAACTGATGTCTTCAACAGTTGTGATGTTGTACATCCTTTATCATCACAAGCTTTAGAACTTTTGATTCTGATTTCCACATATTTATCACATAAAGATTCTGCTTCCATCATTTATTCAGTTAGAATTATCTAATCACACTAGAGGATCCTGACTGATTACTTCTTCATGCTTGCTAAGCATATTTACTTGGCTGAAGACACAGAAATGATGTTCCATCATCCATCACATGAGGGGAAACCTGGAAATCACAGCTTTAAAGTCCTTTTAAGTGCATTTAGCTCAGCACATATACTCCCTTAAACACACAACTGGAGTAGATGACCTGTTGATCGTGTCCTGATCAATTATTTCAAAACAAATGTCTCCTCTTCCAGATCAGGAGTAGGTTCCAAACATATGTACTCACATTACATGTGTTTAGCACCCAGAACATCTGTTCTTCAACTGGCAGTTGCATGATGTTCTAACATCCTTAAGAACATCAGTTCCATCTCCTTGGAACACATCATCCTTGATAGTCTTCAAGGTCTTCAAGCAGCTTGCAGATGTATATGAGAATCATTGATCAATTGATACTCATCAACACTAATAATAAAAGCCTTTATGAGTGGACTTGAGGAAATCTCAAGTATCTTTGACATTATTGATAGATTGCAAAATCTGCTTACAAATTCTGTTGAAAATAATAACCCTAGAGTTCTTCTTTCACTTCAGGGGTTGTATCAGAAGCTATGCAGCGGAATAGCAGTACTTCACCAGAACTTACACAGTGCTTACTCCATATAGCAAGCATGACACATAAGGATTGAAAATAAATCAATCCTACAAGTTGTTTGCTTCTTCACCAAGCAACTTTCTAGACCCAAATCTACAGCCCTGTTAAAAGAAAGCTTTATAAACACATATGATGCCTTATCAATATCTTCACTCCCGCATGAAGGTTTTGATAATATTCTTCTCTGTGCTGAATACAGGTTGAACAATGCACTCCAAAATCTTCACTCCCGCATGAGGTCTTTGAATTTGTTCAAACACTTCCATCTTCCTTCAACATAGCTGATCTAGTTTCTCCCAAATTGGTCCATCCTCCACTCCTAGGGACCAAACAATATGAACACTATTGGTTCAAACAATATTCTACCTTGTACACAACCGGAAAGTATCCCCCATGGATCTCATCCAGAGACAGACAGGATGCCTGCTCTGATACCAATTGAAATTCCTGGTATGTCACAGACTCAGGATGTCTAATGGAATGTTAAGACATCTGATCTGACATTAAGCGTTGTACAGGTAGAATAGGCTGTACTTTTGATATATGTTCTACAACAGTCACTGAACTATCATACCAGAACCTGCAACACCTTTTGACAAACGCAGGTTCTGATTTACTGAAGTTCGGAGCAGTTAAGGTTAATCATATACATTGAAGTCATGAGGAATGCTGTGACATCAAACAAATAACCAATGCAGAAAGTAAATAACACACAGAATTGTTCACCCAGTTCGGTTCAACCAACCTACATCTGGGGGCTTCCAAGCCAGGGATAAAGTTCACTATTAGTAGTATCAATTCAAAGACCCTACAGCCAACACACCCGTTGACAGCCTTCTCACTTAATCACTACCCAATGACACTTTTACCTAAGATCCAATCCTAGATATGAGACCCCTCTCACTCCCCCTCAATCACCGCAGTGATAACTTTCTACAGTACATAAACTGTTCAGAAGATACACTTCCATTACACATCTTGATCATGCTTAAAAGCTTCAATCAAGTACAATGCATACATCCTCTAACCTACAGGTTTCAAGGAGTATGGTGACCATCCCACAGCCCGGGTGGTTCACAACAAAACTAGCCCTAAATGATTACATCTTGTCAATACACGACCTCTTCAAATTAGGTTACAATACTTCTATTTATAACACTTTTTACCCAACTGGATTTGGGCCTTCATATGACAGCAATGCAGCTTTAACGACCTGCATAAAGTAAGCAGAAAACTTCTGCTGTAAGTTAGGTCTTCAATCGAGCTTTTCTCCTTATCCTTAGCTTCTGATTGAATCTTCTAGGGCTCCACATATGCCTTCAATTTTCGCTACTTGTTATGCATTCTATTTGGCAGAATATTCTGCATAACTTCAGGAACAGAACTGCATCAGACTTGACAGTTCAGTAGCTTGATGTCTGGTATGATGTTATGACATCTCTTGAGACATGTTGTTCCAGATGTTGATTTAAATCAACACAACATGTTTAGGCATTTACAATAGGATTTTCAGGTTGTTCTTATTGTACATTACATTACATTATTGTTGTTACTATTTGTTTTACAAGAAATGAGCCAATCCTAAACGAAGGCACTTACAATCTCCCCCTTTGGCAAATTTTGGCTAAAACAAATACAACAACAATAAAAAAAATAAAAGTGTTCAGGATTACACACAGAAGGATGTCTTGACATCTTTGGTTGTATCCACACTAACCATCCAGGACCTCTTGAAGCACAGGAGGAAGAGGATGCACCTCATTCCCTTTTAGACCACGAACCATTTCTTGTCACTGGTGGTGGAAAAAGAGGACCGTGGGAGATAAACTATCCTTTCAGAGGCATCAGAGAACCTTTAAGGAGTGACCAGAATATCTCCCTTGTAACTCAGAACACAGGTCACAACTGTGTTCATAACTCAGATCACAAGTCACAAAGAAATTCACGCCATTTGAATTTCTGTTGAATTTGTGACAAGTCTTTGTGATCAAAATTTTGAGTAGCTGCTGCAACGAGGACAATGTCAAACCGTAACAGTACTCCTTTACTCCTTTCTCCCCCTTTTTGGCCAAAAATTGACAAAGAAAGCCCTCACAAAACCAGATCCAAGAACAGTTTTCCCAGATCCGTACAAACCCCATGATGGTTGTGAGAGAAAAGAATGTGTGACAGGAGGTTATATAACGAGATAACAGGTTCAAGAAGATGGCAATATAAAATCTTGGTCAAGGATACCTGTTAAAGTTGTTGCATGTTTCAGACTGACTGTGCATGAAATTTAGACGCATTTGTTTGTTTATGCCAAAAGAACCAGTCCTAATACATGCATAAGTTTAGGTCAAAGCAATTCCTGAATAAAATCAGCCTTTGACCGACTTTTAAGGTTGAAGATTCTTTTGGGAAACAGAATACCAAATATAGCTCCTGAATAGCTACAATTACGTGGTGAAGTTATTTTCCACGTATTCTTCTTGATTTCCCCAAGGTTGCAATGTCGTTGGTAATGTCATGACACTTACTTAGACATTCTTCAACAACAGCAGCCTTCTTTTTACTTCTCTTAGTTAGGCACAGAGAAGGACACTTTAAACAGCCAGTAGCAAGAGACTAGTAGCATTAAGCATGGTCATCAATCATGCTTTCTTAAGTGTTGCTGAGATCCACCACAATTACTTTCTACCTTCTTCCAGACAGCAAAATAAGGAAGGAGGGAATAAACCAGAAGACTCCAAAATGCTTCACAAGACATCACAGATTAGTTCTAATACACAAAATTTAGATGCCACTTCAATTTCTTGTAGTAAAAGAACCCCTTGAACATATGCTGAATATATCAGATTTCTGATTTACCAGACCAAGTTGTTATTGATAAGATCTGAATCTTCCAAATTGCTCCAAAAGTATCAAAACTGCCACTTATGAGATTTTTAAGAATCTCTGAGATTTTCTTCCTAAACCCAGACAAATAACAAGAGCAATTCTTCAATCTCCTGATGTTGAGACATTATTCATGACTTCACTTAGAAGTTCACAATGTCATATTATCAGAACAAATAAACATCAGCATACCACCGTCCTCTTCTGACTTCTGATCTTCAGATTAAGTCCAACAATACACATACAAAGTCTCCCTTCAATGTATATTGTAATTGGGGAAAGTGCAACACTCAGTGACTCCCCTTGTTAATGCCAATCAAAATCGTAGCGTGGAAACCAGTAGCACTAGCTCTGAGGTGGTAACTTCAAGCACCCTGAACTAGTCTTAGAACAGTAAGGACATCTCTGATTCATGACTCTCTGGATGGCTGAGAAATCACAAGATTTACTAAGATTCAGACTTTCTAGAAGGATTATCCTTTGATCATGTCATCCTTCTGTATAATATATTTACTAGTAGTTGCTAATACTAGTAAATTTTTCAGACCACAACAGTAGTTATGCATTGTTAAGCATACTACTTTTAAACAACAGTAGAATCTACTTATTCCAAACCAACAATAGAACTGCCACACTAGAATATTAAGATTCACAGTCCCAAGTCTCTGCCACAGACTTCTAACAATAATGATGTTACAGCATGAACCTATCTGCTTGGGTTCTGAAGTTAACATCCAGGGGATTGATGCCCTTTTATATTCCCCATAAGAAAGGTATGATTACTCACCAGAATACTCTTAGAGAGAAATAAACTCTCTACCAAGTTCTGAGAAATAGGTTCAGAATACAGCCTTGCATGCATATTATACAAACACTTAGTCTCCCATCAAAGTGCTTATATATATCTTTATGCAAGATCCTAATGAATACTTAGTCTCCCGTCAAAGTATTCATTATTAGTTAGATTATGCCATCTTCTCAAGGTAGGATAATTATTCTAACAATCTTCTGCTCCATGCATGAAGAACCAATTGGTCCTTACAAGCTTCCTTTGCTGAAGGGGCCCTTCGTTTGAGATGATGTTGCAACATCAGATCTGACATTGATCTCAACCATATGAGCCTGGCTTATACTATGGTTTTGAATGAACATCCATAGCAATCAAAGCACACTTTTCTTACATCCTTTATGATCAGACCCACAACAACCACATAACCATGCAGCAACTAGCATGTATCACCTTCACCTTGTCTGCTGACCCTTGAACAGTACAAAGGAGTTAATTGTACCATACTCCTGTAGACAAGAGCAGACCAAGTTGTTCTATTATGTGAGGAAACCACATAAATGAACTTCAAGTAAAAAGAGGATCTTCTCAGGAACCCATGATCTTTTGAAGATAACTCCTCCTTGCTACATACAACTAACAAGTTCATCCTAGGTGATGGGGATGACTTGTCAAAGTGCAGATATCCACCATTTGACTTTGGTCCAGGATGTCAAGACATTTTGTATGACATGTCTTCCAAGATCTTCAGGTTAAGGACTCCCCCTGAAACTCAGCTCAGATCTTTGTAGAGAATTAAGTGAATTCTCCTTCACATGCTGCAGTTTATGTGATTGGTAGACATAACCTGTTCTATTCCTATCCTCCTAGGAAATCACTAAGATCATGAGAAATAAACTCAAGCATCTTATAGAACAAGGTAAGATAAACTCCCTTTCACATCAGCTTGATCATACTACTCCCTCTGAACAAAATGTTATCCAACTTCCCTCTTTACGGATACAGTGTTGAGCTCTTTACTTTAGACACATAGTAAGTACTCTTTATTTGGAATTTGCCACAGGTTTCAAATTAAGAGTCCTTAGTTTGCTTGCTGTACAAGTTTCAGGTTGCCACATTCTGTAACTTGTACTAGAAGAAACTTCATTGTCAATCATGAGGATGTTCACTAAATCTGGAACTTATCTGTCTTTCCTCAACAACTGATGTCTTCAACAGTTGTGATGTTGTACATCCTTTATCATCACAAGCTTTAGAACTTTTGATTCTGATTTCCACATATTTATCACATAAAGATTCTGCTTCCATCATTTATTCAGTTAGAATTATCTAATCACACTAGAGGATCCTGACTGATTACTTCTTCATGCTTGCTAAGCATATTTACTTGGCTGAAGACACAGAAATGATGTTCCATCATCCATCACATGAGGGGAAACCTGGAAATCACAGCTTTAAAGTCCTTTTAAGTGCATTTAGCTCAGCACATATACTCCCTTAAACACACAACTGGAGTAGATGACCTGTTGATCGTGTCCTGATCAATTATTTCAAAACAGACGTCTCCTCTTCCAGATCAGGAGTAGGTTCCAAACATATGTACTCACATTACATGTGTTTAGCACCCAGAACATCTGTTCTTCAACTGGCAGTTGCATGATGTTCTAACATCCTTAAGAACATCAGTTCCATCTCCTTGGAACACATCATCCTTGATAGTCTTCAAGGTCTTCAAGCAGCTTGCAGATGTATATGAGAATCATTGATCAATTGATACTCATCAACACTAATAATAAAAGCCTTTATGAGTGGACTTGAGGAAATCTCAAGTATCTTTGACATTATTGATAGATTGCAAAATCTGCTTACAAATTCTGTTGAAAATAATAACCCTAGAGTTCTTCTTTCACTTCAGGGGTTGTATCAGAAGCTATGCAGCGGAATAGCAGTACTTCACCAGAACTTACACAGTGCTTACTCCATATAGCAAGCATGACACATAAGGATTGAAAATAAATCAATCCTACAAGTTGTTTGCTTCTTCACCAAGCAACTTTCTAGACCCAACTCTACAGCCCTGTTAAAAGAAAGCTTTATAAACACATATGATGCCTTATCAATATCTTCACTCCCGCATGAAGGTTTTGATAATATTCTTCTCTGTGCTGAATACAGGTTGAACAATGCACTCCAAAATCTTCACTCCCGCATGAGGTCTTTGAATTTGTTCAAACACTTCCATCTTCCTTCAACATAGCTGATCTAGTTTCTCCCAAATTGGTCCATCCTCCACTCCTAGGGACCAAACAATATGAACACTATTGGTTCAAACAATATTCTACCTTGTACACAACCGGAAAGTATCCCCCATGGATCTCATCCAGAGACAGACAGGATGCCTGCTCTGATACCAATTGAAATTCCTGGTATGTCACAGACTCAGGATGTCTAATGGAATGTTAAGACATCTGATCTGACATTAAGCGTTGTACAGGTAGAATAGGCTGTACTTTTGATATATGTTCTACAACAGTCACTGAACTATCATACCAGAACCTGCAACACCTTTTGACAAACGCAGGTTCTGATTTACTGAAGTTCGGAGCAGTTAAGGTTAATCATATACATTGAAGTCATGAGGAATGCTGTGACATCAAACAAATAACCAATGCAGAAAGTAAATAACACACAGAATTGTTCACCCAGTTCGGTTCAACCAACCTACATCTGGGGGCTTCCAAGCCAGGGATAAAGTTCACTATTAGTAGTATCAATTCAAAGACCCTACAGCCAACACACCCGTTGACAGCCTTCTCACTTAATCACTACCCAATGACACTTTTACCTAAGATCCAATCCTAGATATGAGACCCCTCTCACTCCCCCTCAATCACCGCAGTGATAACTTTCTACAGTACATAAACTGTTCAGAAGATACACTTCCATTACACATCTTGATCATGCTTAAAAGCTTCAATCAAGTACAATGCATACATCCTCTAACCTACAGGTTTCAAGGAGTATGGTGACCATCCCACAGCCCGGGTGGTTCACAACAAAACTAGCCCTAAATGATTACATCTTGTCAATACACGACCTCTTCAAATTAGGTTACAATACTTCTATTTATAACACTTTTTACCCAACTGGATTTGGGCCTTCATATGACAGCAATGCAGCTTTAACGACCTGCATAAAGTAAGCAGAAAACTTCTGCTGTAAGTTAGGTCTTCAATCGAGCTTTTCTCCTTATCCTTAGCTTCTGATTGAATCTTCTAGGGCTCCACATATGCCTTCAATTTTCGCTACTTGTTATGCATTCTATTTGGCAGAATATTCTGCATAACTTCAGGAACAGAACTGCATCAGACTTGACAGTTCAGTAGCTTGATGTCTGGTATGATGTTATGACATCTCTTGAGACATGTTGTTCCAGATGTTGATTTAAATCAACACAACATGTTTAGGCATTTACAATAGGATTTTCAGGCTGTTCTTATTGTACATTACATTACATTATTGTTGTTACTATTTGTTTTACAAGAAATGAGCCAATCCTAAACGAAGGCACTTACAATCTCCCCCTTTGGCAAATTTTGGCTAAAACAAATACAACAACAATAAAAAAAATAAAAGTGTTCAGGATTACACACAGAAGGATGTCTTGACATCTTTGGTTGTATCCACACTAACCATCCAGGACCTCTTGAAGCACAGGAGGAAGAGGATGCACCTCATTCCCTTTTAGACCACGAACCATTTCTTGTCACTGGTGGTGGAAAAAGAGGACCGTGGGAGATAAACTATCCTTTCAGAGGCATCAGAGAACCTTTAAGGAGTGACCAGAATATCTCCCTTGTAACTCAGAACACAGGTCACAACTGTGTTCATAACTCAGATCACAAGTCACAAAGAAATTCACGCCATTTGAATTTCTGTTGAATTTGTGACAAGTCTTTGTGATCAAAATTTTGAGTAACTGCTGCAACGAGGACAATGTCAAACCGTAACAGTACTCCTTTACTCCTTTCTCCCCCTTTTTGGCCAAAAATTGACAAAGAAAGCCCTCACAAAACCAGATCCAAGAACAGTTTTCCCAGATCCGTACAAACCCCATGATGGTTGTGAGAGAAAAGAATGTGTGACAGGAGGTTATATAAGGAGATAACAGGTTCAAGAAGATGGCAATATAAAATCTTGGTCAAGGATACCTGTTAAAGTTGTTGCATGTTTCAGACTGACTGTGCATGAAATTTAGACGCATTTGTTTGTTTATGCCAAAAGAACCAGTCCTAATACATGCATAAGTTTAGGTCAAAGCAATTCCTGAATAAAATCAGCCTTTGACCGACTTTTAAGGTTGAAGATTCTTTTGGGAAACAGAATACCAAATATAGCTCCTGAATAGCTACAATTACGTGGTGAAGTTATTTTCCACGTATTCTTCTTGATTTCCCCAAGGTTGCAATGTCGTTGGTAATGTCATGACACTTACTTAGACATTCTTCAACAACAGCAGCCTTCTTTTTACTTCTCTTAGTTAGGCACAGAGAAGGACACTTTAAACAGCCAGTAGCAAGAGACTAGTAGCATTAAGCATGGTCATCAATCATGCTTTCTTAAGTGTTGCTGAGATCCACCACAATTACTTTCTACCTTCTTCCAGACAGCAAAATAAGGAAGGAGGGAATAAACCAGAAGACTCCAAAATGCTTCACAAGACATCACAGATTAGTTCTAATACACAAAATTTAGATGCCACTTCAATTTCTTGTAGTAAAAGAACCCCTTGAACATATGCTGAATATATCAGATTTCTGATTTACCAGACCAAGTTGTTATTGATAAGATCTGAATCTTCCAAATTGCTCCAAAAGTATCAAAACTGCCACTTATGAGATTTTTAAGAATCTCTGAGATTTTCTTCCTAAACCCAGACAAATAACAAGAGCAATTCTTCAATCTCCTGATGTTGAGACATTATTCATGACTTCACTTAGAAGTTCACAATGTCATATTATCAGAACAAATAAACATCAGCATACCACCGTCCTCTTCTGACTTCTGATCTTCAGATTAAGTCCAACAATACACATACAAAGTCTCCCTTCAATGTATATTGTAATTGGGGAAAGTGCAACACTCAGTGACTCCCCTTGTTAATGCCAATCAAAATCGTAGCGTGGAAACCAGTAGCACTAGCTCTGAGGTGGTAACTTCAAGCACCCTGAACTAGTCTTAGAACAGTAAGGACATCTCTGATTCATGACTCTCTGGATGGCTGAGAAATCACAAGATTTACTAAGATTCAGACTTTCTAGAAGGATTATCCTTTGATCATGTCATCCTTCTGTATAATATATTTACTAGTAGTTGCTAATACTAGTAAATTTTTCAGACCACAACAGTAGTTATGCATTGTTAAGCATACTACTTTTAAACAACAGTAGAATCTACTTATTCCAAACCAACAATAGAACTGCCACACTAGAATATTAAGATTCACAGTCCCAAGTCTCTGCCACAGACTTCTAACAATAATGATGTTACAGCATGAACCTATCTGCTTGGGTTCTGAAGTTAACATCCAGGGGATTGATGCCCTTTTATATTCCCCATAAGAAAGGTATGATTACTCACCAGAATACTCTTAGAGAGAAATAAACTCTCTACCAAGTTCTGAGAAATAGGTTCAGAATACAGCCTTGCATGCATATTATACAAACACTTAGTCTCCCATCAAAGTGCTTATATATATCTTTATGCAAGATCCTAATGAATACTTAGTCTCCCGTCAAAGTATTCATTATTAGTTAGATTATGCCATCTTCTCAAGGTAGGATAATTATTCTAACAATCTTCTGCTCCATGCATGAAGAACCAATTGGTCCTTACAAGCTTCCTTTGCTGAAGGGGCCCTTCGTTTGAGATGATGTTGCAACATCAGATCTGACATTGATCTCAACCATATGAGCCTGGCTTATACTATGGTTTTGAATGAACATCCATAGCAATCAAAGCACACTTTTCTTACATCCTTTATGATCAGACCCACAACAACCACATAACCATGCAGCAACTAGCATGTATCACCTTCACCTTGTCTGCTGACCCTTGAACAGTACAAAGGAGTTAATTGTACCATACTCCTGTAGACAAGAGCAGACCAAGTTGTTCTATTATGTGAGGAAACCACATAAATGAACTTCAAGTAAAAAGAGGATCTTCTCAGGAACCCATGATCTTTTGAAGATAACTCCTCCTTGCTACATACAACTAACAAGTTCATCCTAGGTGATGGGGATGACTTGTCAAAGTGCAGATATCCACCATTTGACTTTGGTCCAGGATGTCAAGACATTTTGTATGACATGTCTTCCAAGATCTTCAGGTTAAGGACTCCCCCTGAAACTCAGCTCAGATCTTTGTAGAGAATTAAGTGAATTCTCCTTCACATGCTGCAGTTTATGTGATTGGTAGACATAACCTGTTCTATTCCTATCCTCCTAGGAAATCACTAAGATCATGAGAAATAAACTCAAGCATCTTATAGAACAAGGTAAGATAAACTCCCTTTCACATCAGCTTGATCATACTACTCCCTCTGAACAAAATGTTATCCAACTTCCCTCTTTACGGATACAGTGTTGAGCTCTTTACTTTAGACACATAGTAAGTACTCTTTATTTGGAATTTGCCACAGGTTTCAAATTAAGAGTCCTTAGTTTGCTTGCTGTACAAGTTTCAGGTTGCCACATTCTGTAACTTGTACTAGAAGAAACTTCATTGTCAATCATGAGGATGTTCACTAAATCTGGAACTTATCTGTCTTTCCTCAACAACTGATGTCTTCAACAGTTGTGATGTTGTACATCCTTTATCATCACAAGCTTTAGAACTTTTGATTCTGATTTCCACATATTTATCACATAAAGATTCTGCTTCCATCATTTATTCAGTTAGAATTATCTAATCACACTAGAGGATCCTGACTGATTACTTCTTCATGCTTGCTAAGCATATTTACTTGGCTGAAGACACAGAAATGATGTTCCATCATCCATCACATGAGGGGAAACCTGGAAATCACAGCTTTAAAGTCCTTTTAAGTGCATTTAGCTCAGCACATATACTCCCTTAAACACACAACTGGAGTAGATGACCTGTTGATCGTGTCCTGATCAATTATTTCAAAACAGACGTCTCCTCTTCCAGATCAGGAGTAGGTTCCAAACATATGTACTCACATTACATGTGTTTAGCACCCAGAACATCTGTTCTTCAACTGGCAGTTGCATGATGTTCTAACATCCTTAAGAACATCAGTTCCATCTCCTTGGAACACATCATCCTTGATAGTCTTCAAGGTCTTCAAGCAGCTTGCAGATGTATATGAGAATCATTGATCAATTGATACTCATCAACACTAATAATAAAAGCCTTTATGAGTGGACTTGAGGAAATCTCAAGTATCTTTGACATTATTGATAGATTGCAAAATCTGCTTACAAATTCTGTTGAAAATAATAACCCTAGAGTTCTTCTTTCACTTCAGGGGTTGTATCAGAAGCTATGCAGCGGAATAGCAGTACTTCACCAGAACTTACACAGTGCTTACTCCATATAGCAAGCATGACACATAAGGATTGAAAATAAATCAATCCTACAAGTTGTTTGCTTCTTCACCAAGCAACTTTCTAGACCCAACTCTACAGCCCTGTTAAAAGAAAGCTTTATAAACACATATGATGCCTTATCAATATCTTCACTCCCGCATGAAGGTTTTGATAATATTCTTCTCTGTGCTGAATACAGGTTGAACAATGCACTCCAAAATCTTCACTCCCGCATGAGGTCTTTGAATTTGTTCAAACACTTCCATCTTCCTTCAACATAGCTGATCTAGTTTCTCCCAAATTGGTCCATCCTCCACTCCTAGGGACCAAACAATATGAACACTATTGGTTCAAACAATATTCTACCTTGTACACAACCGGAAAGTATCCCCCATGGATCTCATCCAGAGACAGACAGGATGCCTGCTCTGATACCAATTGAAATTCCTGGTATGTCACAGACTCAGGATGTCTAATGGAATGTTAAGACATCTGATCTGACATTAAGCGTTGTACAGGTAGAATAGGCTGTACTTTTGATATATGTTCTACAACAGTCACTGAACTATCATACCAGAACCTGCAACACCTTTTGACAAACGCAGGTTCTGATTTACTGAAGTTCGGAGCAGTTAAGGTTAATCATATACATTGAAGTCATGAGGAATGCTGTGACATCAAACAAATAACCAATGCAGAAAGTAAATAACACACAGAATTGTTCACCCAGTTCGGTTCAACCAACCTACATCTGGGGGCTTCCAAGCCAGGGATAAAGTTCACTATTAGTAGTATCAATTCAAAGACCCTACAGCCAACACACCCGTTGACAGCCTTCTCACTTAATCACTACCCAATGACACTTTTACCTAAGATCCAATCCTAGATATGAGACCCCTCTCACTCCCCCTCAATCACCGCAGTGATAACTTTCTACAGTACATAAACTGTTCAGAAGATACACTTCCATTACACATCTTGATCATGCTTAAAAGCTTCAATCAAGTACAATGCATACATCCTCTAACCTACAGGTTTTAAGGAGTATGGTGACCACCCCACAGCCCGGGTGGTTCACAACAAAACTAGCCCTAAATGATTACATCTTGTCAATACACGACCTCTTCAAATTAGGTTACAATACTTCTATTTATAACACTTTTTACCCAACTGGATTTGGGCCTTCATATGACAGCAATGCAGCTTTAACGACCTGCATAAAGTAAGCAGAAAACTTCTGATGTAAGTTAGGTCTTCAATCGAGCTTTTCTCCTTATCCTTAGCTTCTGATTGAATCTTCTAGGGCTCCACATATGCCTTCAATTTTCGCTACTTGTTATGCATTCTATTTGGCAGAATATTCTGCATAACTTCAGGAACAGAACTGCATCAGACTTGACAGTTCAGTAGCTTGATGTCTGGTATGATGTTATGACATCTCTTGAGACATGTTGTTCCAGATGTTGATTTAAATCAACACAACATGTTTAGGCATTTACAATAGGATTTTCAGGCTGTTCTTATTGTACATTACATTACATTATTGTTGTTACTATTTGTTTTACAAGAAATGAGCCAATCCTAAACGAAGGCACTTACAGACAGTATTTATTTTTATCCGCCCCTGGCTTGGCGGGAGCAGGTCGAGGACGCTTGACGCCGCTGTCCTTGAAGTCTGTACTGGCACACTCCGCCAGAATACGCTCGCGGGAAGCTGTGAGCGGAGTGTACTCGGTGAAACGGCCCGAGGGGCCCCTTTGTTCCCGGACTTCCCGGGGTCGATCTTCTTTCCTTTTCTCCCCGGTACGTCGGGGAGGAGCCTCTTGGCGTGAGTTGCTGCTGTTGTTGGGACCCCGAGTTCTGGAGTCTCGGGCCCTGTTGGCAGCTTCCCTCTCCTCGTAATCCATATATGCTTGAGCTTTATCGAGGAGGGCGTCGAAAGACCTGGACGGCTCGATTCCCACGGCTTTTCTGAATTCTGTGCCGGGGAGGAGCCCCCTCTCCAGCAGATATCTCTTCATGTGGTCCGTGTAGGGGACCTGTATCGCTTCTCGGTTGAAGCGGTTGATGAACTCCCTCAAGGTCTCATCCTGTCTTTGGATGATGGCCTCGAGCGCCGCCTCGGTCTTTGGATGGCGTCGAGAAGCGGTGAAGGAACTGATGAACTGGTTCTTCAGGTTCCGCCACGAGGTGATTGAGCCCGGGGCAAGGCCTTTGTACCAGTCCATGGCCGCCTTCCTGAGAGTCGTGGGGAAAAGACGGCACTTGATGGGCCCCCCGACATTATGATAATGTAACATGGCCTCGAACCCGTCAATGTGGTCGACCGGGTCCGCAACTCCGTCATACTCCTTCAGATGCGGGGGCTTCTCCATGCCCGGGGGGATGGGTGCATCCATGATGGCCTGCGATAGGGGACCGCAGGGGTCGTCCTCGTCGCTCCTCTCCGGAGACAGAGATGGGGACCTGTAGTATTGTCTGGCACGGTGGTCGTGCTGAGTCTCCCTCGAGCGTGATGCTCGGTGGTTGAATGTTACACTCCCGTCCCCGACGTGTCTCTTGCCGTGCCTTGCCGGGTCGCGACTGGGTTCTCCGGCAGGGATGACGGGCTGTCTCTCCAAATAGGGGCGCCTCTGCTTTGGCCAGGGAGAGGGGCTTCTGGAGTTCTCCCTGTAGTGTCTCCGCGGGGGAGAATGGTGTCGAACTTCTGTGACCCGAGGAGGTGGAGAATGTGGCCTCCGATGCCTCCTCGGGGGTCTTCGGTCATCTTCAAGCGCCCTTAGTCTTTCTCCTTGGGCGAAGATGAGATAGTTTGTCTGATTAATGGCCGCGAACAGTGCCTGAGTCGTGGCATCTGCCCCGGCGGGAACTGGGACTTCATGGAACCGGGAAGCTCTGTAATGAGCGAGGGCCGCCGAGTCGTCTTCAAGTGGTGGTAGGAGCGGGGAGGATGATGCAGTAGCCCCGTCCCTGTAGGAGGAAGTTCCAGGGGCGGTCGTCACAGGAATGGTACTATGGCCGGGGTCGCCGGGGTTATCGAGGTGTCCATTTTTATCCGCCGTGCCGTTATTGGTGTCGGCGACACGGACGTTCTGCTCATCGCGAGCTGGATCAGCCATGACAGGTAGTTGAATTTTGAGCTTTGGTCTTTTGAGTTGTTTGTAAGACGGGGAAGCTAGTTTCCCACAGACGGCGCCACTGACCTGACCTGATTAGAAATGGACCGTCACGGCTGGCTCCGAGCTGAAAGCTTTTCGAACGAGGTGGGGGGGGGGGGGGTACCTGCAAGGCACTCCGATGCTGAAGTAAGTAGAAGCACGAGCAGACAATAATAAGTGTATGGGTAGAATGATAAATACCTGACCCTCTGGAAACAGAGGGTATTTATAGCCCCCAGCGCTGGGCCAAGGTTCCTTCATTGGGCCGGGCAGGTTTGGCCCAATGGAGGAACTGCCAAGTTCTACGTGCGTAGTGGGGACCCGCACGTGGTCCCCTTCCTGGATGTTCTGCGTGAAGTGCGGGCGGACGGAGACGCGGTCTTTTCGGGGTCTCGTTGGGAGTGCAGTGGACTGAGTCTGCCCTAGTTGGGGTGCTCGAGGTGATGTCGAGCTGGACAGCAGGATGTCGAGCTGGAGATGTAGAGGTCGAGCACGTGACCTCAAGGAGCACGTTGGGCACGACTGTGACCCTTTGGTCGGCGTGGTCCTCAGCAAGTCCATTTGGATTGGGCCTTAGCAATGCTATTGGGCCTGTCGGGCCCAGTCCAGAACAAATTTTAATGCAATAACTTAAATATTTCTCTTTCGTTTTCTCATTTGTCTTGTTATGCGTTTTTCGCTAAGCGTCAGAAAGGATCGCTAAGCGATCATTCATGCTTTCCTAGAAGTGGTGTGCTATCACTCTCGCTAGGCGAGCGTATCGGTTCACAGAACATAAATGTTCTTCTAACCTCGCTTGGCGAAGACATGTCTCGCTAAGCGAGATAGTGAAAATTGGGGGAAATGGCATTTTGTTTAACCTCGTGTGAACCTCGATGGAAGCTCGATAGGCGATGGCTCACTTGGACATCTCGCTTGGATATCACTAAGCGAGGAAGAGAAAAATCTGCAGACTTGAGCTTTCTGCCTTACCTCGCCCGGAGTTCGCCTTGAGCCCGCTAAGCGAGGGTTCTGAAATGTTGTTTCCTATTTCTATCATAAAATGGGATTCATAACTCTGATTTATGTGAGGTCGGATGTGTTGGAAAGCTCTTTCAATTCTTTATTAGATGGTGAAGTAAAAATATGATTTTTATGCCAAGAATTGAGATTGAAGTTGGTTAAATATCTTGTCTCATCTTTCCACCATAAAACAAGAATGGTAGCTCCGATTAATGTAAGGTCGGATATATTAGAAAGCATGTCCAATTCCCTACTATTGGATAAACATATGAACCATGTTTGTATCCCAAATCATTAGATGGGATGATGTTATAAATTATAGTGTGTAATTCATGATTATGTTCTGATGTGTATGTATTAAATGACTAATGAATGAAGTATTACCTTGATGATGAGTTAGGATAAACCTAGGGTTATAACTTGGTGAATGGAATTAGTAAAGGTAATTTAGGTTATGGAAATTAAATTATTTATGATTGTAATATACTCGTATGGTAATCCATGAGAACAATCACGTTGCGATTAGTGATAATAACCCATAATTGTGCTTTTCTCGTATCCAAGGCTTATATAAAGTCCTGATCAGGATAGAAAAATTATTAAGTTGAACAATGTGACTCTATTAAGTGTATTCCATGCAGTGGAGGTCTGGACTCCATTGATAATATCAATTGGATGATGAAATCCATATAGTGGATGTCTGGTACCCATTGACCATATTTGGTGGAAAGGGCTTGGTGCATTCCTTTTAGGGGAGGTATGGTTTCCATTGACCATATTTGATGGGGAGTGTAACCCATGTAGTGGAGGTTTGGTTTCCATTGACCATATCTGAGGGGGGGGGGGGTGATCTATGCAGTGGAGGTCTAGATTCCATCAACAATATCTAGGGGATATTATAATCCATGCAGTGGATGTCTGTGGATAGTGTAACCCATGCAGTGGATGTTTGTGGATAGTGTAACCCATGCAGTGGATGTCTGTGGATAGTGTAACCCATGCAGAGGATGTCTGATATCTATCGACCATATCTGGTAGATGTTATGATCTATATAGTGGATATCTAGATTAAAGCAATAATATTTGGTGGATAGTGTAATCCATGCAGTGGATGACCGGGTACCTATTGACCATATCTAGTAGATAGTGTAGTCTGTGTAGTGGAGGTCTGGTATTTTTCATCGATTATATTTGACGAATGAGTTAAATGATCTTTGTGACCGATTTGAGTTAATTACCTTGAGTTATATGATAAGCGACATTGTCTGTATGATATTCTTTTATGTTAGGAAGCTAGTAGAGATTCATTATTCTCGTTGTATATCTAATGTGCGAGAGAGATAGTAGTAGTGCGATAATTGTAATACAACCCTATAGAGTCAAGTGGACCCATAAGATTGGAGAATCCACTAATATTATTATCTCATCCCATTATAATTATTTATTTTAGGTAATTCACGGCAAGACAAGAGAAGAACCAAAGTTGCTTGAAGACGCTTGAAGAATTTATGATGTTTAATTAGTTTCCGCTATGTATATCTTAGTATTTTGTTTAGGCATTTTTTATATTATGTGCCAAATTGATGTATTAGAGTATTTTGGACATGAATGTGGTTAATTCTCTGTTTTGTTGGTATTATATTTGGTAAAACTAACTTAGCATAGACATGTTGAAATAAGATGTTCTATCAACTAGAGCAACATATCAAATGTAATGTTTCATGCAGTTTCTTTCGACATCGTGATTTTGTACAGCTGGACTGTTGGATATTTTAGTTTGTTGCAGGTGTAGAATATTATGTAAATACTATGCTATCCTATATGGCGCACATGTTTAAGATTAAAAAGATTCAAGCTGATTTTGAGGAGAAATATTAGTTTCTAATTATGGAGATAATTTAGGAAACTAATGATTGATGTCTTATCTTTGAGGAGATAATTCTGCAGCACCTCTGTCATATCCAACTGCATATGTGAAGCCCAAATCCATTTCATTGAAGGTTATAAATATAAGGCTTCAACCATAGTACAAGTGTGGAACTTAATGTGTATTTTTATTAGGGTTTTTGTGTTAATTGTGAGCCTCTCGATTATCATCTTGGTAAAAGTGTAGGACTTTGTTTTGAGTTGTAAGTTCTGTCAGTCATTCCAAAGCTTTTAAGAAGTGAATGGTTGTGTGTCTTTGAAGTGTGACTTCTGTTATTTTCTAAGTGTTTAGAATTTTTCAGTCACTGTTTTGTGATTGGAAGGGATTTGAGAAGGGTCTCATACCTAGGTGAGTCTTAGGTAGAAGTTAAGCAAGGGTAGTGATTAAGTGAGAAGTTGTAAATGGGGGAGTTTAGCTTCAAATT